>OY740794.1:62049467-62419467 GCA_963514005.1 Raja brachyura | reverse complement strand
TGAAGGATGAGAGGGGATCTTATTGGAAAATATAAGATTATTAAGGATTTGGACATGCTAGAAGTAGGAAACGTGTTCCCGATGTTGGGGGAGTCCAGAACCAGGGGCCACACTAGTTTAAGAATAAGGGGTAAGCCATTTAGAACGGAGACGAGGAAACACTTTTTCACACAGAGAGTGGTGAGTCTGTGGAATTCTCTGCCTCAGAGGGCGGTGGAGGCAGGTTCTCTGGATACTTTCAAGAGAGAGCTGGATAGGGCTCTTCAACCAACATCAGAAGGTGCAACTCCAGAGCCAACAAGATCATGGGAGACCCCTTCCACCCCAGCAACGGACTGTTCCAGCTGCTACGGTTGGGCAAACGTCTCCGTTGCCATGGTGTGGGAACGGAGAGGATGAGAAGGGGTTTCTTCCCAGAGGCCATTCGGGCCGTAAACTCCTATCTCACCAGGGACTAACTCTACTGGACTGGCTTTTTTTAATTGCTGTTTTTCCTTTTTCTTTCCTCCCACAAATGCGTAATATGTGAACATGTGATTCTGTTCCATTCTGTTTATAGTTTGTTTGTTGGTTGTTTGTTTTTTTGCACAAAGTCCGCAGGCGTTGCCACTTTTCATTTCACTGCACATCCCGTATGTGTATGAGACGAATAAACTTGACTTGACTAAAGATAGTGGGGTCAGGGGATATGGGAAGAAGGCAGGAACGGGGTACTGATTGGGGATGATCAGCCATGATCACATTGAATGGCGGTGCTGGCTCGAAGGGCCGAATGGCCTCCTCCTGCACCTATTGTCTATTGTCTGTTTCCACGCTTTATCTCAAAAGTCTCAAGTGGGAAGGACTCACCTTTCGTTGAGATAAGTTGCGGTCGTGTGTCTCCCTCGGCTGAGATTTGTCAACAGGCTTGGATTGCTCTGTAAATGAACGCTTGCAATGACTCACCCACCAGTTCATTTGGTGACCGCTATCAATACTCGGCCAGTTTGCAATGTCTTTGACCGCACTTGCTCACCAGATCAGCAGGCATCTGTGAAGAGAGAATCTCAATTAGCTTCTCAGCCCTCGTGCTAACGATGGGCTCAATTTGAGATGGTGATTTTTGCCTCTGCATATTGACGATTTTCTTCACTGATTTCACGTTTTAAATGAACATTTTTTAACTCACAATTAACTATATGGAAGGGGTGGAAGATTGCAACCGTCAGGTGGTCCGCCCTGTTTCTTTGGAGCGCAGAAGGTTAAGGGGGGACTTGATTGAGATCTTTAAAAATGATGAAAGGGATAGACAGAGTTGACGTGGATAAGCTTTTCCCATTGAGGGTAGGGAAGATTCAAACAAGAGGGCATGACATGAGAATTAAGGGACAGAAGTTTAGGGGTAACATGAGGGGGAACTTCTTTACTCAGAGAGTGGTGGCTGTGTGGAATGATCTTCCTGCAGAAGTGGTGGAGGCAGGATCGATTTTAACATTTAAAAGTAAAGTGGATAGGCATATGGACGGGAAGGGAATGGAGGGGTATGGTCTGAGTGCAGGTAGATGGGACTAGGGGAAAATAAATGGTCGGCACGGACTGGAAGGGGCGAGAAGGCCTGTGCCCGTGCTGTAATTGTTATACGGTTATATGGTTTATATGGTTTCGACTAATGCAATCAACTCGACGTGCACAAGCGGAAGATCAAATAGAACAAGTTGTCCAACAACTTTAGGCCGTGCACGCCACACGGAAGAAGGAGAAGAATAACTATATGGAAGAGGTGTAAAAAGATTTATATCGGCAGAACTCGATATTAAAATGTTCAAGGGCGTATGAGGCAGATTTAATGCAGGCAAGACTTCTTGCAGCATAGTTTAACAGCAAAAGATCAGATAGACATTCCCATCTTTGTTTAAAAAATGTCAACAGAGGTGGCTCTATGCTGTTCATCAGTTTTCAATAAGATGTTTTAGTCCTCAAATGACCATGACACCAAGTGCTGGAGGAACTCAGCGGGTCGGGCGGCATCTGTGGAGGGAATGGACAAGGCAGTGAACGGTGAAGGGCTTGGATAGAGTGGATGTGGACAGGATGTTTCCACTAGTGGGAGAGTCTAGGACCAGAGGTCACAGCCTCAGAATTAAAGGACGTTCCTTCAGGAAGGAGATGAGGAGGAATTTCTTTAGTCAGAGGGAGGTGAATCTGTGGAATTCTTTGCTACCGACGGCTGTGGAGGCCAAGTCAGTGGATATTTTTAAGGCAGAGGTTGGTAGATTAGTGCAGGTGTCAGAGGTTATGGGGAGAAGGCAGGAGAATGGGGTTGGGAGGGAGAATTGGATCAGACATGATTGAATGGCGGAGTAGACTTGATGGGCCGAATGGCCTACTTCTGCTCATGTCACATGAATGCATTTCACGTTCAGTCATGTTCCTCCCTCCAGCTTTACATTTCTATCCTCTCGTCTCTCCGTATCTGACACTTTTTTGGTCTCCTTTCCACCTCCAGCCTTTGTCACTTACTCCATCCATCTCCTGAGCTAAATCCAACTCTCTCTTGAAAACATCCAGTGAATTGGCCTCCACTGCCTTGTGTGGCATTCGATTTAGAGATGCCCTACGGCCCATCGAGCCTATGCCGACCATTAATCACCCGTTGACACTAATTCTGTGCTATCCCTCTTTCCCATCCACTCCCCACACACTAGGGACAATTTACAGAGTTGTGAATTTGTGGAATTCCCTGCCACAGAGGGCAGTGGCGGCCAAATCACTGGATGAATTTAAGAGAGAGTTAGATAGAGCTCTAGGGGCTGGTGGAGTCAAGGGATATGGGGAGAAGGCAGGCACGGGTTATTGATTGGGGACGATCAGCCATGAATGGCAGTGCTGGTTCAACGGTCTGAATGGCTCCAGCCCCTATTTTCTATGTTTCTAACCCGCAACACCACAAAAACGTACATAAAATAATATAAAGTAACAGAAGTAACAGCCTTTGATGTTACAAATTGAAAGATAAAGAATGGAAACAGGCCCTTCGGCCCATCGGGCCTATGCCGACCATCAATCACCCGTACGCACTAGTTCTATGTTATCCCACTTTCTCATCCACTCCCTACACACTAGGGGCAATTTATCAAGGTGACAATTAAACTACAATCCAATTAAACTGGGGTCTTTGAGAAGTGGGAGGAAACCGGAGCACCTGGAGGAAACCCACGTGGTCACAGGGAGAACATACAAACTCCATCGACACCTCACGCTCCCTCGGCAAGGCCGGCAGTATAATCAAGGACCAGTCGCTCCCTGGACTTCTCCCCTCTCCCATCGGGCAAGAGGTACAGAAGTGTGAAAACGCACACCTCCAGATTCAGGGACAGTTTCTGAACCATCCTACCACAACCAGAGAGCAGTGGTGAACTACTATCTATCTCTTTGGAGACCCTCGGACAATCTTTGATCGGACTTTACTGGATTTTATCTTGCACTCAACGTTATTCCCTTATCAGTCTGAAGAACGGTCTCGACCCGAAACGTCACCTTTTCCTTCGCTGCCTCACCCGCTGAGTTTCTCCAGCAGTTGTGCCTACATTCCCTTATCATACATCGGTACACTGTGGTTGGCTCGATTGTAATCATGTATTGTCTTCCCGCTGACTGCTTAGCACGCATCAACAAAGCCTTTCACTGTACCTCGCTGCACGTGACAATAAACTGAACTCCACACGCGGCCAGCACCCGAGGTCAGGATCGAACCGGGGACGCTGGCTGCTGTGAGGCAGCGGCTCTACCAGCTGCGCCACCGTAGTGCACAGGCTGAGCTGCCACAACAGGTGGAGGTTGTTACCTGCAGCTGGCTGGGAGATGTGCTTCACCTGGGGGTGTGGGTTACTGCGCACCTTTGCTCCAATCTTTCCGCTTATTCCATCCAAGCCACATCCAGAGCTGTCAGGGCTGCCGCAGTTGACTGGACGTGAAAGCCCAGCGGCAGGTGGTGGACGGGCTGTGCCAGGTGTAGGCGTATAGTTGCTGGATTATTAATGTGCTGGGCATCCAGTTACAGCCTGACTAATAGCATTATAATCAGCAAGGTTCATTCACTCGATGCACAGCTATACTCATGTATTAGTAGCGGCCGGGCAGATTGTGAAAGGGGAGAGGGCCACACACACTGCGAGGGGAGAGAACAACATAAGAACGGAAACAGGCCCTTCAGCCCATCTTGCCCATACCGGCCAACTTGCCCACACCGGCCAAATTGCCCACACTGGCCAACTTGCCCACACCCGACCAACATGCCCATACCAGCCAACTTGCCCAACCTGTCCAACATGCCCACACTGACCAACTTGCCCACACCCGAACAACTTGCCCACACCGACCAACATGCCCATACCAGCCAACATGCCCACACTGGCCAACATGCCCACACCGACCAACATGCCCACACCGGCCAACATGCCCACACTGACCAACATGCCCACATTGACCAACCTCACCATACCGACCAACTTGCCCACACCGACCAACATGCCCACACTGACCACATGCCCACACAGACCAACATGCCCACACCGACCAACTTGCCCACACTGACCACATGCCCACATCGGCCAACTTGCCCACACTGACCAACTTGCCCACACCGACAAACATGCCCACACCGACCAACTTGCCCACACGGGCCAACATGCCCACACTGACCAACTTGCCCACACTGACCACATGCCCACATCGGCCAACTTGCCCACACTGACCAACTTGCCCACACCGACAAACATGCCCACACCGACCAACTTGCCCACACGGGCCAACATGCCCACACTGACCAACTTGCCCACACCGACCAACATGCCCACACTGACCACATGCCCACACTGACCACATGCCCACACAGACCAACATGCCCACACCGACCAACATGCCCACACCGACCAACTTGCCCACACAGACCAACATGTCCACACAGACCAACTTGCCCACACCAGCCCACATGCCCACACCGGCCAACATGCCCACACAGACCAGCATGCCCACACAGACCAACATGCCCACACCGACCAACATGCCCCATCTACACTAGTCCCACCTGTCTGTGTTTGGCCCATATCCCTCTCAATCCATCCTATCCATGTACCTGCCTTAATGCTCCGTCAACGTTGCGACAGTCCCTGCCTCAACTACCTCCACCGGCAGCTCGTCCATGGAACGATCGAGTACTGAAACAGGTGTGAGATTCTACAAAGCACCTTCCCCTTCACATCAACAGTGGACAGGTGGAGATTCCAACAAAGAATCCTTGGTCATCGACTGCTTTGATCTGTTGTTTTCCCACCTCACACTTCCATATCTCCAGACTCCCTCTCAATAACCAAAAATCTGTCGCCTCCCTTTGCTCTGGTATTTAATATAATTCACATGTTTAATCGATAATGTTTTATTATTAATGTTTAATGTTTTATGTGTAAGTCATGTAGTCACTTGCGGGCGGAGCACCAAAGCAAATTCCTTGTATGTGAATACTTGGCCAATAAACTTAGCCTTATTCTTCTTATTCCCTCCCCTGGCACTCTGTCTAAAGAAGGGCCTCGGCCCGAAACGTCACCCATTCCTCCTCTCCAGAGACGCTGCTTGTCCTGTTGAATTAATCCGCCATTTTGTGTATATCTTCCAACAAAGAAGGGGTTGTATTTTGTTTAGTTCCCCTCACACACACACCATGTAAACGTTTGGGCAGGCTAGGAATTTAGTTCGTGGAACGCAGAAGGGTGAGGGGAGATCTTATAGAGGTGTACAAAATCATGAGGGGAATAGGTTGCCTGAATGCGCAGTCCTTTACCCTTAGGGGAAAGGGCCTGTCCCACATGGGCAAATTGTTTTTTGGCGACTGCCGGCGACTGTCACAGTCGTAGCGGGTCGCCAAAAACCCGGCGACTGGACCCCCCCCCCCCCCCCCTCCCCCACGACAAAGTCTACGACAACCCACCTGGTCGACGTCCAGCTACGGCAAGCTGCCGACAACCGGCGACCCATTAGGACGTCCACCTACAACAACCCACAAAAACTTTATTCCTGGGATGTCAGGACTGTCTTATGAACAAAGACTGCATAGACTCGGTTTATACTCTCTAGAATTTAGGAGAGTGAGAGGGGATCTTATAGAAACTTACAAAATTCTTAAGGGGTTGGACAGGCTAGATGCAGGAAGATTGTTCCCGATGTTGGGGAGGTCCAGGACAAGGGGTCACAGCTTAAGGATAAGGGGGAAATCCTTTAGGACCGAGATGAGAAGGAATTTTTTCACACAGAGAGTGGTGGGTCTCTGGAACTCTCTGCCACAGAGGGTAGTTGAGGCCAGTTCATTGGCTATATTTAAGAGGGAGTTAGATGTGGCCCTTGTGGCTAAGGGGGCCAGAGGGTGTGGAGAGAAGGCAGGTACGGGATACTGAGTTGGATGGTCAGCTATGAACATATTGAATGGCGGTGCAGGCTCGAAGGGCCGAATGGCCTACTCCTGCACCTAGTTTCTATGTTTCTATGTATTTCTATGTTTCTATGACAACCTACGACAACCAAAGTCAATCTACGTCCACCCGCGACAAGCTACGACAGGCAACGACCCTGGCTGTGACAACGGAAGACAATTCAGTCGCCGGTACCTGTCACCGGTTGACGTAGGTGGTCGCCAACGGAATTCACCGAAGTCAGCACCCGGTGACAACCAACGTCATCCTGGCGCCAACCTACGGCAGGAGAGGTCAAGCTCCCTCAAGCCCACAGTTGCCAAAAAGTCTTGAACATTTCAAAATCCAGCGGCAACCAGAAAAACGTTACGCCTCTTCAGGCATCTTGAGGAGACGACTCACGACCATACAGGCGTCACCCCGCGACCATGTGGCGATAGGCCAGTCGCCGGTCGTCACCGAAAAAATCGCCTGAGTGGGACAGGGGCATACGGGAAACATGGACATAGGTTTAAGATGAGAGGGGAAAGATTTAATAGGAACTTGAGCAGCAACTTATTCGCTCTGGATTGTCAATGGTGGTACATGGAACGAGCTGCCGGAGGAGGTGGTTGAGGCAGCAACAATAATAATATTTAAAAGACACTTGGATAGGTAGATGGATAGGAACGGTTTAGAAGGATATGGCCCTAATGTGGGCAAATGGGACAAGGTGAGATGGGGGAACTTGGTCGGCATGGACAAGATGGGCTGAAGGGCCTGTTTCTGTGCTGTAAGACACCATGACACTGTGACTTAAAGCGTATTGGAGTTAATAAAGTTTGAATGATTAATGCTGTGGTTCAGTAGTGGTTTAGTTTGGAGATACAGCGCGGAAACAGGCCCTTCAGCCCACCTAGTCCGCGCCGGCCCACGATTCCTGCACACTAACACTATCCAAAGCACACGAGGAACGATGTGTACAATTATACCGACCCAATTAACCTACCTCTTTGGAGTGTGGGAGGAAACCGGAGCACCCGGAGAAAACCCACGCGGGTCACGGGGAGAACAATCGAACCCGGGTTCCTGGCGCTGTGAGGCAGCAACTCTACTGCTGCGCCACCGTGCCGCCCTTAATCCAAATGAAAAAAATCCCCTGGGGGATGTGGTCTTGCCCCAGTGACCAACAGGACTCGCACCGTTCAACTATTTATAATCTGCAAATCTCTCCGGCCTCAATTTAAATGATGCGTTTCTGTTTCATGGAACAAGGTTGCCTGCCAATAGACAATAGGCAACAGGTGCAGGAGTAGGCCATTCGGCCTTTCGAGCCAGCACCACCATTCAATGTGATCATGGCTAATCATCCCCAATCAGTACCCCGTTCCTGCCTTCTCCCCGTATCCCCTGACTCCGCTATCTTTAAGAGCCCTATCTAGCTCTCTCTTGAAAGCATCCAGAGAACCGGCCTCCACCGCCCTCTGAGGCAGAGAATTCCACAGACTCACAACTCTCTGTGTGAAAAAGTATTTCCTCGTGTCTGTTCTAAATGGCTTACCCCTTATTGCTATATTTAAGAGGGCGTTAGATGTGGCACTTGTGGCTAAAGGGATCAGGGGGTATGGAGAGAAGTGCTGGTACGGGATACTGAGTGCAGGCTCGAAGGGCCGAATGGCCTACTCCTGCACCTATTTTTCTATGTTTCTATGTTTCTATGTTATTCTTAAACTATGTGTGGCCCCTGGTTCTGGACTCCCCCAACATCGGGAACAGGTTTGCTGCCTCCAGTGTGTCAAAACCCTTAATAATCTTATATCTTATATGCCCCTGGGCTAGTCCAGGCATCTCCTGAACATGTCGGTGTGGGACAGGTACAACCCACTGGCTGGCTGCCATTCACAGCGCTCGCTCGGCAAGTGGTAGCAGCGGTCCATCATTCCCACACAGCCCAGGTCAACCTGCTCTCTGCATCGCCAGGTCAATGTTGCCCTTCACAACACACGCTGCACAACCTCACATTTACTTTGCTATCCAAGTCTCAACCAGCCAGAAGCTGGGGTCCAATGTCATTCTGCCATCATCCCTTGTTTGTGGACGGGTTGTGGCAAAGTAGAAAATGTTTTTCAGCTCAGTAGAAACAGATAATGCAATACTTTTAGCGAGGGAGAGAGAGAGGGAGAGAGGGAGAGGGAGAGAAAGAGAGAGAGGGAGAGAGGGAGAGGGAGAGAAAGAGAGAGAGGGAGAGGGAGAGGGAGAGGGAGAGGGTGAGGGAGAGGGGGAGGGAGAGACGGAGGGAGAGGGAGAGGGAGAAGGAGAGAGAGAGGGAGAGAGAGAGAGAGAGAGAGAGAGACAGCGAGGAAGCAGGCCCTTTGGCCCACGGAGGCTATGCTGACCCTCAATCACTATTTACACTGATCCAACACTATCCTTGCCCAACTGTATTCTCTCCATATTGCCAGACGATACAATAGAGCTTTATTGATCCCAGGAGGGAAATTGATCTGCCAACAGGAGTAAAAGACAACGCGATCCGTGAAACATGAAATTAAAGTGAAGAGGGGAAAGGATTGGGGATGTGTAAAGATTGTGGGGGTGAGGGGAGTCAGTGTCAGTCTACCCCTCCACAAGACAGAAGGGGGAGGAGTTGTCTTGTTTGATAGCCCCAGGGAAGAAGGATCTCCTGTGACGTTCTGTGCTGCATCTTGGTGGAACCAGTCTGTTGCTGAAGGTGCTCCTCAGGTTGACCAGTGTGTCATGGAGGGGGGTGAGCTGTATTGTCCAGGATGCTCTGCAGTTTTAGGACCTTGACCTGAAACGTCGCCTGTCCATTCCCTCCACAGACACGGCCTGACCCGCTGAGTTACCCCATCAGTTTGAGTTTTTCCACACCGAGAGTTGTGAGTCTGTGGAATTCTCTGCCTCAGAGGGCGGTGGAGGCCGGTTCTCCGGATACTTTCAAGAGAGAGCTAGATAGGGCTCTTAAAGATAGCGGAGTCAGGGGATATGGGGAGAAGGCAGGAACGGGGTACTGATTGGGGATGATCAGCCATGATCACATTAGAACCATAGAAACATAGAAATTAGGTGCAGGAGTAGGCCATTTGGCCCTTCGAGCCAGCACCGCCATTCAACCTGATCATGGCTGATCATCCAACTCAGTATCCCGTACCTGCCTTCTCTCCATACCTTCTGATCCCCTTAGCCACAAGGGCCACATCTAACTCCCTCTTAAATATAGCCAATGAACTGGCCTCAACTACCCTCTGTGGCAGAGAGTTCCAGAGACCCACCACTCTCTGTGTGAAAAAAGTCAATTTCATTGAATGGCGGTGCTGGCTCGAAGGGCCGAATGGCCTACTCCTGCACTATTGTCTATTGTCTATTGTCTACTGAGTTTAGTGTACCGAGGTACAGTGAAAAGCTTTTGTTGCGTGCTAACCAGTCAGCGGAAAGACAATACATGATTACAATCGAGCCATCCACAGTGTACAGATACGTGACAAGGGAATAACGTTTAGTGCAAGGTAAAGCCAGCAAAGTCCGATCAAGGATAGTCCGAGGGTCACCAATGAGGTGGATAGTAGCTCAGCGCCGCTCTCTGGTTGTGTTTCAAAGCTTGCTGTTTTGACATCGATCGTGATATCATTTTCATACGTGTGGTAGCGGAACATACGCTGTGGAAACGGCAACAATACCACGTTAAACATCAGCGACACATCAGTGAAGTGACAACAATGAGCCTGCGATCCATTAGTGAGCTATTTGAGGAACAGAACAGGAGGTGCTACTAATTGTAGTCTAACAAGCGCTAGTTTGCAATGAGAATGTTTGGCAACATGCAATTTAACCGGGCAAAGTGCTCATTTATTAAAGTAGAAAATAAATGTAAGATGAAGCCTTCAATTAAAAGCAACCGCGCTGCAAAGGTCCAAATGATCAACAATAAAAATGGGGGGGGGGACGTTTCCACCTGCAGGTGACCCCTGCGTTACTGAGACACGGGGGGAGGGGGAGAGGGAGGGGGGGGAGGAGAAGGAGGGGGGGGTGGGAGATGGAGAACGAGGGGGCAAAGGGACAGAAGGTGGGGAGAAGGGGGAGAAGGAGGGAGGGAGGGAGGGAGGGAGGGGGAGAGAAGAAGGGGGGAGGTGAGCAGGAAGGGGGAGGGGGTGGGGGAGAAGGAAGTGGGGAATGGGGAGAGGGGGGAAGGGGAGGGGCAGGAGGGGAGAGGGGAGGGGTGGGTTGGAGAGGAAGGACTTACATTCTTATAGAAAATGGTGATAGACCAATTTGGTCTGGAGTCAGGCCCTTCGGCCCATCCTGTTCTTGCTAAACTAGGTTGGCGTACAGGACTTCCTTAATCGAGGAATCAAGAGTTCCCAACTAGGGGGGGACATTTCACCTACCCAGGGGGTGAATGTGTTGATTGTGGATTTGTACATATTTCTTCTCGTTGACTGACTGTGTTTGGTTCTGGTATCCCGGTATCTGTTCATCATTAGTTGTTCAAATAGTGAAATACCATTTTTACGTTCTATAAATCGAGAGCGCTGGAGCACCTCAGTGGGTCAGGCAGCACTACTGGAGAATGTGGATGTGATGTTTCGGATGGGGACAGTTACAACTTGAGGATTGGGTCTTGGATTGGAAACGTCACCTGTCCATGTTCTCCAGAGATGCTGCCTCACCTGTTACTCCAGCACTCTGTAGGTTTTTTTTTGTAAACCAGTGTCTGCAGTTCAGTGTGTTTACTCTAAAGGTTCAATTTAACGTTCTTGGGAGTTGACGATTCTTGCTGGATGAGGTTGCATCATTCCATGATGTGCCAAGAATTCCAGGTGTATCAATTTCCCCCCCTATCTGACCCTTCCTCCTCCCCCCCCCCCCCCCCGCCCCCCTCACCCCCTCTACCCTGTTCCCTCCCACCTCGTTCTCTTGCTGCATTACAGCGAATGCAGCGTCGGAGACCCGGGTCCGATCCCGACTACGGGTGCTGTCTGCACGGAGTTTGTAACGTTCTCCCCGTGACTGCGTGGGTTTTCTCCGGGTGCTCCGGTTTCCTCCCACACGCCAAGATGCGCAGGTTTTAGGTTAATTGGCTTAGTAAATGTAAAAAGAAATTGCCCTAGTCGGTGCAGGACGGTGTTAGCGTGCGGGGATCGCTGGATTGGCGCGGACCCGGTGGGCCGAAGGGCCTGTTTCCGCGACGTATCTCCAAACCAAACTATATCTCTAAAATAAAATGTTCCCCTCTCCCATCGGGCAAGAGGTACAGAAGTGTGAAAATGCACACCTCCAGATTCAGGTACAGTTTCTTCCCAGCTGTTATCAGGCAACTGAACCATCCTACCACAAACGGAGAGCGGTCCTGAACTACTATCTACCTCATTGGTGACCCTCGGACTATCCTTGATCGGACTTTGCTGGCTTTACCTTGCACTGAGCGTTATTCCCTTATCATGTATCTGTACACTGTAAACGTCTCGATTGTAATCAGGTATTGTCTTTCCGCTGACTGGTTAGCACGCAGCAAAAGCTTCTCACTGTACCTCGCTACACGTGACAATAAACTGAACAGAACCAATGTACGTCGCTGAACTTGGTTGGACAAACACGATCCTTGGCCATCCAATGAGTGCACGTTGCATAATGTGTAAGTATCTCCGTTAATTAAAAATTGAAATAAACAGATGAACAATGTGCTGTAATTACCCCGCCTTCTATCAGTGATGGAGGCTGCAGGCTGGAGATAATGGTGTCGTGTTAACAATTTAACATATTGAATTTGAGCTGGGATATCCAAGGGTGATGGTGGCGTGACTCACAGCAAAATTGCAGCTCATTAAATCTAAGCCTTGTTATTGATGCCGGGTTGTGCTGTTTGGCTCGTCAGACAACAGACAATAGGTGCAGGAGTAGGCCATTCGGCCCTTCGAGCCAGCACCGCCATTCAACGTGATCATGGCTGATCATCCCCAATCAGTACCCCGTTCCTGCCTTCTCCGTATTATCCCCTGACTCCACTAACTTCAAGAGCCCTATCTAGCTCTCTCTTGAAAGTATCCAGAGAACCGGCCTCCACCGCCCTCTGAGGCAGAGAATTCCACAGACGGACAAAAAAAATGTGTGTCCTCGTCTCCGTTCTAAATGGCTTACCCCTTATTCTTAAACTGTGTGGCCCCTGGTTTTGGACTCCCCCAACATGGGGAACATAGTTGACCATAGTGATAGTTGACCATGAAGCCACTCTCTCGCCCTCTGGATAAAACCTACAACGGAAATTGGAGACACACAGGACAAATGGAACTGTGGACGTCGTTCATAAATAAGGACGGTTCCGTTACTGATGCAGCACGCGCAGTTTAACCGAGAAGGCGGCAATAATACCAGCGCGCCTACTTTGGAAAGAGACCAAATCTGATCGATGCAAAAAGTAGACAGCGCAGGGAATGAGTAGCAGCCTGGTCAGCATCTGAGAAAACAAAATTAATTGAATTATCCGATGCTAACTCTGCCACAAATAATGGATTACTCAAATTGATGTTGAAACTGGAACTTGGGATAATAACTTTATTTCACTAGAGGTCAGTCCAACACTTGGTGAACACTGTGCTGTGGTTAACACAAAGTGAAGCATCGCAAACAATGAACATTGAACATGGAACCATACAGAAGATAGGCACAAAATGCTGGAGTAACTCAGCGGGTCAGGCAGCATCTGTGGAGAACATGGATAGGTGACGTTTCACAGAGTGCTGCAGTAACTCAGCGGGTCAGGCAGCATCTGTGGAGAACATGGATAGGTGACGTTTCACAGAGTGCTGGAGTAACTCAGCGGGTCAGGCAGCATCTGTGGAGAGAAGGAATGGGGGACATTTCGGGTCAAGACCCTTCTTCAGACTGTCAGGGGAGGGGGCGGGACAGAGATAATGTAGTCGGAGACAGTAAGACCCTTCCTCGAGTCTCGGAAGAATGGTCTTAGCCAGAAATGTCACCTATTCCTTCAATGGAGTGATGCTGCCTGTCCCGCTGAGTTACTGCGGTTTTTTGGTCTATAGACAATAGACAATAGACAATAGGTGCAGGAGTAGGCCATTCGGCCCTTTGAGCCAGCACCGCCATTCAATGTGATCGTGGCTGATCATCCACAATCAGTACCCCGTTCCTGCCTTCTCCCCATAGCCCCTGACTGACGCAGTTATTTTTAAGAGCCCTATCTAGCTCTCTCTTGAAAGCTATCTTCGGTTTAAACCAGGATCTGCAGTTCCTTCCTACACATGGAACATTACAGCACAGGAGCAGGCCCCAGGGCCCACTGCCCATGCTGATGTTGCCCAGTTAAACTGATCTCGTCTGCCTGCCCACAATCCCTCCAATCCCTGCATATCCATGTGCCTGTCCAAAAGCCACTTAAACACCACTATAGTATCAGCCTCCGCCCCCACCCCTGGCAAGGCCTTCCAGACGCCCACCACCCTGGAGATAACATGCACCACTCAACAATGTGTCTCTCTCACCTTCAAATTATGCCCTCTCGTTTTTGATATTTGCACCTGGGCAAAAGGTCCTGACTGTCTACCGCATCTATGGGCCTATGTGCATCTATGTCGCCTGGGCGAGGGTGTAGATGTTGTGAGACCCGAAACACCCGATGACCCCTGGTCACATCACTGAGGATGCATCCCAGCGCATCTGGAAGATGTATATTTTTCACATTGTTTAGACAATAGACAATAGGTGCAGGAGTAGGCCATCCGGCCCTTTGAGCCAGCACCTCCATTCAATGTGATCATGGCTGATCATCCCTAATCAGTACCCCGTTCCTGCCTTCTCCCCTTATCCGCTATCTTTACGAGCCCTACCTTGTTCTATCTTGAAAGCATCCAGAGAACCGGCCTCCGCCGCCCTCTGAGGCAGAGAATTCCACAGACTCACAACTCTGTGTGAAAAAGTTTTTCCTCATCTCCGTTCTAAATGGCCTACCCCTTATTCCTAAACTGTGGCCCCTGGTTCTGGACTCCCCCAACATCGGGAACATGTTTCTTGCCTCCAGCATGTACAAACCACTAATAATTTTACATGTGTCAATAAGGTCCCCTCTCATCCTTCTAAATTCCAGAGTGTACAAGCCCAGCTGCACCATTCTCTCAGCATATCCCGCCAGTCCTGCCATCCCGGGAATTAACCTTGTAAACCTACGCTGCAATCCCTCAATACCAAGAATGTCCTTCCTCAAATTAGGGGACCAAAACTGCACACAATACTCCAGGTGTGGTCTCACTAGGGCCCAGTACAAATGCAGAAGGACCTCTTTGCTCCGATACTCAACTCCTCCTGTTATGAAGGCCAACATGCCATTCGCTTTCTTCACTGCCAGCTGTACCTGTATGCTTAGAGGTAGATAGTAGTTCAGCACTGCTCTCTGGTTGTGGTAGGATGGTTCAGTTGCCTGATAACAGCTGGGAAGAAACTGTCCCTGAATCTGGAGGCGTGCGTTTTCACACTTCTGTACCTTTTGCCCGATGGGAGAGGGGAGAAGAGGGAGTGGCCGGGGTGCGACTGGTCCTTGATGATGCTGCTGGCCTTGCCGGGGCAGCGTGAGGTGTAAATGGAGTCAATAGAACGGAGGTAGACAAAAATGCTGGAGAAACACAGCGGGTGAGGCAGCATCAATTGAGCGAAGGAAATAGGCGATGTTTCGTGTCGAAACCCTTCTTCAGACCCTAAGGGATGTTTGTGCGATGGTCTGGCCTGCGTCTACAATTCGCTGCAGTTCGTTACGGTCCGGGATGGAGCTGTTCCCAAACCATTCACAGAGCGGGTGCAGCAGGAGAGGATGATGCAGATCGAGTAACATCCGCTCTCACCCCACCCCCTCTGTGAATGAATCTGAAGCGACTGACAGCTGAAATCACTGACGGCTTGCAAACAGTGATAATAAAAGAGTAACTTTAATCCGTACAATAGCCTTCATTGTAAGAACTGCTCAACACATCATCGGCTGCAGACAGGTGCTGCAAGTTAAAGACACGAAATGGTGAATGGAATCTTTGCTGAAGCAAACTGGACGCGATATCACTTTCCCAGTCTCGTGTTTGGTCAGAATAAGCAGGGGTGTTTTTTTGAAGATTTAGTCAAGGGTCAGGAGAGTTGTATTGTCATGTGTCCCGGATCGGACAATGAAATCCGTGCTTGCTGCAGCACGGCAGAGTATGTAAACATAGCGCACAACGGGGGAAGGAAAAAGTTCAGTGTGTGTACATACACATGCACACGTACTCTATAAATAACCCAATATACTGCAATAATAATAATAATAATAGTCTGTTGTAGTTCAGAGCTTATTCGTTGTCTTGTTTATTAGCCTGACGCCTGCCATCCGGCGCGGGATGGGCGCGGGATCCATGTGTACACGTGATAGATGTGGCCCGCCATCCACTCACAGACATGCGTCCGGCCCCCTATGCAGAACAAGGTTGCCCACCCCTGCCTTGGAGATACAGCATGGACACAGGCCCTTCAGCCCACCGGGCCCGCGCTGTAAATAATTGGCGCGCACGCAGATGAATATTTACTACTAATTTATTAATCAAACACACACATCACTGCCCTAGCTGTACGTGGTCTGTCACGGACACTAGACAGAGAGCTAGGGGTGGGAAGGTCACAGTTATACTGGATGATAGGGGGAGTGGTTAGCAAGGGCTGCGTCACTACTGTTAAAGGTGTACACACATATCATCTACATCCTTCCTCTATAAAAACAAAACAATGAGCAGTGACAGGGCGACCACGTCTCATGCGCTAAGGGAGAGTAAACAGCAGTAATACAGGAACTCAAAATCACAATAACGATCTGGCGGCTTGACAAGGCGACCAGGCCGGGTCCGAACCTCGCCATCGCATCCCCCCCCAACGGGAACGAGACCAAAGGGCAAAGGACACCAATTGGTGAAGTGAAATGTGACTTGCCATTGCAACACACGAATAAAGATAAAACACAACATTAAACAATTTAACAGTGAACATAAAAACATCCCCCCACAATGGTTCCCACTGTGGGGGAAGGCAGCAAAGTCCAGTCCCATCCCCAGTTCTCCCATAGTCGGGCCTATTGAGGCCTCTGCAGTTGCCGCTACGGCAGCCCGATGCTTCAGGCCCTCTCGCCGGATGTTGAAGTTCTGGCGTCGGGTGAACACTCTCAGCGGCCCGGAGTGTCTGGAGCGGCCGTTTCCTCCCCGGAGTTCGCAGGTCCCGAAGTCCACGGGCCGCGCCGGTCGGAGCTCTGACTCTGTTGACCTCCATGAGATCCCAGGCTCCGTGGTTGTTAAAGCTCAGCGCCGCCCGCCCGCGGCTGGAAGCTCCACGGACCGCAGCTCCGCGATGTTGTAGTCGGCGGTCCCAGCCCTCCGGAGCTCCACCGCACGGCGACCCGGGCAAGGCATCGCCAGCTCCACGATGGCGCCTCAGCGCTGTGTACCGCCACTGAAGCTGAAGTCCCGGCCGGTCCCGGCAGGAAACGCCGCTCCAGACTGCCGGTAGGCTGCGAGGAAGGGGCGAAGAAACGGCTTGGAGAAAAACCGCATCTCCGACCAGGTAGGTACTGAAAAAATAGTTTCCCCTTCCCCGCCCCCCCCCCCCCCAACCCCCCACCCCCCACCCCCCCCCAACCCCCCACCCCCCCAACCCCCCCCCCAACCCCCTACATAAAAAGGCTAAAATACCTCCAAAAACAAACACTTTAACTGACTAAAAATTTTAAAAAGAGTGAAAAGACTAACAGCTGCTGGCAGGGCAGCCATACTCGACGGCGCCCCCTACGCCCCAGTGATCCCCGCACATTAACACTATCCTACACACAGTAGGGACACATTTTTTTACACATTCGCCAAGCCAATTAACCTACAAACCTGCACGTCTTTGGAGTGTGGGTGGAAACAGAAGATCTCCGAGAAAACCCACGCGGGTCACGGGGAGAACGTGCAAACTCCTTACAGAGAGCACCCGGAGTCGGGATCTGTGGCACTGTGATGCAGCAACTCGAGCGTGCCGCCCATTGGTTGCTGCCTTGTTCCACACCAAACTCCTGCGGAGCTTCTAACCGCGGGCGGCGCTGACTTTAACTCCGCGGAGGCCTGGGATCCTTTGCCGGGGATCGCCAGTGTTGCAGCTCCGCCCAGCTCGGCCCGTGGACTTCGGAAGCAGCGATCGCCGGTAAGAAGCGGCCGATTCGGGTACTCCAAACCGCAGAGTGTGTTCCGATCTGTCCCGACGTCGGAGTTACGATCATCCCGGCGAGAGGGGCCTGTACATCGGGCCGTCCATAGCGGCAACTGCGAAGGGGTCAAAGGCCCCGGCCACGGGTGAACCAAAGGAGGTAGACGACGGAACTTTGTTGCCTTCCCTCACAGTTGGAAACATTGATCCCGCTGTGGTGGATGTTTATGTTAAGCTCTCTCGTGTGTTGTGTTCTTTTTATTCGTACGGCTGTTTGGTAACTCAAATCTCACTGGACTAATTGGTGCATGTGACAATAAATGTGAACCTTAAGGGCCTGTCCTACCAGCATCCGACTCCATGCGATGAACGCGATCAAACTAGAAGCGGGGGCCGCGCGGAGGTCGGGTGATCCCTGTACAGGGCCGTTCCCAACAGCATGCGCCTGCATGCGGCAAGCGCGACCAAACCGGCAGCGAGGGCCGCGCGGAGGTCGGGTGAGTGGCGCAACGCGGCGCAAAGTGAGGCGAACTTGGAGCGAAGTCTTAAGGTAAGTTCGCCAGGACAGAGAGGGGCACACAGAGAGGGGCACAGAGGCACACACACAGAGGGCCACGGAGCCACACACATAGAGGGTCACGGAGGCACGACGTCGCGACGGTGTGTAATGCGTCGAGGCGACTGTGAGCCGAAAAGCCGTTGCCGCGCGGAATTTTTGAACACGGTCAGTTTTTCGGAGCCCCGCGCGATGTCGGGACGAACTCCGCACAATTCCGCATGGCTCCGGCGATCGAAGTGGGACCGGCCCCGCCACGCCGGACGGCTCAAGCGACCACGTTAGGTCGCGCTCATCGCATAGAGTTGCATGCTGGTGGGACAGGCCCTTAAAGGTGTGAAACAGTTTAAAAGAAGAATTAAGGCTGTTCTAAAGGCTAATCTTCACATCACGGCCATTATTTGCCAGCGACTGAGCCCACTCCCCACTCCTACCCTCTATGCTGGGAGAATGGAGCAGCTGGGCTTGTACACTCTGGAGTTCAGAAGGATGAGAGGGGAACTTATTGAAACATATAAGATTATTAAGGGTTTGGACACGCTAGAGGCAGGAAACATGTTCCCGATGTTGGGCGAGTCCAGAACCAGGGGCCACAGTTTAAGAATAAGGGGTAAGCCATTTAGAACGGAGACTTAGAATGGAAATACTTCTTCGCACAAACAGAGAGTTGTGAGTCTGTGGAATTCTCTGCCTCACAGGGCGGTGGAGGCCGGTTCTCTGGATGCTTTCAAGAGAGAGCTAGATAGGGCTCTTAGCGATAGAGGAATCAGGGGATATAGGGAGAAGGCAGGAACGGGGTACTGATTGGGGATGATCAGCCATGATCACATTGAATGGCGGTGCTGGCTCGAAGGGCCGAATGGCGTACTCCTGCACCTATTGTCTTATTGTCTATTGAAGCGTGGATGGCCGTTGGCTTGTGGGAACCTCATCTGCCCTTAAAAAGCAATTCATATGTGAAGCATATTTTCACTATTTTTAATATTCCATACTATTTTTAACAGGTGGTTATTGATATTATTGATATCCCAAATGAAGATCACAATTGGAAACATAAATCTAAAGTAACATCGAGGAAGATCCAATATAATTTTGATAATGATTTCAATTTCACGTAGTCTTTGCTGGAGATGATTTTGACGTTAGGCTGATGGTGCAAAATGGGCAATATTGATTCAATGTCCATAATATCTCTCCCTCGACTTTCATTTCCATTAACTTCAATAGAAGTTTGACAGGAAAACAAGAAATTCATAAAAATATCTGCCAAAATCAATTGGAAATGTCAGCGTTTGGTTTGAAACCCATAAACTATTTGGATTCTAATGGAATGGAAATCTCACAACTACTTTTCAATCAGCTGGTCAGAGCAGCGGTCGCTGCAGAGTTTTACCAAGCCCTTTGAGCTATAACACGGGCAGGTGAGCTACTGACGGTACATGTCTGGGCTTATTATTACCACGTGTACAGAGGCACAGTGAGAAGCTTTATTTTGGATGCTATCCGAATGGATTAGGTTATACCATAGATACAATCAAGACAAATCCAGAACTAGGGGCCACAGTTTAAGAATAAGGGGCAAGCCATTTAGAACGGAGATGTTGAAACACTTTTTCACATAGAGAGTTGTGAGTCTGTGGAATTCTCTGCCTCAGAGGGCGGTGGAGGCAGGTTCTCTGGATACTTTCAAGAGAGAGCTAGATAGGGCTCTTAAAGATGGTAGAGTGGAGAGGGAACACGCGGTGTCCACGGGGACTCTGGAGGCCTTCCGTCAACACTGGTCACCGCGTGGGGTTGAGAGTATTGTAAACAATGAATGTACTGTTGTACTACAATGATTTGTTTGTTATAGTGTGATTTTTGATTATGTTTTGATGTGTTATATTATATGATTGTGTTGAATAAAGGAAAAAAAAAAAAAAAGATGGTAGTCAGGGGATATGGGGAGAAGGCAGGAACGGGGTACTGATTGGGGATGATCAGCCATGATCACATTGAATGGCGGTGCTGGCTCGAAGGGCCAAATGGCCTGCATCTGCACCTATTGTCTATTGTCTATTGTTGAAACTCAAGTGCAACAGGCAGAGCAAAAGGAAAGAGTGCAGAATATAGTTCTCAGCATTGTAGCGCATCAGTTCCAGAGACAAAGTCCAATGTCCACAATGGGGTAGAGGGGAATCGGACAGCGCCCTAGCTTATGGAAGGGCCGTTCAGAAGCCTGATAGCAGAAGGGAAGAAGCTGTTCCTGAGTCTGGTGGTGCGCGCTTTCAAGCTCCTGTACCTTCTGCCGGACGGGAGCGGGAGAAGAAGGAATGACCGGGAATGATGATGTCGGCTGCTTTCCCGAGGCAGCGTGAAGCCTAGACGGAGTCGATGGTGGGGAGTGTGGTCTGTGTGACGGACTGGGCCACATCTACAACTTCCCACCGTTTCTTGCAGCAGTGGGCAGAGCTGTTCCCAAAGCAGGCCATGATGTTTGTCCACTGTTGCTACCTGTAACAAATTCCTAAAGTTGCATTCCTCCAGCTGGTCTCAAAAGGCCTTTTATACACCTTTGCTAAGCTAACACACAAAGCATCATTCTGAAACCAATGATCTTTATTTAGAAAGCTATCTCAAGAAATAATGCAATGTGCAAATAGTATCCATGAATATGACAAAGATAGACACAAAATGCTGGAGTAACTCAGCGGGTCAGGCAGCATCTCTGGAGAGAAGGAATGGGTGACGTTTCAGGTCGAACCCCTTCTTCAGACCAAAAGGTTACAACCCGAAACGCCACCCATTCCGTCTCTCCAGAGATGCTGCCTGTCCCGCTGAGTTACTCCAGCATTCTGTGTCAATCTTCGATTCAAACCAGCATCTGCAGTTCCTTCCTACCCATTGAGTATGACAAATATATATACAAAAATATAGCTCTCCAAAATTATCTTTGACATAATAGACGACAGACAATAGACAATAGACAATAGGTGCAGGAGTAGGCCATTCGGCCCTTCGAGCCAGCACCGCCATTCGATGTGATCCTGGCTGATCATCCCCAATCAGTAGCAATGTTACAAAATTTTGAGATTTTAAAAATCAAGTCTGCAATTTATCCCATCAGATAAAGCATAAAAAGAAGTTTAATTTGGCACCTAATTCACTTTCATATCTTCAGTACAGAAACATAGAAACATAGAAATTAGGTGCAGGAGTAGGCCATTCGGCCCTTCGAGCCTGCACCGCCATTCAATATGATCATGGCTGATCATCCAACTCAGTATCCCGTACCTGCCTTCTCTCCATACCCTCTGATCCCCTTAGCCACAAGGGCCACATCTAACTCCCTCTTAAATATAGCCAATGAACTGGCCTCAACTACCCTCTGTGGCAGAGAGTTCCAGAGACCCACCACTCTCTGTGTGAAAAAATTCCTTCTCATCTCGGTCCTAAAGGATTTCCCTCTTATCCTTAAGCTGTGACCCCTTGTCCTGGACCTCCCCAACATCGGGAACAATCTTCCTGCATCTAGACTGTCCAACCCCTTAAGAATCTTGTAAGTTTCTATAAGATCCCCTCTCAATCTCCTAAATTCTAGAGAGTATAAACCGAGTCTATGCAGTCTTTGTTCATAAGACAGTCCTGACATCCCAGGAATCAGTCTGGTGAACCTTCGCTGCACTCCCTCTATGGCAATAATGTCCTTCCTCAGATTTGGAGACCAGAACTGTACGCAATACTCCAGGTGTGGCCTCACCAAGACCCTATACAACTGAAGTAGAACCTCCCTGCTCCTATACTCAAATCCTTTTGCTATGAAAGCTAACATACCATTGGCTTTCTTCACTGCCTGCTGTACCTGCATGCCTACTTTCAATGACTGGTGTACCATGACACCCAGGTCGCGCTGCATCTCCCCTTTTCCTAATCGGCCACCATTTAGATAGTAGTCGGTTTTCCTATTTTTGCCACCAAAGTGGATAACCTCACATTTATCCACATTATACTGCATCTGCCAAACATTTGCCCACTCACCCAGCCTATCCAAGTCACCTTGCATTCTCCTAGCATCCTCCTCACAGCTAACACTGCCCCCCAGCTTAATGTCATCCGCAAACTTGGAGATATTGCCTTCAATTCCCTCATCCAGATCATTTATGTATATTGTAAATAGCTGGGGTCCCAGCACTGAGCCTTGCAGTACCCCACTAGTCACTGCCTGCCATTGTGAAAACGACCCGTTAACTCCTACTCTTTGCTTCCTGTTTGCCAGCCAGTTCTCTATCCACATCAATACTGAACCCCCAATGCCGTATGCTTTAAGTTTATATACTAATCGCTTATGTGGGACCTTGTCGAAAGCCTTCTGGAAGTCCAGATACACCACATCCACTGGTTCTCCCCCATCCACGCTACTAGTTACATCCTCGAAAAATTCCACAAGATTCGTCAGACATGATTTACCTTTCGTAAATCCATGCTGACTTTGTCCAATGATTTCACCACTTTCCAAATGTGCTGCTATCCCATCTTTAATAACTGACACTAGCAGTTTCCCCACTACCGATGTTAGACTAACTGGTCTGTAATTCCCCGTTTTCTCTCTCCCCCCCTTCTTAAAAAGAGGGGTTACGTTTGCTACCCGCCAATCCTCAGGAACTACTCCAGAATCTAAAGAGTTTTGAAAGATTAACACTAATGCATCCACTATTTCCGGAGCTACTTCCTTAAGTACTCTGGGATGCAGCCTATCTGGCCCTGGGGATTTATCGGCCTTTAATCCATTCAATTTACCCAACACCACTTCCCGACTAACCTGGATTTCACTCAAGTACTCCTTTGACCCGCGGTTCCCTGCTATTTCCGGCAGATTATTTATGTCTTCCTTAGTGAAGACGGAACCAAAGTAGTTATTCAATTGGTCCGCCATATCCTTGTTCCCCATGATCAACTCACCTGTTTCTGACTGCAAGGGACCTACATTTGTTTTAACTAATCTCTTTCTCTTCACATATCTATAAAAACTTTTGCAGTCAGTTTTTATGTTCCCTGCCAGTTTTCTTTCATAATCTATTTTTCCTTTCCTAATCAAGCCCTTTGTCCTTATTAAGAAAGTTATGACCATTTTCATACTCGGAAATTAGCATATTGTTCCCCATTGCCTTTCAATTGACTTAACTCAAAAGCTGTGATCTAGAACCGTTAAAAGACCATAACTTTCTTAAAAATTAAGAAACTCAATGAAATGTTCAGTTATTATAGATTGAAGCATTCTGAAACAATTATTAAACAATCTTACTTGGATGACCTGAAATTAAAGCATATAATTAGTTAGTTATCTAATTGTAGCTAATTACAAAATTCAATGAGTAGATCTAAGCATCTATCCATTTCTTAAGAAAATATAAACTTTTTAAAAATTGCCTAAGTGTCCAAATAACATTCACACAATAATCCACAATATAACATAATTTTTAAATCTCATTTTCATGAATTTCTGTGCCAAATGGAAGGAATTTAGTGTTTAATGCCTGTAAATTAATGGCCATTTAAATCAACTAGCGAGTGGGTTTTAGTGGAATGCGGTGGATTGGAACGTTGCGGTTTGCGGTGAAGTCGGTATGAAAAATACAGCCGGTTCATACATTTTTTTTGGACCCCATTTCGCAACATGAAAATATTATTAAGGCCTCCATAAAAACCAACTTTTAATATAAAAATAAACTGTGTACCTTTTTTTCTCCCCTACGCAAAATCCTTCCCGTTGTCGGCGCTCACGGGTTTTGAAAGTGATTTTTAAATTACTCTAGATAATAAATAATCTAGCGTACTTTAAAAATACCTTCATTAATGAAATGTCGGAGCGATTTTTCTTCCGCAACGAAATCGCCCGACATGGATCGATTTACCCAGTCTGCAGAAAAACGGCACTTTAAGCCCGCCCCCCTCTGAAAGGCGCCAAAGTCACGCACACGGGGAGCAGCAGAACTGCAGCGCTGCTCAAGGTAAGTTTTGTAACATACCTACAATCAGTATCCCGTTCCTGCCTTTTCCCCATATCCCCTGACTCCGCTATCTTTAAGACCCCTATCTGGCTCTCTCTTGAAAGTATCCAGAGAACCTGCCTCCAGCACCCTCTGAGGCAGAGAATTCCACAGTTCCAGATGTCAGCTGCTCTACATCGGCGAAAGCAAGCACAGGCTCGGGCTGAAACATTCCCAATTCCTTCGCTCCATAGATGATGCCTCACCCGCTGAGTTCCTCCAGCATTTTTCGATTTTTCCAGCTTCTGCCGTTCTTTCTTAAACATGAGTTTGACATCATTATCACTTCATACAAAAGTGGAGCCAAGTCAGCATATTTAAAGTAGAAAATTCTCCAGTACTTTGCGTTCTATTACCAATTATGACTGGCCTGACCTGGTCCCACCCCCGTATCTTTTCCACTTGCCAGCTGTCCCGTATTAGCCGGGACATCCCGTATTTTGGGCTAAATTGGTTTGTCCCGTACGGGACCGCCCTTGTCCCGTATTTGACCGCTGCTACTCGGGTCGAGGGGACTGTCGGGTCGGAGCGCCGCGTCCGGCCCCGCCTCACCCGTCCCCGACGTAGTGCAGCCCATGGAGTGCAGCAGCAGCAGCAGCAGCGCCTCGCCCGTGGCCCCGTCGGTCGGTCGGCAGCCCGGCCAGCTGTCCGACCTTCGCACCTTCGCTTACCGCTGACACCACCCCCACCCCTCCTTGTCACGGCCGATCATCGGTTCATGAGTTGGACGGGGCGCCGGACTTTGCGTGCGGCCCCCGGGCCAAAACTCCTCAGCTGGCCCCGCTGGCCGGGCTTTGTGTGCAGTCCAGCACCCGGGCCAACTCTTCATTCACCCAGCCACGGCCCAGTCGGTCAACGAATTGCCGTCGGGAATTTGTCCCGTATTTTGACCTTTTGTCCCTTATTTGGGAGTGAGAAAGTTGGCAACCCAACCCCACCACCCCCAACTACAATCAGTCTGAAGGATCCTGACCCAAAACATCATCTGTCCATCCCTTCCACAGATGCTGCCCGACCTGCCAAGTTCCACCAGTCTTCTGCTCAATCTTCCTTCTGCATTATTTATTGAAAAACTTGGGGGTAAAATGGAAGTTCGATTAAGGACACACTTATCTAGCAGATAGTTTAAAACCAACAAAGGCAGTTACTACAAAATATCATGACTAAATTGATTTGTATCTGAAAAAAAAACCAATGTTAAAAACAACACTCGTCTCGTCTCACTTGAAACCTTATCTGGAAGTGGAACGCCCAGAATACCCGTGGCCTTTCTCCAAGCAGCTGCGTCTTTTCCGTGAAAGATCAAAAGGAATCCTTGAGATACTGCGCAAACAATGTTTCCACCGACATTCTGCTTAAACTCTGGCACTGAACATGGAGAACTGCCAAGCTAATCCCCAGTATCCGTGTTCCTCTCTGCCTTGTGCTTCTCGAAGCTTGGATTTCTGTGTTGCCAGCCAGGGTGACCTGTTTTTTAAAGTTTCTGTGCAGGATTTGGAGATCGGCAGCAAAAGGCACATTTATCATTTGCTTTAAGTTGTCTTTAAGAATGAGGCTGCGTGGCTGATTCTAGACACAAAACTGGTTTAGAATCCACACTGACACTTCAAACTGAATGCAGCTGTCATTAACTGTACAGAATCTTGTCTCCCACTTTAGTTTTTTTTTACTGTGGTGCTAAAATCTAAGATCTTTGCCTGGTTATCGATTAATCTTCAACTTGGCAACGGTCTTGGAAAATTAAACCAAGCACTTCTATATGTGTGGGGCGCAGTGGCGCAGCGGTAGAGTTGCTGCCTCACAGCGCCAGAGACCCGGGTTCCATCCTGACGGTGGGTGCTGTCTGTACGTTCTCCCCGGCCGTGACTGTGTGGGTTTCCCTCCGGGTGCTCCGGTCTCCTCCCACACTCCAAAGACGAGCAGGTTTTTGGTGTCAATGTAAATTGTTCCTGGCAGGGGGGTAGTGGGATAGTATTGCTCGGTGGGCAGAATGGCCTGTACCTCTAAACTAAACCTGACAGAAATGGTCACGTAGAAATAGAATATAGAACAGTACAGCACAGAAACAGGCCCTTCGGCCCACAATATTGGTGCTGAACTTAATACGAAGATAAATTGCTCTCCTCGGCCTGCTCTTGATCCTCCATTTCCTGCATATCAGAGACCATCCAAAGGTCTTGTCAATAACATGATTGAATCTGCTTCCACCACCATCCCTGAGACTCTAGGCACCCACCCCACTCTCTTTATTTTTGTTTAAGAATTTGTCCAGCACATCCATTTTAAACTGTGGCCCTCTCACCTTAATGTAGGTATGTTACAAAACTTACCTTTAGCGGTGCTGGAGTTCTGCCGCTGGCCGTGTGCGCGACTTTGGCGCCTTTAAGGGGGGGGGGGGGGGCGGGGTTGAAGTGCGGTTTTCCCCTTGCAATCCGGAGCTTTATTTTCTCGGAGTGCGATCTATTTTTGGAGATTCGTTCCGACTGCCGGTAAGTCCGTTTTTTTAAATAAATCGTCCGACTATTTAAATGCTGCAGTAAAATAAAAATTAGCTCCCAATGCCGTGAACGCCGACAACGGGGACGGATTTTACGTAGGGGACAGGTTTATTTTTATGTTTATGTTTATGTTTATTTTTTCATATAAACTTGCGTTTTTTAGGGGACTTTAATCAATATTTCATGTTGCGAAACGGTGATTTAGCCCCCATGTGAACTGGCAGAATTTTCTAATGCAGCGCGACGTTCTAATCCATCGCGTTCCATAAAATCCCACTCGCAAGCTGTTTAAAATGCCCATTAATTTACAGGCATTAAACATTGAATTCCTTCAATTTGGCCTGTAAATTAATGGCAATTAGATTTAAAAATCATGTTTTATTGTGAATTATTGTGTGACTGTTAATTGGACACTTAGGCTTTAAATTTTTTTTAAATATTTTCTTAAGAAATTGATAAATGTTTAGATCTAGTAATTGAATTTTGTAATTGGCTACAATTGGGTAACTAACTAATTATATGCTTTCATTTCAGGTCATTCCAAGTAAGATTGTTTCATATTTGTTTCAGAATGCTTCAATCTATAATAACTGAAAATTTCTTTCAGTTCTCTTAATTTTTAAGGAAGTTATGGGCTTTTGACTGTCCTCGACCACAACTTTTGTGACAAGTCAATAGAAAAGCAATAGGGAACAAGATGCTAATTTCCGAGTATGAAAATGGCCATAACTTTTTTAATACTGAAGATATGAAAGTGAATTAGGTGTCAAATTAAACTTATTTTTATGCTTTATCTGATGGGATAAATTGCAGACTTGATTTTTTAAATCTCAAAATTTTGTAACATTGCTACTTAATGCTATGCCCTCCATTTCCACCACACTATTTCCACCCTGGGGATAAAAGGTTCTGACTGTCTCCCCTATCTATGCCTCTAATTGTATATAATTCATCAGGTTAAAGTTGTCTGCTATTATTCTGAACACCAAGTGCCCTTGATGCATGTGTCAATAGGCAGCAGAAGCTAATGCTTTTTCCCAAGTAACATTTTTATTTTGTTTAAGAAGGAACTGCAGATGCTGGAAAATTGAAGGTAGGCAAAAGTGCTGGAGAAACTCAGCGGGTGCGGCAGCATCTATGGAGCGAAGGAAATAGGCAACGTTTCGGGCTGAAACCCTTCTTCTGCTGATGTAGGGTGGGGGGGGGGGGAAAGGAGAAAGGAAGAGGAGGAGCTAGAGGGCTGAGAAGGGGAGGAGATAGCAAGGGCCGATCACCGCCGCTCTGTCCGCATTAACCAACCTGATCTCCCGGTGGCTCAGCACTTTAACACAATGTCTGAAGAAGGGTTTCGGCCCGAAACATCGCCTATCTCCTTCGCTCCATAGACGCTGCTGCACCCGCTGAGTTTCTCCAGCATTTTTGTCTACCTTCAATTTTCCAGCATCTGCAGTTCCTTCTTGAACAAGATTTACTTGGAACCTGGCAAGCATCCTTTTTACACAAAGGGTGGTGGGTGTCCGGAATGAGGTGCCAGAGGAGGTAGTTGAGACTGGGACGATAACGACAAGGCATTTGGGAAGGTGAAAAGCTGAAGATGGACACAAAATGCTGGAGTAACTCAGCGGGACAGGCAGCATCTCTGGAGAGAAGGAATGGGCGACGTTTTTGGGTCAAGACCCTTCGACAGTCCCAAGCTTTTAGTTGTAAGGTACATGGATAGCAAAGGATTAGAGGGATATGGGCCAAATGTGGGCACGTTTTGTTTACCATTACAGCGTTGAAATAGGCCCTTCAGCCCACCAAGTCCACACCGACCAACAGCCGCCCATAGAATAGTTCTATCCTGAACCCTAGGGGCAATTTACATACATATCTTTGGAAACTGGAGCAACCATAGAACACCCACAAGTCACAGGGAGAACGTACAAACTCAGTACAGACAGCACCCGAAGTCGGGATCGAACCCGGGTCTCTGGCGCTGTGAGGCAGCGACTCTACCGCTGCGCCATAGGTAAGGTGGGCTGAATGGCCTGTTTCTGTACCGTACGACCCCACTGCTAACTTCTGTCCAAATAAATATCCAATTACTAAGAATTACTCCCGACCCGGAAAAGTCACCCATTCCTTCTCTCCAGAGATGCTGCCTGTCCCGCTGAGTTACTCCAGCATTTTGTGTCGACCTTCGGTTTAAACCTGCACCTGCAGTTCCTTCCTACACAATTACTATGACAACACTGCGGATGAAATAGATCTTGTTAATGAAACTGAAACGTGACCAGCCATTACTCTGGCAATTTAGCTTTATCAAGCAGCTATAAAAAGAACACTGATCAACAAGTCAATTGAACTCTCGTGATGTGTTAGATGAGAGATGATAATCCTCGGGCTACAACTGTAAGGCTTTTATATGATTGCAGCCTTTTGCTTGGCCGTTGCTTGTGTTCACTAATTGGGTCATACAGATGGGGCAATAAAAAGGAGCGTGCTTCTGCTTCTGACACAGAGAGCGGAATTATTTCCTGCTCTCATAACTATAATATTTGCATGTCATTTTAATGCCAAAAATAGAGAATTTCATATCTGTGGAAAATCCATTTTTTTGCAGATGTCGGTCTTCAGCCTGCTAAGTGTAAACTTCCCCTCTCGCTGTGTGACCTGCTGAGTTACTCCAGCACTTTGTCTTTTTTTTGTGTGTGTAAACCAGCATCTGCAGTTCCTTGTGCCTACGTATTGAAATGCATGTATTTTCACGATCGATGCATGTCGGTTGTTAGGCTAATTGTTGTCGCTAGTTTATTTTTGTCCCGCTCTGGAGCAGCAGAAATAATATCAATCAATCTATGGAAATAGCTCGTCTTAATTACAGCAGCAGTCTGCCCTGTAAGCGAAACCATTGATCGCATTTGTCGACAATGCAGCCACTGCGTTTGAGCTGCAACGTTAAAACTGCAGGCAGAGATGCATCAACAAAAAAAGTCAAAGTCAAAAGAGTTTATTGTCATGTGTCCCTGACAGGACAATGAAAATCTTTCTTTGCATAGCACAACAGAACATAGAAGGCATTGATTACAATTATATACGTAAATACACCCATGAATTAATAAATTAATAGAGTGCAAATAACAGATGGAGGGATATTAATGTTCAGAGTTCCAAGCCAGGTTTAATAGCCTGATGGCTGTGGGGAAGTAGCTATTCCTAAACCGGGTTGTTGCAGTCTTCAGGCTCCTGTACCTTCTACCCGAAGGTAGCAGGGAGATGAGTGTGTGGCCAGGGTGGTGTGGGTCCTTGATGATGCTGCCAGCCTTTTTAAGGCAGCGACTGTGATAAATCCCCTCGATGGAGGGAAGGTCAGAGCCGATGATGGACTGGGCAGTGGTTACTACTTTTTGTAGTCTTTTCCTCTCCAGGGCGCTCAAGTTGCCGAACCAAGCCACGATGCGACTGGTCAGCAAGCTCTCTACTGTGCACCTGTAGAAGTTAGAGAGAGTCCTCCTTGACAGACCAACTCTCCGTAATCTTCTCAAGAAGTAGAGGCGCTGATGAGCTTTCTTAATAATTGCATCTGTGTTCTCGGACCAGGAAAGATCTTCACAGATGTGCACACCCAGGAATTTGAAGCTCTTGACCCTTTCAACCATCGACCCGTTGATATAAACAGGACTGTGGGTCCCCATCCTACTCCTTCCAAAGTCCACAATCAGTTCCTTGGTTTTGCTGGTGTTGAGGGCCAGGTTGTTGTGCTGGCACCATATGGGCAGTTGCTCGATCTCTCTTCTATACACCGACTCATCCCCATCAGTGATACGTCCCACAACAGTGGTGTCGTCAGCGAACTTGATGATGGAGATCGCGCTATGACCGGCTACGCAGTCATGAGTATAGAGTGACATTGGAGCGGCACGGTGGCGCACCTGGTAGAGCCGCCGCCTCACAGCGCCAGAGGCCCTGGTTCAATCCTGACCTCGGGTGCTGTCTGCGTGGAGTGTGCACGTTCTCCCTGTGACCTGCGTGAAAAGAACTCTAATTTGTCAAGCAGTATTTTCCTCTCTTGAAATTCAAATCAGATTTAAATGTCGTGATAGTACCTGCCGCAACTAACCCCCCTCTGGCAGCTCGTTCTGATAATAATAAAGATAATAATTAGAAAAATATTAAACTTTATTTCAGATTCAAGGTCCCGACAAGGGACAACATTACATAAAAATACATTGCATATAAAAACACCATAAAATACATGTCAAATCTTAGTATATTGCTTATAAAAGCATCATCAATTATATATTTTTTTAAAATACAACACATTAATTAAAATCCAGAATAAATAAGAATGATCAACGTCCTACAACGAGACAATGATACCAGTGTCTCCACAACTGGGATTGGTAGCGTGTTGTGCTAAACCTTATCTTTGACAAGGCCACAATAATTACATTTTCAGAGATCGGGGGAAACTGTTTTTCAAGTTCCTACCTTCCCGGAGATGTGATCAATTTTTCGGATCACATTCTCCAGGCTCTGCGGCCTACCATCGCTGGAGCTGGGAGCCTCCTCGGACTGTCGTGAGCCCCACCGCGGGGCGTGAACTTAACATCGGAGCTGATCCTTTGCCTGCGAACGCTCCCACCGCGGACTTTACCATCAAGCTCGCAGTCGTCGGGTGAGGCCGAGTCGGGAGCTTCAATGTCGCGGAAGGTTCGACCAGCCCTGACGCGAGGTTCGATCGCCGGGCGCAGGGGAGCTGACATCCCCCCTATTCAGGAGCAGATCGCCTTGACACGGAAGGCCCGAATGTCGCCGGCTACGGGAATTAATGGAGACTCGAGGCCCACGACTGAGGAAGAACTAAGGGAAGGACTTGAACTTTATTTCACCTTCCACCACAATGGGGAAAGTGGAGGAGTCACTGTGGTGGATGTTCCTGTTAAAATGTGTTTTTGACTGTTCTGTTTCCAAGATGGCTGCCGGAGGTGAGAGTGAACGCTGGCGCGACTGGGAAGGCGGATGAAGGCCGCAGCAGAAAAGGGTCTCCAGTCGTCTTGGACTCCATGCCACTGGATCCTGACCCAGATCTGTCAAGGACCGTGGGGTGGCTGTCTGTGCACCAGTCTCCCAACGTTAAACAAAGTCACGCACGGGCGTCCTCCAACCCTGGAGACACCCATGGTCGGCCATGGCCGAAGGGGGATTTTTAACCTTCCACACAAGGTTTTCCACTGTGGTTTGGCCAAGGATCGTGACCCCTCCTCCACCTTGTTTAGGTATGTGAATAATATGGGGAGAGTCACATAAAGGGCCTGTCCCACTTGGGCGCCATTTTGCGCGTTATTTACTCGACATTACGCGCACAGCATGACACGCACGTGATGCGCGCTTGGTGACTGGTGATGTAGGCAGTGACGCGCGGTCGCGCGCGGCACCCCAGGACTTCGGGATGTACAAAATCTTTGCGCGCCATCTACGAGACGCGCAAATGAGGCCCAGGTGGGACAGGCCCTTAAGTGGTTACATGTCAGTGTAGTTTCACTGATGGCTAGGGGGTTGTCCTTATTTACAGTAAACTTATTATGGATTACGCAGGAATACGGTGAGTCAAACCAGTCTTGTATTACAAGAAAAATAGCCAGCGACACCACCACCACATCACTGATGAGTGGATAATGATCCCGTTAGATTCAATTAGACTAACTTGATAAATGGGTGCAATGAAGGAAATATGCCACCAATTGAAAGCTTGAATTCTGCCGATGAATCTTCGTGTCAATCACAGAACATGCTGGAAGTATTTGTTAGGCCAGGCCATGGAAAACTGCGACACCTTTCACGTGAGGCCCGCGATGTATTTTTGATATGACTTGGCTTCATTACAGGAAATGGACTCAAAAAGCTGGTGTAACTCGGCAGGGACAGGCAGCATCCAGTTGTTGAGATATGCAGCGCGGAAACAGGCCCTTCGGCCCACCGGGTCCGCGCCGACCAGCGATCCCCACAGACTAACACTATCCTACACACACTAGGGATGATTTTTACATTTACCAAGCCCATTAACCGACAAACCTGTACGTCTTTGGAGTGTGGGAGGAAACTGAAGATCTCGGGGAAAACCCACGCAGGTCACAGGGGTAAAACGTACAAAGTCCGTACAGACAGCGGCCGTAGTCGGGATCGAACCCGGGTCTCCGGCGCTGCTATCGCTGTAAGGCAGCAACTCTACCGCTGCGCCACCGTGACCGCTCTCTCTGGAGAGAAGGAATGGGTGACGTTTAGGATCGAGGCCCTTCTTCAGATTTTTTACAGGAAGGATGTGGAGGCTTTGGAGGGGGTGCCGAGGAGGTTCACCAGAATGTTGCCTTGTTCGAGGGGGGGGTGAGGGGGGGGGGCGGAATTGGCGGTGAGGGGAGGGTGGACTAAGGGGAGCCCTGATCGAAGGGTATAAGCATTGAGAGATATTGATAGGATTGAGAGTCAGAACGCCTTTCTCAGAGTGGAATTGTCCAGGTCTAGAGGGCATAGTTTTTAGGTGAGAGGGGCAAAGGTTAATGGGGGTTGATGGGTGTTTGGATCATGCTGCCTGGGGCGGTGGTGGAGGCAGATACGATAGCAGATGTTGGCCTTCATAACAAGAGGAGTCGAGTATAGGAGCAAAGAGGTCCTTCTGCAGTTGTACAGAGCCCTAGTGAGACCACACCTGGAGTATTGTGTGCAGTTTTGGTCCCCTAATTTGAGGAAGGACATTCTTGCTATTGAAGGAGGGCAGCGTATGTTTACAAGGTTAATTCCCGGGATGGCGGGACTGTCACTGAGAGAATGGAGCGGCTGGGCTTGTAAACTCTGGAGTTTAGAAGGATGAGAGGGAATCTTATTGAAACATATAAGATTATTAAGGGTTTAGACACGCTAGAGGCAGGAAACATGTTCTCGATGTTGGGGGAGTCCAGAACCAAGGGCCACAGTTTAAGAACAAGGGGTTGGCCATTTAGAACGGAGATGAGGAAAAACTTTGTCACACAGAGAGTTGTGAATCTGTGGAATTCTCTGCCTCAGTAGGCAGTGGAGCCCAATTCTGTGGATGCTTTCAAGAAAGAGCTAGATAGGGCTCTTAAAGATAGCGGAGTCAGGGGATATGGGGAGAAGGCAGGAACGGGGTACTGATTGGGGATGATCAGCCATGGTCAGAGTGAATGGCGGTGCTGGCTCGCTGGGCCGAATGGCCTACTCCTGCGCCTACTGTCTATTGTCACAGACTTAACTATTAGGTCATATGTCATAAGGTGATAAGTGATAGGAGCAGAATTGGGCCATTCAGCCCATCAAGTCTACTCCGTTATTCAATCGTGGCTGATCTATCTCTCCCTCCCAACCCCATTCTCCTGCCTTCTCCCCGTAACCTCTGGCACCCGCACTAATCAACAATCTATCTATCTCTGCCTTAAATATATCCATTGACTTGGCCTCCACAGCCTTCTGGAAGTTGCTCAGATTTTACAACAGATGTTTCCAGATGTTTGACTGTGGTGTCATTACTGCCATCAGCCAACAATTGTCAGCAGACAATATTTCATGAGATGGGAACGCGTTGTCACTGATTTACATATAAATCCGATGCAACGCTGGGTCATTTCTGGACTCGAGGAACTGCAGATGCTGATTTATTTTTAAAAAGATACAAGTGCTGGAGAAACTCAGCGGGTCAGGCAGCATCTATGGAGCGAAGGAAATGGGCAATGTTTCGGACCAAAACCCTTCTTCAGACTGATGTGAGGGTGGGGGGGGGGGTGGGAGGGCGGGAAGAAGAAAGGAAGAGGTGGAGCCAGTGGGCTGAGGGAGAGCTGAGAAAGAGGGAGAAAGCAAGGACTACCTGAAATTGGAGAAGTCAATGTTCATACCGCTGGGGTGTAAACTACCCAAGCGAAATATGAGGTGCTGCTCCTCCAATTTAAGGTGGTCCTCACTCTGGCCATGGAGGAGGCCCAGGACAGAAAGATCGGATTGGGGGGATGCTTTCCCCTTCCCCCCCCCCAACCCCCACCCCCAGCCCACATGACAATTAGTCTGAAAGGTCCCGATCCTAAACGTCACCTATCCATGTTCCCCACAGATGCTGCCTGACCCGCTGAGTTACTCCAGCACTCTGTGAAACGTCACCTATCCATGTTCTCCACAGATGCTGCCTGACCCGCTGAGTTACTCCAGCACTTTGTCGTCTTTTGCAAACCAGCAGCTGCAATTCCTTGGCTCTTCATTAAGTGTACCCTCCGGTCTTGGGCTCCCTCTGCGGAGGGGAAGGTTTCTCCAGCACTTTGTGTCTTTTTAGGTGATTTCTTGCAGATATATGCATTACACAATTTGGGCCAATGTGGTAGAGTTGCTGCCTCACAGCGCCAGAGACCCGGTTTGATCCCGTACAGAGTTTGTGCGTTCTCCCCGTGACCTGCTTGGGTTTTTCTCCGGGTGCTCCGGCTTCCTCCCACACTCCAAAGATGTTTGTAGGTTAATTAATTGGCTTCTATATATTGTCCCTAGTGTGTGTGGGATAGTGCGAATGTACGGGGTGATGGCTGGTCAGCACAGACACGTCGGGCCGAAGGGCCTGTTTCTGCGCTGTATCCCTAAACTAGACAATGCCCTAGTTCCCCAAATGTTCAACACTGTTTTTTTTCTCGTTGAAACGCTTACGACTTGTTTCAATGGGAATTGGCAGATAATGAAATGAGCACGTCAGTCACAAACGTGGAGGTGAAGTGAATAGAAGGCAGTGAAGTGCGTGTAATTTACACTGAACTGATCTCTGCATCTTGCAAATCTCCCGTCTCAACAAGCAAATCAACAAAGCCTCAGCCAAAGTCCTCGGGGAATGTTATAAATACTTAATTGCAACATTCTAATTGACAGGGATATGCTGAGGATCTGCTTTAACGCATTAATGTTATGCTCAGTACATGTTGCCCATGTGAATTTAATGGGTTAGAATATAGCTCTAAGGGTTTCGGCCCGAAACGTCGCCTATTCCTTCGCTCCATAGATGCTGCCTCACCCGCTGAGTTCCTCCAGCATTTTTGTCTACCCTCGCTGGTTACATAACTGTTTCAGGAAATTAGTTTCATTTCTATTTGTCATCACAAATGTCCTTGTTCTTCAGAGAACGGGGTTTCCCCTCCCCCACTATAGATGAGGCTCGCACCAGGGTCTCCTCCATACCCCGCAACACTGCCCTCTCTCCCCATTCCCCCACTCACAACAAGGGCCGAGTCCCCTTGGTCCTCACCTTTCACCCCACCAGCCAGCGCATACAACAGATAGTCCTCCGCCAGTTTCGCCACCTCCAACGTGACCCCTCCACTCGCCACATCTTCCCATCTCCCCCCCTGTCTGCCTTCCGCAAAGACCGCTCCCTCCGCAACTCCCTCGTCAATTCTTCCCTGCACAAAGCACTGAAGTTCTTGATCAGTGCGGGTGTCAGAGGTTATGGGGAGAAGGCAGGAGAATGGGGTTAGGAGATGGAGAGATAGATCAGCCGTGATCGAATGGCTTAATTACTATTAATGTTTCATGTTTTATGTGTCATTCCTAACTGTCACTGTATGTCGTGTTGCCACTTGTGGGTGGAGCACCAAGGCAAATTCCTTGTATGTGAATACTTGGCCAATAAATGTATTCATTCATTCATTCATTCAGAGTAGACTTGATGGACCGAATGGCCTAATTCTACTCCTATTCCTTATAACTCAGCGGGTCAAGGAGCGTTCCAGGTGAACGTGTACAGGTGACGTTTTGGGTCGGGACCCTTCTTCAGACACTTCAAAATCTCTAGGCCAGTCCATGTTTTCTTTGGATAGACACAAAATGCTGGAGCAACTCAGCGGGACAGGCAGCAACTCTGAAGAGAAGGAATGGGTGACATTTCGAGCCGAGCCCCTTCTTCAGATGAAACGTTGCCCAAACCAGCATCCTAAGTTTCTTCCTACACTTAACTATGTCAATGTTAGTAAAGATAGCAGCAGGAAAGAACGTAGGAAAGAACTGCAGACGCTGGTTTACACCAAAGATACACACAATGCTGGAGTAACTCAGCGGGACAGGCAGCATCTCTGGAGAGAAGGAATAGGTGATGTTTCGGGTCGAGACCCTTCTTCAGACCGAGACATCTTGGCTCGAAACGTCACCCATTCCTTCTCTCCAGAGATGCTGCTTGTCCCGCTGAGTTCCTCCAATAAATATGTCTTCCTGGACAATACGTTAAAATATTGACAAGGAAGTAGGAATTTCAAGGGATAAATTTCTTGTAATGTTCATTTAGTTTGGAGATTCAGCTTGTAAATTAGCCCTTCAGCCCACCAAGTCCATGCTGTCCCCCACACACTAGTTCGGTTCAGTTTGTTGTCACGTGTGCTGAGGTACAGTGAAAAGCTTTTTGTTTGTGCTAACCAGCCAGCGGAAAGACAATACATGATTACAATCGAGCCGTCTGCAGTGTGCAGAGGCATGATAAGGGAATAACGTTTAGTGCAAGGTAAAGCCAGCAAAGTTCGATTAAAGATAGTCCGAGGGTCACAAGTGAGGTAGATAGTAGTTCAGCACCGCTCTCTGGTTGTGGTAGGATGGTTCAGCTGTCTGATAACCGCCGGGAAGAAACTGTCCCTGAATCTGGAGGTGTGTGCGTTTTCACACTTCTGTACCTTTTGCCCGATGGGAGAGGGGAGAAGAGGGAGTGCGACTCGTCCTTGATTATGCTGCCGGCCTTGCCGAGGCAGCGTGAGGTGTAAATGGAGTCATTAGATGGGAGGTCGGTTTGCGCGATGATCTGGCCTGCGTCCACAATTCTGCTCTCCACACTGGTGTCCCGGATGGGCCTGGACCATTTTGTCCGTTATCGCTCCCATTTAGGCAGTTAATGATATTGATTGATGGAAAGATAACACGTAGAACAGCAGCTATCAATCAAGAATCCCTTCCCTTAACTCCTTATATGTCTCCTATTTGTCTTAGGCCAGAGGCCGAGAGGAGACCCGATCTGTGTATTAAATGGATAGTGTAGGTAGTCAGACCTGTTCCCCCCAGAGCTGCCTGACCCGCTGAGTTACTCCAGCTCTTTGTCTCTTCCCTCCAATTGATGTCGTCTTTAAAAAAAAAATCCCCAATGTGTCTTAGCTTGAACAAACCAATATTATTGATTAACTCATGAATCTCTGAACGACGATTCTGTTATAACGCTGGTCTGAAAGACATGCGCCTCGCCTCCTGGAGTTAGTTTTCTAATGGGATCTCCGAGTGTTCGCCAGATGCCACATACAGTCATAAAAACATGGGCAATAGGTGCAGGAGTAGGCCATTCAGCCTTTCGAGCCAGCACCGCCATTCAATGTGACCATGGCTGATCATCCCCAATCAGTACCCCATTCCTGCTTTCTCCCCATACCCCTTGATTCCGTTAGCCCTACGAGCTAAATCTAAAGGGCCTGTCCTACCAGCATCCGACTCCATGCGATGAGCGCAATCAAACTAGAAGCGGGGGCCGCGCGGAGGTCGGGTGATCCCCTGTGCATGGCCGTTCCCACCAGTATGCGCCTGCATGCGGCAAGCACGACCAAACCGGCAGCGAGGACCGCGCGGAGGTCAGGGTGAGTGGCGCAACGCGGCGCAAAGTGAGGCGAACTTGGAGCGAAGTCTTAAGGTAAGTTCGCCAGGACAGAGAGGAGCACACGGAGAGGGGCACAGAGGCGCACACACAGAGAGGGCCACGGAGCCACACACATAGAGGGTCACGGAGGCACCTACAGAGAGGGTCACGGAGGCACGATGTCGAGACGGTGTGTAATGCGTCGAGGCGACTGCGAGCCGACAAACCGTTGCCGCGCAGAATTTTTGAACATAGCCAGTTTTTCGGAGCCCCGCGCGATGTCGGGACGAACTCCGCACAATTCCGCACGGCTCCGGCGATCGAAGTGGGACCGGCCCCGCGACGCCGGACGGCGCAAGTGACCATGTTAGGTCGCGCTAATCGCATGGAGTTGCATGCTGGTGGGACAGGCCCTTAACTCTCTCTTGTAAACATCCAGTGAATTGGCCTCCACCGCCTTCTGTGGCAGAGAATTCCACAGATTAAACAACTCTCTGGGTGAAAGGCCCCAGCCAAGTGCCAGCCTCGAGCGTAACACTCCCACAGAGGCAGTGTGGGAGGCCACCAGCAAAGCTGAGCACTTGCCGTATTTCCCGGCAGCGAAGACACTATTTTTTTTTCATGTAAAATGAGGCCTGAAAGGAGGCCTCACATCGCAGCGGCCTCTGCAGTCCATCCGTCTTTTTTTATTTTTTGTCTCGTTTGAGTGTAGTTATAGTGGGGGGTTTTTCTAGCTGGGTATGTGTGGGGGGGCGGGGCGGGGCGGGGGAAACTTTTAAAATCTTTTCCCCGTACGGAGGACCCGACCGTTTCCCTGTCGGGCCTCCGTTGCCGTTGGGGCCTAGCACCGTGGAGCGGCCTCCAACCGGAACGACCTGGGGCTCCAGTCGCTGAGCTGCGGACTACTCACCATCGCGGGGCTGGCCGGCTTCGGAGCGTGGAGAGCTGTGGTGGCGCGCTTCTGCTGCCCGATCCCGGAGATTCGAAGGCTCCAGCTGCAGGCCGGTGGACGGTAACACCGGGAGCTCGCGGGCCCCTGGTGGGAGACCGCTTTTCGGAGCTCCCGCAATGGCAACTTCTCCCGCCCGAGTCGCGGGGTTGAAAATGACCTGGAGCGGTGCCTTACATCGCCCCGCGAGGCTTTAATGGCCGCGGTACTTGCTAGCGCCTGCCAGGGGCTCCAACATCAAGACCCGGAGCACGGCCTTGCATCGCGCTGCGCAGCCTTAATGGCCGAGGGACTTATTTACCATCGCCCGCCGGGGGCTTTGACTTTGACATCGGGAGGAGAATGGGGAGAGCAGGGGAGAGATACGACTTTGCCTCCATCACAGTGAGCAGGAGATTCACTGGGATGGATGTTTGTGTAAATTGTGTTATGTCTTGGTCCTTTTTCTTGTTTGTATGACTGCGGAAACCAAATTTCGTTTGAACTTCAATGAGGTTCAAATGACGAAATAAATTGTATTGTATTGTATTGAAAATTTACCTGCGTCTTGGAGGCTGAAGGTTAGATTGTTAGCCAAGAAAGATAGACTTGGGCCAAATCGCTTTAAAAACATGGGGGGTGGTGGGGGGGGGGACACAAGGAGGCCTAACACAGGGGTCAGCAACCTACTGCCCGTAACCTGAACTCATCCGGCCCGCAGGCGTAATTTTTCTCAATTAGTTTTTGCGACCTGGTAACTGCAGCCAGTCCTGGGGCAGGCAGGCAGGCAGGCAACCCTCCGCCCCCCCCCCCCCCCCCCCCACATCAGTCTGAAGAAGGGTCTCGACCCGAAACGTCGCCTTTTCCTTCTCTCCAGAGATGCTGCCTCACCCGCTGAGTTCCTCCAGCATTTTTGGTCTACCTTCGATTTTTCCAGCATCTGCAGTTCTTTCTTAAACATTGCAAGTTTGAGGATAATTGCACATGTGGAACAGTTTTGATCATAGTTTAATGCTGTTGCAAAAATAGATCCATGATTGACTTGTGCATGGGAGTGAGAAATCGGTCTTAGTTCTCAAATGATAGCAATTAAACCACGGTATTATACTCAAGCTGATTTCTAGAGAATCCAAGGTGCAATGATCCCAGATTATCAATCCTAGATTTTGTATAAATAGAGCATTATTTATAATAATTAACTTTTAACCATTTCTTTACAGCCTTCATGTTTCTCCATTGCGTTAGTTCAGTTTGGTTTATTGTCACATGTTTTTGTTGCAAGCTTTCGTTGCGTGCTAACCAGTCAGCGGAAAGACAATACATGATTACAATCGAGCCATTTACAGTGTACAGATACATAATAAGGGAATAACATTTAGTGCAAGGTAAAGCCAGCAAAGTCCAATCAAAGATAGTCCGAGGGTCACCAAAGAGGTAGATAGTAGTTCAGCGCCGCTCTCTGGTTGTGGTAGGATGGTTCAGTCGCCTGATAACAGCTGGGAAGAAACTGTCCCTGAATCTGGAGGTGAGCGTTTTCACACTTCTGTACCTTTTGCCCGATGGGAGAGGTGGGAAGAGGGAGTGGCCGGGGTGCGACTGGTCCTTGATGATGCTGCTGGCCTTGCCGAGGCAGCGTGAGGTGTAGATGGAGTCAACGGAAGGGAGGTTGGTGGTGGGGGGTGGGGGGGGGGGGTGGGGGGGGGGTTGGAGGGGATGACGTGTGTTGGATAAAGATAGGTATCTAGCATGTTCAAGAAGGAACTGCAGATGCTGGAAAATTGAAGGTAGACAAAATGCTAGAGAAACTCAGCGGGTGAGGCAGCATCTATGGAGCGAAGGAAATAGGCAACCCTTCGGGTTTCGACCTGAAACATTGCCTATTTCCTTTGCTCCATAGCTGCTGCCTCACCCGCTGAGTTTCTCCAGCATTTCTGTCTTCCATAGGTATCTAACACTTTGCTTAAGATATTCTATTTTTATTGAGTAGATTGTGGCTTTAGCCGTACAAATTGCATGCGTGGTTTGGAAGATGGTGTTGAAGGATGTGGCATTCTGTCACCAGCGTGTTACGCAATGCGCATTGGGATAAACGTCAACAAGCCATTCTGAAACTCTTGGCTCTTGCAGGTTGAAATCGTTCAAATGAAAGCCAATTGATTTCTATAATGGCCAGCCAGACGCACATATCATCTGGTCAGCAAGTTAAAAATCTACATCTATTCAATTTATTTCTGGGAAATTAAAAATTATATTAACATTAAATCATAATCCCAACAAATAGATCAGAAAGTTTTGGAATAAGGGGTAAGCCATTTCGAACAGAGACGAGGAAACACTTTTTCACGCAGAGAGTTGTGAGTCTGTGGAATTCTCTGCCTCAGAGGGCGGTGGAGGCCGGTTCTCTGGATACTTTCAAGAGAGAGCTAGATAGGGCTCTTAAAGATAGTGGAGTCAGGGGATATGGGGAGAAGGCAGGAACGGGGTACTGATTGTGGATGATCAGCCATGATCACATTGAATGGCGGTGCTGGCTCGAAATGGCCTACGCCTGCTCCTATTGCCTATTGTCTATTTATTCAGTGAGAGGCTGGCCAATAGACCAAATTGTACTGACTGGAGATGATTAGTATCAGACAGTCCAACATAGAGTAATACAGCATGGAAACAGGCCCTTCAGCCCAACTTGTCCATGCTCCATCTATGTAAGCCTCGCCTGTCTGTCTTTGGTCTCCAAATCTGAGGAAAGACATTCTTGTCATAAAGGGGGTACAGAGAAGGTTCACCAGACTGATTCCTGGGATGTCAGGATGTCTGAAAGTCGTTGACCAAGCTCATAAAGGCAGCCGACATCATCAAAGACCCACACCATCCCGGCCACACACTCATCTCTCCGTTGCCATCGGGAAGAAGGTTCAGGAGTTTGAAATCTGGAACATCCAGGTTCAGGAACAGCTGCTTCCCCACAGCCATCAGGCTATTAAACACGGCATCAAACAAACTCTGGACCGTGTTTAGGAAGGAACTGCAGATGCTGGAAAATCGAAGGTAGACATAAATGCTGGAGAAACTCAGCGGGTGAGGCAGCATCTATGGAGCGAAGGAAATAGGCGACGTTTCAGGCCGATACCCTTCTTCAGACTGATGTGAGGGTGGGGGGGGGGGGGAATGAAAGTAAGAGGAGGACCCAGAGGGCTAGAGGGAGAGCAGAGAAGGGGAGGAGACAGTAAGGACTACCTGAAATTAGAGGCCAATGTTCATACCTATTGCACTTCACCTGTTTATTTATTGTGTATATAGACACACTGACCTATTATCTCCTGTTCTGTATTATGTTTACATATTCTTGTTGTGCTGCAGCAAGCAAGAATTTCATTGTCCTATCTGGGACACATCAAGTCAAGTCAGGTCAATTTTATTTGTATAGCACATTTAAAAACAACTCTCGTTGACCAGAGTGCGTTACATCAGTGCAGGTACTAACGTGCCACATACAACAAAACTCTTAAATAGATACTCCAATTGCACTCGCAACCTCGTCATTGTCCGCTCGAACCGTGGTAAAGGATGTGAGGAATGGTACAACACAAGAACAGGCCCTTCAGCCCACAAAGTCTCGATGCCCCCACTGCCCGCCCACACCGTCCACTGGTTCTGTTTTCCAACTTTCTCCTCCACTCCCTACCCAACGTACAGTACAGCACAAGAACAGGCCCTTCAGCCCACAACTTCTGTGCTAAATGTAATATCATGCTGAATGTTCAACTCATCTCTCCAATTAACTTAAAATAATTCTTACTTAAAGTGGAAAAATCACTAGGCCCATATATGGGATAGTCCCAGAGATATGAAATATGGCCGGTGCAGCCATCAACATTCCAAATCTTCGGTGTACCAGAAAAGATTTATATTACCTTAAATTCATATTGTACTGAGCAATAAATATTATCAACATAACTTGTTGGAAAAAAGCTATTAAGTTCGACCTTGTTTTAATATTCGAACGTCAAAGTAATGACTGCCAGCAACAGAGAAGCAATGCTTCAAGCGAACACAAATCTTAAATGTTTTTCTTAATAACAATGTTACTTCCACCGCTCCAGGGCTTGAAATTATTGATCGACTGTCAAGGGAGAGATTGTTGATTTTCACAAAATACTTGATCTCTCTTTTTTTCCAATCTGTTGCACCGTTAGGAACTTCCAAGTAGCAAAGATATTCACCCAGAGAGTTGTGAATCTGTGGAAATCTCTGCCACAGAATGCAGCGGAGGCTAATTCACTGGAGAGAGAGTTAGATACTATAGCTCTTATGGCCCTGTCCGACTTTTTCACACACAGTTGTGAGTCTGTGGAATTCGCTGCCTCAGAGAATGGTGGAGGCCGGTTCTCTGGAGATAAGAGAGAGCCAGATCGGGCTCTTAAAGTTAGCGGAGTCAGGGGATATGGGGAGAAGGCAGGAACGGGGTACTGATTGGGGATGATCAGCCATGATCACATGGAATGGCGGTGCTGGCCTAAAGGGCCGAATGGCCTACTCCTGCATCTATTGTCTATCTCGCCTTAAAGCTGTGCCCTCTAGACTTTGACGTTTCCACCCTGGGGGGAAAACGTTCCGTCTGTCTACCCTTATCAATGACAATAGACGATGCAGGAGTAGGCCATTCAGCCCTTCAAGCCAGCACCACCATTCAACGTGACCATGGCTGATCACATTGCCTCTCATAATTTGATGAACTCCTATCAGGTCTCCTCTCTGATGTTCCAGAGAAAATAATCCAAGTTTATCCAACCTCACCTTTTTAAAAAAAAATTCTATGGATGTACGGAAACTTTATGTAAAGCACTTTGGTTTCAATGCGAGTTGATTTAAACGTGCTACATAAATAAAATGTACTTACTTACTAACTTACTTGCTTACCCTAATAGCCAATACAAAGGCAATCCAAGCATCATTCTGGTAGACCACCTCTGCAGCCTCTATAAGCCTCCACATCCATCCTGCTACTGTATGTGGAGACATTTAGAAATGATCTCTTTGTAATGACTTGACAAATAGCCAAATCTTCATTTGACCATCCAAATGATAGCGAATACAATCCTAGTTTGTGTTAATCGAAGGTAGACACAAAAGGCTGGAGTAACTCAGTGGGTGAGGCAGCATCTTGGGATGGAAGGAAGGAATCTTTTTACAAAATGTTAAATGGTCAGCTAGACATAGATCACAAGACCTACACCAACCCCAAACCAATTAGGAGCAGACGAGGGCATTCGATCCAATTTGTGGTCCCACCCTCAAAGACAGATGTGTACAGCAATTCGTTCTTTCCACGCACTATTAAAGCATGGAATGATCTCCACCAAGCCACGGTTGCCCAGCCAGATGCAACTAAATTTAAAGTGGCACTTTCTTCCCAATAACCCTCTCTGGCTAAACCCCTCCCTTCACCACCGCCAGTTTAAATTCCAGTTGGAATATTTTGGAGGACCAAGTAACCAAGAACAAGAATGGGTGACGTTTCGGGTCGAGATCCGCTGAGTTACTCCAGCACTCTGTGAAACGTCACCTATCCATGTTCTCCACAGATGCTGCCTGACCCGCTGAGTTACTCCAGCACTCTGTGAAACGTCACCTATCCATGTTCTCCACAGATGCTGCCTGACCCGCTGAGTTACTCCAGCACTCTGTGAAACGTCACCTATCCATGTTCTCCACAGATGCTGCCTGACCCGCTGAGTTACTCCAGCACTCTGTGAAACGTCACCTATCCATGTTCTCCACAGATGCTGCCTGACCCACTGAGTTACTCCAGCACTCTGTGAAACGTCACCTATCCATGTTCTCCACAGATGCTGCCTGACCCGCTGAGTTACTCCAGCACTCTGTGAAACGTCACCTATCCATGTTCTCCACAGATGCTGCCTGACCCGCTGAGTTACTCCAGCATTTTGTGCCTACTTTCAATTTAAACCAGCATCTGCAGTTCCTTCTTATGCCCCTGTCTCACTTAGGAAACCTGAACGGAAACCTCTGGTGACTTTGCGCCCCACCCAAGGTTTCCGTGCGGTTCCCGGAGGTTCCCGGAGGTTTTCGTCAGTCTCCCTAATGGTCGAAAGTGGTTTCCGTTTTAAAAATCGGTAATTTTGTAGTCGAAGCCGGTTGCGATGCTAGTTGAAGGTGGTTGCCGGAGGACAAAAACCTCCGGGAACCGCACGAAACCTTGGGTGGGGCGCAAAGTCTCCAGAGGTTTCCGTTCAGGTTTCCTAAGTGGGACAGGGGCATAACACAACTTGTTTGTATTATCTCTCCTCAAAATGCAACCCTGAATTGTCATTCAAGTACCTCTACACTGGTCTGTAGAAGAGTCTCGAACCAAAACGTCACCTATTCCTTTTGTCGAGAGACGCTGCCTGACCCGCTGAGTTACTTCAGCATTTTGAGTCTGTCTTCGGTTTAAACTGGCATGTGCAGTTCCTTCCCACACAGCTCGACACTGTGTTAAAGAAGGAGCTGCAGATGCTGGAGAATCGAGGGTACACAAAAGGCTGGAGAAACTCAGCGGGTGCAGCAGCATCTAAGGAGCGAAGGAGATAGGCGACGTTTCGGGTCGAGACCCTTCTTCAGACTGGTTAGGGATCAGGGAAACGAGACAAGTCTGCTCCTGCCTCAGGCTCAATCCTGGATCCAGTGTGGTCTATCCACGGATTGAATGACGCAGCATAGAAACAGGCCCTTCGGCCCACCAAGTTCATGCCCTCCGCCCATTCCCACTGGTTCTGCTTTCCTTTTTTTAAATATATTTTTTAATACAATTTTTTATTAGAAGTAAATACACAATAAAAAACATTTTGTTTGTTGTAGTCATACCTTATTAATATTGTTTGTATTATCAATTGTATAATAATTGTACTTCTATATATTTTTTTAATTTTTATATAGATGGAAAATAATAGAGAGGGAGAGAAAAGAAACCAAAAAATTAAAAGAGAATGGAGTAATCAGCTAATTATACCGTTTTCCCACTTCCTCATCCGCTCCCGTCACAATTTAGAGGCCTATTAACTTCGAGACCTGCACGTCTCTGGGATGTGGGAGGAAAACTGGAGCATCCCAGGAGAAAACCCACAAGGTCACAGGGAGAACGTGCAAACTCCACACAGACAGCAGTCAAGTACTTGGTGGGCTGACGGGGGCTTGTTTTAATGCCACATCTTTCAATCAATCATTTACGCTCTACTTTGTATAATAATGGTATTTTAGAAACTCAAACGGGTGCTAATTCAGATTAATAACCAACATATGCCTTTGCATTTGCCTCACCATGTTGAATTATTAATGTGTTGCATAATTGGTCTTGTTTGAGAAAAATATTGTGCCTTATGCATTGTATTTCTCGTGGGAAGTCATTTTTTAAATGCTGCATATACTGTATTCACCAATGTACTTGTATTTGTTTAGATTAGCAGAGAGCCTATTGTTAAATTTAAAAAACGTTGCAGTGAGAAAGATTACAGAGAAAGCAAGAGGTGTCACAGTGTGGAAACAGGCCCTTCGGCCCAACTTGCCCATGCTGGCCAACATGTCCCGGCTACACTAGTCCCACCTGCCTGAGCTTGGTCCATAACCCTCCAAACCTGTCCTATCCAACCCGACCTCCCAGTGGCTCAGCACTTCAACTCCCCCTCCCATTCCGTATCCGACCTCTTGGTCCTGGGCCTTCTCCACGGCCAGAGTGAGCAACACCGCAAGTTGGAGGAACAGCACCTCATATTCCGCTTGGGAAGTCTGCATCCTCTGGGCTTAAACATTGAATTTTCTCAATTCTGTTAACCCAGACTGCCCCCTCCCCTCCCCACCTCTCCCTCAGCCCTCGGGCCCTGGCATTCCTTCTCCATCTCCCCCACCCAAGTCGCACTAGCTTCTCATTTTCACACCACAAACAGCTGACAACGGCCTGTTTCCTTCATCATCGATACTTTTTTGCATATCTTTCTTTCAATGTTCTTTATCTCTCCAAATCACTGTCTATATCTCTTGTTTCCCTGATCCCTGACCAGTCTGAAGAAGGGTCTCGACCCGAAACGTCGCCTATCTCCTTCGCTCCTTAGATGCTGCTGCACCCGCTGAGTTTCTCCAGCTTTTTGTGTAACCCTGTCCTATCCATGTACCTGTCCAACTGTTTCTTAAACGTTGGGATAGTCCCAGCCTCAACTACCTCCTCTGGCAGCTCGTTCCATACACCCACCACCCTTTGTGTGAAAAAGTTACCCCTCGGATTCCTATTAAATCTTTTCCCCTTCACCTTGAACCTGCGTCCACTGATCTTTGATTCCCCTACTCTGGGCACGAGACTCTGTGCATCTACCCGATCTATTCCTCTCATGATTTTATACACCTATATAAGATCTCCCCTCATCCTCCTCCGCTCCATGGAATAGAGATCCAGCCTGCTCAACCTCTCCCTGTAGCTCACACCCTCCAGCACTGGCAACATCCTTGTAAATCTTCGCTGAACCCTTTCAAGCTTGACGATATCTTTCTTATGACACGGTGCCCAGAACTGAACACAAAACTCTAAATGTGGTCTCACCAACATCGTATACAACTGCAACATAACCTCCCTACAGGAAATTGCACTGAGCCCATTACTCCTGATAACTCAGCATATGACAGTCCCGCCATCCCGGGAATTAACCTTGCAAACCTACGCAGCACTCCATCAATAGCAAGAATGTCCTTCCCCAAATTAGGGGACCTGAACTGCACACAATACTCCAGGTGTGGTCTCACTAGGGCTCTGTACAACTGCGGAAGGACCTCTTTGCTCCTATATTCGATTCCTCTTGTTATAAAGGCCAACATGCCTTTATAATAATAGATATCTACAGACACTATATCCATGGGCTATCCCAGAGTGGAACATCCTTCCCGACACCACCAGACATGCACCAACCTTGTCACTCTTCCAGTGACAGCTCGACAACTTGGACACGGTACGTCTCACCAAAGTTGCCCACATAAAAATCTCAATAACCCTTTTTGCAACCAGTGTCCACGCGGGCATAACCTGCACGAGATCGCCCAGCTGTTGGCAGTTGTGCAGTACCAAGCTGAAGGAGAGGAGCGAATTGTGAAGCCAGAGGAAGGAATGGAGCTGGAAGGGGACAGGGGAATGCAATGGGATAGATGCTGCAGATGATTGCAGCACCGCTGCCTGTCTCACCTGCTCCTCCGCACCACAGGGTTACTATGTCCTCAGCTAACATCACTATCATTTTCTTTTAGTGCTCACTTTACGCTACTTCAACAGCCCAGCCCATTGTCGTATTCATCTCGTGTGGCCCCTCGAACAGTAAAAGTGAAATTAAAATTAAAATCTAGGTCATCTAACCGCACGCCTTGATCCCGGCATTAATATTCTCAGCAGTTATATCAATCAATGTTAAACCTGTCTCTCCTTAAAAGCAGTAGGAAAGAAAGAGCTCTCTCGATCCTCTCCCAATATAGGGTCGACACGGTGGCGCAGCGGTAGAGTTGCTGCCTCACAGCGCCAGAGACCCGGGTTCCATCCTGACTACGGGCACTGTCTGTACGGAGTTTGTACGTTCCCCCCGTGACCTGCGTGGGTTTTCCCTGAGATCTTCGGTTTCCTCCCACACTCCAAAGACGTGCAGGTTTGCAGATTCATTGGCGCGGTATAAGTGTAAACTGGCCCCTTAGCAGAAGCGTCCATGTCGCGGGGCTGGAAACCGGAAGTATCCCGAGCTAATTCTGCTGCCACCATCATCTATTGCGACAAGTGACGGCTCCCACTGATTGTCGCCGGAAGAAGCCTCGCGTCCTTTTTAATAGACAATAGACAATAGGTGCAGGAGTAGGCCATTCGGCCCTTTGAGCCAGCACTGCCATTCAATGTGATCATGGCTGATCATCCCCAATCAGTACCCCCGTTCCTGCCTTCCCCCATATGCCCTGACTCCACTATCTTTAAGAGCCCTATCTAGCTCTCTCTTGAAAGTATCCAGAGAACCGGCCTCCACCGCCCTCTGAGACAGAGAATCCCACAGACACACAACTCTCTGTGAGAAAAAGTGTTTCCACATCTCCGTTCTAAATGGCTTACTCCTTATTCTTAAACTGGGGCCCCTGGTTCTGGCATCCCCCAACATCGGGAACATGTTTCCTGCCTCTAGTGTGTCCAAGCCCTTAACAATCTTACATGGTATGAAATTTTGGATTCGTTGCCTACATACAAATACAAAAGGCTTATGTTTGAGTTCATCAGATCTGAACTAATGATAGTGTAATAAAGAGCCAAGGATTATTGTGAAATTGGACCTTGTAAAGGGAAATGCATTCAAAGGTCCTCTTTTTAATCGGAGAAATTCATGCTTACTTTTTTTCTGAGGGAAACTTAATTAGAGGTTTGTATTGCTCTCGGCAATTTACGTCAGAGAAGCAGTCAACCAACGACTGAGGCTCGGTACGATCTTTGTTTGGTTCGTGAATCGACAACTCACACCGCTTGGAGAATACTGTAGAAGGATGAGCGGGGATATCCTTGAATAGTGAAAGTCCTGGATAGAGTGGAGGTGGGGAGGATGTTTCCACTCACGGGAGAGTATAGGACTAGAGGTCACAGCCTCAGAATTAAAGGAATTTCCTTTAGGAAGGAGATGAGGGGGAATTTCTTTAGTCGGAAGGTGGTGAATCTGTGGAATTCTTTGCCACAGGAAGCTGCGGAGGCCAAGTCAATGGATATTTTTAAGGCAGAGATAGATAGATTCTTAATCAATGGCTTACTCCTAATGCTGAAACTGGGGCCCCTGGCTGCCTTGGAAAAGCAGCCGACAGAATCAAAGACTTGTCCCTGCCCCACCCCGGTCATTCCTACTTCTCCCTGCTCCCGTCCGGCAGAAGGTACAGGAGCTTGAAAGCCCGCACCACCAGACTCAGCAACAGCTTCTTCCCCTCTGTCATCAGGCTTCTGAACGGCCCTTCCATAAGCTAGGGTACTGTCCGATTCACCTCTACCCCATTGTGGACATTGGACATTGTCTCTGGAACTGATGCGCTACAATGCTGAGAACTATATTCTGCACTCTGTATCTTCCCCTTTGCTCTACCTGTTGTACTGGAGTTTGACTTGGTTGCATCTCTGCATGGTATATCTGATCCATTTGGACAGCACGCAGCACAAAACATTTCACTGTACCTCAGTACACGTGTCAGTAATAAACCGAAACCTAAAATGGATGAAGTCTATGGTTTGATATGCCGCTGCTTTAGAGAAATGAGCCATATACTCGATCATTTGGTTTCGTTTAGAGATTCAGCGCAGAAACAGGCTTCGGCCCACCTTGTCCGCACCGACCAGCGATCCCCGCACACTAGTGCTATCCCACACTCACTAGGGCCAATTTACATTTAGACCAAGCCAATTAACCTACAAACCTGCACGTCTTTGGAGTGTGGGAGGAAACCGAAGATCTCGGAGGAAACCCATGCGGCCACGGGGAGAACGTACAAACTCCGTACAGACAGCACCCGTAGTCGGGATCGAACCCGGGTCTCTGGCGCTGTGAGGCAGCAACTCTACCGCTGCGCCACCGTGCCGCACATTTAATTGCAGGAACCTGAGGAAGGACATTCTTGCTATTGAGGGAATGCAGCGTAGGTTCACCAGGTTAATTCCCGGGATGGCAGGACTTTCATATGCTGAGAGAAAGGAGTGGCTGGGCTTGTACACTCTGGAGTTTAGAAGGATCTTACTGAAACATATAACATTATTAAGGGTTTGGACACGCTAGAGGCAGGAAACATGTTCCTGATGTTGGGGGAGTCCAGAACCAGGGGCCACAGTTTAAGAATATGGGGTAAGCCATTTAGAACGGAGATGAGGAAAAACTTTTTCACACAGAGAGTTGTGAGTCTGTGGAATTCTCTGACTCAGAAGGCAGTGGAGGCCGGTTCTCTGGATGCTTTCAAGAGAGAGATAGACAGAGCTCTTAAAGATAGCGGAGTCAGGGGCTATGGGGAGAAGGCAGGAACGGGGTACTGATTGTGAATGCTCACAGTGAATGGCAGTGCTGGCTCGATGGGCCGAACAGCCTACTCCTGCACCTATTGTCTATTGTCTACTGAGCACTAACTGTTGCCGATGATTTTGGTAACAATCCTATTTACCTGCGGTTGATAGCGTGACTTTAGAGAACAATACAGGTGGGCTGCTGATATTGGGAGAGGAAGCTTCAGATTCAAACAGGAATGAAATTATATTATCCTCGAATTCAATTAGGATTTTCAGCACTTGAATCCAGTGAGCTGAGTGTGGCTTATCGGTGACATAGTCTTTATCTTCGGGATTGTGTGGGGGACTGGCGCACAGTGGCAGGGCAGAGAGTTCCACAGGGCTTTGAGCCAGTGGTTTATCAAGCTGACGCTGTGAGCAGTGACAGGTCTCCGGGAGGCTGGTTGGAAGTGTACTGCTGCTCTGTGCTGCCAGCATTGTGATCGCCCTGTAGCCAGACAGATGCTGACTAACATGTAAAGTGCTATTTGACAGCACTGATCCCCATCCTCGACCAAAACATAACTCACACATTCCTTCAGTGAATGCACTTCATCTTAGTGTCATTCACACCTAATGCAGCATGGACCTTCGGAATTATTCGGGCTTTTGTACGGTGTGGATTGCTTGATGGCTACCATGTGTAGGAAGGAACTGCAGATGCTGGTTTAAACCGAAGATCGACACTAAAGGCTGGAGTAACTCAGCTGGACAGGCAGCATCTCCGGAGAGAAGGAATGGGCGACGTTTCGGGTCAAGGCCCTCCTTCATGTATAGTCTTTTCCCTGACTGGTTAGCGCGCAACAAAAAAGGTTTTCACTGTACACGTGACAATAAACTAAACTAAACGCGGGCTCCAACCCAACGTGCCCACACCAACCAACATGCCCCATCGATGCTAGTCCCACCTGTCCATGTTCGACCCAATATCCCACTAAACCTTTCCTATCCATGTACCTGTCCAAATGTCTTTTAAAAGCTGTTGTACGACCTGCCTCAACTACCTCCTCTGGCAGCTCGTTCCGTACACCCGCCATCTTGAATTTCACACAAATGGTGGTGGGTGTATGGAACGAGCTGCCAGAGGAGGTAGTTGAGGCCGGGACTATCCCAATGTTTAAGAAACATTTAGACAGGTAAATGGATAGGACAGGGTTCCACAAAAAGCTGGAGAAACTCAGCGGGTGCAGCAGCATCTAAGGAGCGAAGGAGATAGGCGACGTTTCGGGTCGAGACCCTTCTTCAGACTGGACAGGTTTGGAGGGATATGGACCATGCACAGGCAGGTGGGACTAGTGTAGCTGGGACATGTTGGCCGGTGTGGGCAAGATGGGCCGAAGGGCCTGTTTCCACGCCATGTCACTGTATCTATGACTATGAATGGGCGACGTTTCGGGTTGAGGCCCTTCTTCAGACTTCCGATTCATGCCGTTACCGATGGCCTCGCCAGTGACGGTGAACTAACCGGCGGGAGTGTCGGTGTAAATAGTGCATCATCGTGCCAGGAGGAAACAAACTCAGCACAAAATCTCACTCGAGCTCCAAGGTCAGGAATGTAACCCTGCTGGCGTGGTTTGTGTCCGCTAACCAAGCATGCAGGAAGTGCAGAGGCAAACGGCAACCTTATCTCCCGCACCAGTGAAACACGATCAGCGTTGTGATTGGTGTGCGATCACCGACATTCCTGGTCTAAAACGGGAATTTGATGCGGTGAGCCGCAGAAATGATTCCATAAAGCTTTAACGAGGAGTGGCTGGCCGTGTTTTGGTGTCGATGTCCTTTCGTATTACTCCTTTGCTGGGATCGCAGTGCAGTCAATTATCCTGCAAAATGTTCTCGCCCTGGATTATCAGTGAGTGGCCAAGCTCACTGTTTCCTGGTTCGAAGTTCCATTCGGCTTCAGTGAAACAGAGGTGCCCTTATCTCTGCTTCAGACCAGACCAGACTCAGCACCGTCGACTCCATCGAGACTTCACGCTGCCTCAGATAAACAGGCAACATAATCAAAGACTTGTCCCGCCCTGGTCATCTGGCCCTCTCACACATGAACTGAGGCCCAGGCCAATTTCAACTTTAGAGGCTCCCCAAACCAAGATCAAGCAGAGGCCCCTCAATTTTAAAGGCCCCCAAATCAATAGACAATAGACAATAGGTGCAGGAGTAGGCCATTCGGCCCTTTGAGCCAGCACCGCCATTCAATGTGATCATGGCTGATCATCCCCAATCAGTGCCCCGTTCCTGCCTTCTTCCCTGACTCCGCAATCACAAAGTGCTGGAGGAACTCAGTGGGTCAGGCAGCATCTGCGGAGGGAAATGGACAGACGGCATTTGTGGTCGGGACCCTTCTTCAGACTCTGACTGTTCTGTGGAGTGGCATCGTGCTGGCACAAAGCCCTCAAGGTGGGCAACAGAGGACATTAGACAATGGACAATAGGTGCAGGAGGAGGCCATTTGGCCCTTCGAGCCAGCACTGCCATTCAATGTGATCATGGCTGATCATCCCCAATCAGTACCCCGTTCCTGTCATCTCCCCTGACCCCGCTATCTTTAAGAGCCCTATCAAGCTCCCTCTTGAAAGTATCCAGAGAACTGGCCTCCACCGCCCTCTGAGGCAGAGAATTCCACAGACTCACAATTCTCTGTGAGAAAAAGCATTTCCGTATCTCCGTTCTAAATGGCTTACCCCTTATTCTTAAACAGTAGTCCCTGTATCCCTTTGAAGCAGACAGGCATGATGCCCGTGCCAATTGGGCCTCGTTGCCCCCTATATTAGGGCCTGCCACTCGTTCCTCGTTCTCCCCGCTCCAGTCCAACCGCTCGCCACCAGTTTCAGGACCAGCTTCCTCCCCTCTGTTATCGATGAGGGACCAGGCATCCTAAAAAAAACTCCAGCAATCTCCTTTAAACTTTGCCCTTGTCACCTCAAAGCTACGCCCTCTGGTCCTTGACATTCCCACCCATTCACTATCCGAGCCGAGCCTTATTTCATAAATGTCCATCAACCTCATTCCCACCCAGGACATAGTTCTCCGGAATGCAGCATTTTGGGCGGCACGGTGACACAGCGGGTAGTGCTGCTGCCTCACGGTGCCAGAGACCCGGGTTCAATCCCGAACTCGGCTGCTGTCTGTCTGTGTGTGTGGAGTTTCCACGTTCTCCCTGTGACCGAGTGGGTTTGCTCTGGGTGCTCCGGTTTCCTCCCACATCCCAAAGACGGGTGGGTTTCTAGGTTAATTGGCCCTCTGTAAATTGCCCCCAAGAGTGTGGAAAATGGGATAACTATATTCTGCACTCTGTATCTACCCCTTTTCTCTATCAAGCTCAGGTTTGTAGAAACAAAGAACTGCAGATGCTATTTTACAAAAAAGACACAAAGTGCTGGAGTGATGTTTCGGATCTGGATTCTTTCTCAGGTACTGAAGAAGGGTCTTGACCTGAATCGTCACCTATCCATGTTCTCCACAGATGCTGCCTGACCCGCTGAGTTACTCCAGCACTCTGTGAAACGTCACCTATCCATGTTCTCCACAGATGCTGCCTGACCCGCTGAGTTACTCCAGCATTTGTACACTTAAGTTTGACTTGATTGTATTTATAAGACCATAAGATGTAGGAACAGAATTAGGCCATTCAGCCCATCAAGCCTACTCTGCCATTCAATCATGGCTGATCTATCTTTCCCTCTCGACCCCATTCCCCTGCCTTCTCCCCATAACCTTTGACACCCTCACTAATCAAAAATGTATCAATCTTGGTATCAGATTGGATCGGATAGCATGCAATACAAAAGCTTTCCCCTGTACCTCGATACACGTGACAATATTAAACCTAAACCAAACTTTAATCGAACATAAACACTTCCCAAAGCAACGTTGCAATTTAACCAGAGAGCGGTCCTGAACCACTATCTACCTCATTGGTGACCCTCGGACTATCCTTGATCGGACTTTACTGGCTTTACCTTGCATTAAACGTTATTACCTTATCATGTATCTTAAAGGGCCTGTCCCACCAGCATGCAACTCTATGCGATGAGCGCGACCTAACGTGGTCGCTTGAGCCGTCCGGCGTCGCGGGGCCGGTCCCACTTCGATCGCCGGAGCTGTGCGGAATTGTGCGGAGTTCCTCCCGACATCACGCGGGGCTCCGAAAAACTGACCATGTTCAAAAATTCCGCGCGGCAACGGCTTGTCGGCTCGCAGTCGCCTCGACGCATGACACACCGCCTCGACGTCGTGCCTCCGTGACCCTCTCTGTAGGTGCCTCCGTGACCCTCTATGTGTGTGACTCCGTGGCCCTCTCTGTGTGTGCCTCTGTGCCCCTCTCTGTGTGCCCCTCTCTGTTCTGGTGAACTTACCTTCAGACTTTGCTCCAAGTTCGCCTCACTTTGCGCCGCGTTGCGCCACTCACCCGACCTCCGCGCGGCCCTCGCTGCCGGATTGGTCGCCCTTGCCGCATGCAGGCGCATGCTGGTGGGAATGGCCCTGTACAGGGATCACCCGACCTCCGCGTGGCCCCCGCTGCCGGTTTGGTCGCGCTCATCGCATGGAGTCAGATGCTGGTAGGACAGGCCCTTTACACTGTAGATGCCTCGATTGTAACCATGTATATTGTCTTTCCATTGACCGGTTAGCACACAACAAAAGCTTTTCACTGTACCTCGGTACATGGGGCAATAAACTACACTGAACCTCTGAGTCCATTCTCCGAGAATAAACTCAGAATGTGCTGATAAGGCAAAGTGTAGTGAGATGAAACGGACACTTGTTGCATCGCCTCTGTCGGTCTGTAACTTCACTCTGCGGCTGCAGATATTAATTTCTGTCCGCCGCTGTGTAATTACCCATTGCAGTGAAATTAAACATGGTGATTTACAGCATTCAATTATCACTTAGCCGGCTGATCTGTGAGACATTACAGGAAACACTTGAAACCTTGGGAAGTGAACCCATGCATTAAATAAAATATCACTCAGCCGACAGCTATTGATATTTGTTCACTCGAGCGGGGTGTTCTAATGGGTGAGGAATGCGCTGGTCTCCAAACGACAATAAAGTGAGTGTGGGTCAGCAGAGCGTTCGTTCACAGCGATCTGAAGACTAACGTAGAGAAACGAGCCACATATTGTCCACTCAAGGAGCGATCTGTTCAACAAACCCAAAATAACAATATATACAAAGAAGGAATTCAAAATGAGAATTATTGAGCCATCGAATGATACAGCCTTTGGCCCAACTTGCCAAAATGCCCCGTCCACAGTACACCGGCCCACATCCCTCTAAACCTGTCCTATCCATGTACCTGTCCAACGGTTTCTTAAACATTGGGATAGACCGACATCTCGGTCCTGGGCCTCCTCCACGGCCAGAGTGAGCAACACCGCAAGTTGGAGGAACAGCACCTCATATTCCGCTTGGGGAGTCTGCATCCTCTGGGCTTAAACATTCAACTACCTCCTCTGGTCTGAAGAAGGGTCTCGACCCGAAACGTCGCCTATCTCCTTCGCTCCTTAGATGCTGCTGCACCCGCTGAGTTTCTCCAGCTTTTTGTGTAACCCTCGATTCTCCAGCATCTGCAGTTCCTTCTTTAATACCTCCTCTGGCAGCTTGTTCCAGACACCCACCACCCTTTGTGTGAGAAAGTTACCCCTCGGATTCCTATTAAATATTTTTGACTTATATTTTATTTTTCTCTCTGCTTCTCTCTCTTTAAAAAAAACATTTTATTAGAGACAAAATAATTCATTTGATAATATTAATAATGTATGATAGTTGCACATGAAATATTACTATCATAATATGTGTCTGCTAATGTACTGCTTACCCACTCTAATAAAAAAATTTAAAAAATCTTTTTCCCCTTCACCTTAAACCTATGTCCTCTGGTCCTCGATTCCCCTACTCTAGGCAAGAGATTCTGTGCAGTAATTGTCTAGTAATTAAACAGTTCGAACTACTGGAATTGGTCAAACAGCACGGAAACAAGACGTGCAGGTTTGTAGGTTAATTGGCTTCTGTAAATTGTCCCTAGTTTGTGGGCTAGTGCTAGTGTACGGGAGGATCGCTGGCCGACTCGGTGGGCCTAAGGGCCTGTTTCCGCACCGTTTCTCTAAATTCTAAAATCAATCACAGAGGAAGTCAAAGTCAAAGTCTATTTTATTGGTCACATGCACCCGAAGGTGCAGTGAAATGAATTTGCCAGCAGCGACACACTTAAAAAGAACACACAATGCACGATAAGATTTAACACGAACGTCGACCACAGCCTTCTTCACTGTGGTGGAAGGGGCAAAGTTCAGCCAGTCCTCCTCCATGTTCACCAGTGGTCGGGGCCATAAACCCTCCGTAGTCGCCGCTAAGGATGGCCCCAAAGTTCAGGTCCTCTCGTCGGGATGATCCAAACTCCAATGAACAGGACGGTGACTCAGCACTTCAACTCCCCCTCCCATTCCATATCCGACATCTCGGTCCTGGGCCTCCTCCACGGCCAGAGTGAGCAACACCGCAAGTTGGAGGAACAGCACCTCATATTCCGCTTGGGGAGTCTGCATCCTCTGGGCTTAAACATTGAATTTTCTCAATTCTGTTAACCCTTGCTGTCTCCTCCCCTTCCCACCTCTCCCTCAGCCCTCGGGCCCTGGCATTCCTTCTCTCTCTATCTCCCCCCACCCACCCAAGTCGCACTAGCTTCTCATTTTCACACTACAAACAGCTTACAATGGCCTGTTTCCTTTATCATCGATACTTTTTTGCATATCTTTCATTCATTGTTCTTTATCTCTCCACATCACCGTCTATATCTCTCGTTTCCCTGATCCCTGACCAGTCTGAAGAAGGGTCTCGATCCGAAACGTAGCCTATCTCCTTCGTTCCTTAGATGCTGCTGCACCCGCTGAGTTTCTCCAGCCTTTTGTGTAACAGACAAACACACTCCTCGGCTTGGAGCGCCCGATTCGGCACTTTCCTACCGGAGACCGCGTCTTCAGGATGTTATAGGCCACAGGCCTAAAGGAGATGTGCAGGGGCAAGTTTTCTTTCACACAGAGGGTGGTGGGTGCCTGGAACGCGCTGCCAGGGGTGGTGGTGGCGTTTAAGAAACTCTGGATAGGCACGAGGATATGGAGGGGTGTAGCTTATGTGCAGGCAGGTAGGAGTTGCTCTTGGCATCATGTTGGGGTGGGCGGCGCGACTCTGGTCGCAGCGGCCTCTGCAGTCCGTCTGTCTTTTTTTTATTTTTGTCTCGGTTGAGTGTTGTTAGTTAGTGTTTTTTTTAGCTGGATGTGTGGGGTGGGGGAAACTTTTTAAATCTTTTCCCTGTACGGAGGACCCGACCTTTTCTCTGTCGGGTCTCCGTTGCCGTTGGGGCCTAGCACCGTGGAGCGGCCTCCAACCGGACCTGGGGCTCCAGTCGCGGAGCTGCGGGCTACTCACCATCGTGGGGATGGCCTAGTTCGGAACGGGAGGAGCTGTGGTGGCGCGCTGCTGCGGCCCGACCCCGGAGATTCGGAGGCTCCAGCTGCAGGCCGGTGGATGGTAACACCGGGAGCTCGCGGGTCTCTGGTGGGAGACCGCTTTTCGGAGCTCCCGCGGCAGCAACTTCTCCCGCCCGAGTTGTGGGGTTGAAGATGACCTGGAGCGGGGCCTTACATCGCCCGGCGCGGCTTTGATGGCCACGGGACTTGCTAGGGCCCGCCGGGGGGCTCCAACATCAAGACCCGGAGCGGGGCCTTGCATCGCCCGGCGCGGCATGAATGGCCGCGGGACATATACTATCACCCGCCGGGGGCTTTGACTCTGACCGGGAGAAGAATGGGGAGTGCAGGGGAGAGATAAGACTTTGCTTTCCATCACAGTGAGGAGGAGATTCACTGGGATGGATGTTTGTGTAAAATGTGTTGTGTCTTGGTTCTTTTCTTGTTTGTATGACTGCAGAAACCAAATTTTGTTTGAACCTCAATGTGGTTCAAATGATGAAATAAATTGTATTGTATTGTATGTTGGGCACAGACATTGTGGGCCGAAGGGCCTGGTCCTGTGCCACAGTGGAAAATAGACATAGGAAAGCAGCAGTAACTCAGCGGGTCAGGCAGCATCTGTGGAGAACATGGATAGGTGACGTTTCACAGAGTGCTGGAGTAACTCAGCGGGTCAGGCAGCATCTGTGGAGAACATGGATAGGTGACGTTTCGAGTCAAGAGCCTGTTCTGTGAGATCATAAAGAAAGAGAAAGGTGGGAAGAAATGGGAAGTAAAAAATGGAAAACTCTGCAACTAATTCTTTCAAAAGGAAAATTGATACGAGTGCATTGGTCTTTTTTAAAAGACGTTCTTATTTTGAACTGTGCCCTGTATTAAAGTTGCATCTGACCTTTTCTCCTTGTCTGAGTGTGGCTACCTCCTGCTGCAATATTTATAAGCACTTATCTCATTTTTGCTTTTGCTTCAGTGACCGACCAACATCAAAAGCCATTAGCTCCTCAGACTGTGTCGGCGTGGGCAACAAATGCCAAGCATCCACGGCGTCTAAAGCTTAAAATAAAAGTAAATAGATGCAGGAAAAATGTTGGGGGAGGCCAGAACCAGGGGGTCACAGTTTAAGAATAAGGGGTAGGCCGTTTAGGACTGAGATGAGTTGAAACGTTTTCACCCAGAGAGTTGTGAATCTGTGGAATTCTCTGACACAGAAGGCAGTGGAGGCCAATTCACTGGGTGTTTTCAAGAGAGCGTTAGATTTAGCTCTTAGGAATAGCGGATTCATGGGATATGGGGAGAAAGCAGGAACGGGGTACTGATTGTGGATGATCAGCCATGATCATATTGAATTGCGGTGCTGGATCGAAGGGCCGAATGGCCTCCTCCTGCACCTATTTTCTAGGTTTCTATGTAACTCCAAGAACTACAACAAACTGATTTACTGCAAAGGGAATGTTTGAGAAAGAATCGAAGGTAGACAAAAAATAATTCCTTCGCTCCATAGATGCTGCCTCACCCGTTGCGTTTCTCCAGCTGTTTTGTCTACTGCAAACAGAAGCTTAATTTAAATTGATCTGACTGAATGATTATCAAATTATTATTATTTCACAACACAATTTAATGGTGATTAGACTGATAACATGAACGGTTTATGTTATACCAGATCATTAGACAAGCCACAGCCTGTGATGAAAGATCGTACAAGAAGACTTCTATCTGATGTTGGGGATTTGATGTCATTATTTATTGGGCAAAATGCCTGATAAAATGGAAGTTTGTCTTGCTGCATTGGAGATTTTAGTTTAGTGATACAGCGCGGAAACAGGCACTCGGGCCCACTCAGTCCGCGCCGACCAGTGATCCCCGCATGTTAACACTATCCTACACACACACACTGGGGACAATTTGCATCTACACCAAGCCAATTAACCTACAAACCTGCACGTCTTTGGAGTGTGGGAGGAAACCGAAGAGCTCTGAGAAAACTCTGAGAAACAAGATGGGAAACTCCGTACAGACAGCACCCGTCGTCAGGATGGAACCCGGGTCTCTGGCGCTGTGAGGCAGCGACTCTACCGCTGCGCCACCGTGACGCACACCGTGAGGGAGAAAAGCAAGATTGTCACAGACTCTGTGTAGTAAGTCAGTAAATAAATATAGAACGTTGAACAGCACAGCACAGGAGCCGGTCCTGTAGCCTACAGCGTCTATGCTGGACACGATGCCACGATAAACTCTGCATCTTTCCCTTTGCTCCACGTATTGTACTTGAGTTTGACCTTCCAGCAGCTGTGTATAGCATTAACTGATCTGTTTGGGTAGCGTGCAGAACAGCGGGTGGCACGGTGGCGCAGCGGTAGAGTTGCTGCCTCACAGCACCAGAGACCCAGACAACAGACAATAGACAACAGGTGCAGGAGTAGGCCATTCGGCCCTTCGAGCCAGCACCGCCATTCACTGTGATCATGGCTGACCATTCACAATCAGTAGCCCGTTCCTGCCTTCCTGCATATATATTCATGATTTGGAAGAGGGAATTAGGAGCAACACTAGCAAGTTTGCAGATGACACAAAGCTGGGTGGCAGTGTGAACTGTGAAGAGGATGTTAGGAGGTGGCAGGGTGACCTGGACAGGTTGAGTGAGTGGGCAGATGCGTGGCAGATGCAGTATAATATAGATAAATGTGAGGTTCTCCGCTTTGGCGCCAAAAACAAGGGGGAAGATTATTATCGCAATGAGGTTAGGTTAGGTAAGGGGGAGGTGCAGCGAGACCTGGGTGTCCTTGTACACCGGTCACTGAAAGTTGGCGTGCAGGTACAGCAGGCAGTGAAGAAAGCTAATGGAATGTTGGCCTTCATAACAAGAGGATTTCAGTACAAGAGTAAAGAGGTTCTTCTGCAGTTGTATAGGGCTCTGGTAAGACCACATCTGGAGTATTGTGTACAGTTTTGGTCTCCTAATTTGAGGAAGGACATCCTTGTGATTGAGGCAGTGCAGCGTAGGTTCACGAGATTGATCTCTGGGATGGCGGGACTGTCATATGAGGAAAGATTTAAAAGACTAGGCTTGTATTCACTGGAGTTTAGAAGGATGAGGGGGGATCTTATAGAAACACATAGAATAAAGGGGAGGTCATTTAAGACTAAGGTGAGAACAAACTTTTTCACCCAGAGAGTTGTGAATTTATGGAATTCCCTGCCACAGAGGGCAGTGGAGGCCAAGTCACTGGATGGATTTAAGAGAGAGTTCTGGGGGCTAGTGGAGTCAAGGGATATGGGGAGAAGGCAGGCACGGGTTATTGATAGGGGACGATCAGCCATGATCACAATGAATGGTGGTGCTGGCTCGAAGGGCCGAATGGTCTGCTCCTGCACCTATTTTCTATGTTTCGATGTTTCTCCCAATATCCCCTGACTCTGCTATCTTTAAGAGCTCTATCGAGCTCTCTCTTGAAAGCATCCAGAGAATAGGCCTCCACTGCCTTCCGAGGCAGAGAATTCCACAAATCCACAACTCTCTGGGTAAAAAAGTTTTTCCTCATCTCCGTTTGAAATGGCCAACCCCTTATTCTTAAACTGTGGCCCCTGTGACTCCCCCAACATCGGGAACATGTTCCCTGCCTCTAGCTTGTCCAATCCCTTAATAATATGTTTCAATAAGATCCCCTCTCATCCTTCTAAATCCCAGAGTATACAAGCCCAGCCGCTCCATTCTATCAACACACGACAGTCCCGCATTCCGGGAATTAACCTCGTGAACCTACGCTGCACTCCCTCAATAGCAAGAATGCCCTTCCTCAAATTTGGAGGCCAAAACTGCACACAATACTCCAGGTGTGGTCTCACTAGGGCCCTGTACAACTGCAGAAGGACCTCGTTGCTCCATTCTCATCTCCTCTTGTTATGAAGGCCAACATGCCATTCCATTTCTTCACTGCCTGCTGTACCCGCATGCTTAGGAGACCCAGGATCGATCCTGACTACGGTTGCTGTCTGTGTGGAGTTTGCACGTTCTCCCTGTGACCACATAGGTTCCTCCGGGTGCTCCGGTTTCCTCCCACATCCCAAAGACGTGCAGGTTTGTCGGTTAATCGGCCCCTCTGTAAATTGGCCCCTAGTGTGTAGGGAGTGGATGAGAAAGTGGGATAACATAGAACTAGCGTGGATGGCAGTCGGTGTGGACTGGGTGAGCTGAAGGTAGAGACTGTGGAGGGAGGAACTGCAGATGCTGGTTTATACTGAAGGTAGGCCCAAAGTGCTGGAGCAGCTTAGCAGAGAACGGGTGACGCTTTGGGTCGGAACCCTTCTTCAGACTGAAAGTAGAGGGGGCTGGTGAGCTGAGCTGATGGGCCTGTTTTCATGCTGTATCGCTCAAAAGAACACGAAAAATCAAGGCAGACACAAAAGTCGACCCCAAACGTCGCCTATTCCTTCTCTCCGTAAATGCTGCCTCACCCGCTGAGTTTCTCCAGCATTTTTGTCCACCCACAGAAATCTGGAGTAAATCAGCAAGTCCGACAACATTTTTTTTTAAATTTTAGACATACAGAGGGGAAACGGGCCCTTTGGCCAGCGATCCCCGCACACTAATACTATCCCACACACACTAGGGACAATTTACACACATTTACACCAAGCCAATTAATCTACAAACTTGCACGTCTTTGGAGTGTGGGAGGAAAGCGAAGGTCTCTGAGAAAACTCACGCAGGTCACGGGGAGAACGTGCAAACTCCGTACAGACAGCACCCGTAGTCGGGGTCGAACCCGGGTCTGTGGTGCTGCAAGCGCTGTAAGGCAGCAACTCTACCGCTGCGCCACCGTGACCACCCAAACATCTCTCTCTCTGGAAAGAAGGAATGGGTGAGGTTTCGGGTCGAGACCCTTGTGTTCACTGTACCTGGATGGTGCACATGGCCATAGTCAACCTGGTCCCAGGAGGTTGGGTTTGCGGGGTAACACTGAGCTGAGAGGAGAGCGTGTGTTTTGCTTTGGCCCTGGGTTTGTGAAGCTGTGAGTGAGTGATGTGTTGACCTGGTTCGTGGAGCTGTGAAATCTGCCAACACTTACGCTGCTGCCTTGGATCAGTGATGAAGCTGTCTGCTCGAGTGAAGGGACATCAGCCACCTGTTTGTGCATGTACGGCCTGCACACTTGCATCCCCTGAGCCCGTCTGAGAGGATTCATCGCGACTAAAAGCCTGCAGCGTTGTGATCATCAGCGGGTGTAATGCTTGCTGCTTGGTCTGGCAGCTGCAGTGGCTTTGCTGCCAAGGCACGATCTGTGCCGACTCTCCCCCCTCACGAACGCATTGTTCCCCCTAAAGGGCCTGTCCCACCAGCATGCGACTCCATGCGGTGAGCGTGACCTAACGTGGTCGCTTGAGCCGTCCGGCCTCGCGGGGCCGGTCCCACTTCGCTTGCCGGAGCCGAGCGGAATTGTGCGGGGCTGGTCCCGACATCGCGCGGGGCTCCGAAAAACTGACCGTTCAAAGATTCCGCGCGGCAACGGCTTGTCGGCTCGCAGCCGCCTTGACGCATTACACACCGTCTCGACATCGTGCCTCAGTGACCCTCTCTGTAGGTGCCTCCGTGACCCTCTCTGTGTGCCTCCATGACCCTCTATATGTGCCTCCGTGACCCTCTATATGTGTGCCTCCGTGACCCTCTCTCTGTGCCTCTGTGACCCTCTCTCTGTGCCTCTGTGACCCTCTCTCTGTGCCTCCGTGACCCTCTCTCTGTGCCTCCGTGTCCCTCTCTGTGTGTCCCTCTCTGTCCTTGCGAACTTACCGCGGACTTCGCTCCAACTTCACTCCAACTTTGCGCCACGTCGCGGCACTCACCCGAACTCCGCGCGGCCCCCGCTGCCAGTTTGGTCGCGCTCACCGCATGGAGTCGCATGCTGGCGGGACAGGCCCTTAACGCAAACCCACTGCGCCTCCTGTAATGGGAACGGCGGCACGGTGGCGCAGCGGTAGAGTCGCTGCCTCACAGCGCCAGAGACCCGGGTTCAGTCCTGACTACGGGTACCGTCTGTCCGGTCTCCCCGTGACCTGCGTGGGTTTTCTCCGGGTGCTCCGGTTTCCTCCCACACTCCAAAGACGTGCAGGTTTTGTAGGTTAATTATGTGTAGGGAGGTGGGGGTTGCCAACTTTCTCACTCCCAAATAAGGGACAAAAGGTCACAATACGGGTCAAATTCCCGACGGCAATTCGCTGACCGACTGGGCCGTGGCTGGGTGGATGATGAGTTGGCCCGGGTCCTGGACTGCACACAAAGCCCGGCCGGCGGGGTAGCTGAGGAGTTTTGGCCCCGGGTCGAGACTCTACCTCTGCGCCACCGTTCCATAAGTCAATGATTTATTTATGGCACAGAGGCACAGCGGCAGAGTTGAAAGAACAGCGCTGTCACATTCACCGCGATGTAATGTGGAGTCATCCCACAAACAGTAGCTTGCTTCACACGGTTTGTAGCTTTGACACTCCTGCCTGTTACAAGCAGCTCACAATGGCCGAGCGCACAAGTAGGTCAGGCTATTTTAATCTGCTGTTGGTGTGTTTCCCTCAGGGTGCCAAAGCTTTATGAAAGGCAAGACAACAGAAACAATAGCTGTCGGCTCATATTTTGAAACATTGCTTTTCAATGATTGACAGATGCAGAGTGGAAACGGGCCCTTCCGCCCACCGACTCCACGCCGACCATCGATCACCCGTCCGCACTAGTTCCGAAGGAGGGTCTCGACCCGAAACGTCACCCGTTCCTTCTCTGCAGAGATGCTGCCTTACCCGCTGAGTTACTCCAGCTACCTTCCATGTTAACAGCATCTGCCGTTCTTTCTTACACACTAGTTCTATGTTATCCCACTTTCTCAGCCACTCCCTACACACTAGGGGGCAATTTACAGAGAGCTAATTAACCTACAAACCCCGCACGTCTTTGGGGTGTGGGGGGAAACCAGAGCACACGGAGGAAACCCACGTGGTCACAAGGGGAACATGCAAACTCCACACAGACAGCACACGAGTTCAGGATCAAACCTGGGTCTCTGGCGCTGGGAGGCAGCGGCTCTACCCGCTGCATCACCGTTCTCCCCTGGTCTGTTTTAGCCTGTGTTCTAAAAGATATTTGCCCAGATTACTTAGCTGAAAATTCTTAGCAAAATGGCCCTGTCCCACAGTACGAGTTCATTCCAAGAGCTCTCCATATAACCATATAACAATTACAGCACGGAAACAGGCCTTCTCGGCCCTTCCAGTCCGTGCCGACCATTTATTTTCCCCTAGTCCCATCTACCTCCACTCAGACCATACCCCTCCATTCCCTTCCCGTCCATATACCTATCCACTTTACTTTTAAATGTTACAATCGATCCTGCCTCCACCACTTCTGCTGGAAGATCATTCCACACTGCCACCACTCTCTGAGTAGAAACATAGAAACATAGAAATTAGGTGCAGGAGTAGGCCATTCGGCCCTTCGAGCCTGCACCGCCATTCAATATGATCATGGCTGATCATCCAACTCAGTATCCCGTACCTGCCTTCTCTCCATACCCTCTGATCCCCTTAGCCACAAGGGCCACATCTAACTCCCTCTTAAATATAGCCAATGAACTGGCCTCAACTACCCTCTGTGGCAGAGAGTTCCAGAGACCCACCACTCTCTGTGTGAAAAAATTCCTTCTCATCTCGGTCCTAAAGGATTTCCCCCTTATCCTTAAGCTGTGACCCCTTGTCCTGGACCTCCCCAACATCGGGAACAACCTTCCTACATCTAGCCTGTCCAACCCCTTAAGAATCTTGCAAGTTTCTATAAGATCCCCTCTCAATCTCCTAAATTCTAGAGAGTATAAACCGAGTCTATGCAGTCTTTGTTCATAAGACAGCCCTGACATCCCAGGAATCAGTCTGATGAACCTTCGCTGCACTCCCTCTATGGCAATAATGTCCTTCCTCAGATTTGGAGACCAGAACTGTACGCAATACTCCAGGTGTGGCCTCACCAAGACCCTATACAACTGAAGTAGAAACTCCCTGCTCCTATACTCAAATCCTTTTGCTATGAAAGAGTAAAGAAGTTCCCCCTCATGTTACCCCTAAACTTCTGTCCCTTAATTCTCATGTCATGCCCTCTTGTTTGAATCTTCCCTACCCTCAATGGGAAAAGCTTATCCATGTCAACTCTCTCTCCCAAGTTTGAAAAAATAATCAAACTCGTGGTAAGCACGGAGAATGAACGTAGCGGGTACGTCGGAGCTTGGGGACGTCTCTTAGCGGCTCGTAACGCTAACGGCAGGTGAGCTCGGGAAGACCCGTGAAGATTTTTCAACATGTTGAAAAATGTCCACGAGAGCCCCGAGTACCGACGAGCGGCCATGACCGTAAATCTCCGCGTTCGAATCAGGGCAAACTCGGGAGAAACTCTTTGAATGAACTCGTACAGTGGGACAGGGCTTTAAAACATGAATATAAAAGATAAAAGAACTAGCGATTGAACCGTACAAAGCATTTGTCTGACTGTGTTGGATGTATTTTCGGGGGAACATCGCTTTAAAATGTTACATCATTTGGAACGGAAGACACCAATTATTGGCAATCTTGACTATTCAACAGCAAAACCACAGAAATGATGTGGACGGCAACAGGAATGTTATATCTGGGCCTCTGACAACTCTTGCAAGAATGCAATGTTTTTCAGTTGTAATTTACAATTTAGTTTACGGGGACAGTGAAAAGCTTTTGTTGCGTGCTCTCCAGTCAACGGAAAGACAATACATGATCGCAGTCGAACAGCCCACATCTACAGATACAGGATAAGGGAATGGCGTTTAGTTCAAGGTAAAGCCAGCAAAGTCCGATCAAGGATAGTCCGAGGGTCACCAATGAGGTAGATAGTGGTTCTCTCGAGTTGTGGTGGGATGATTCAGTTGGCATTACCGCTGGGCAGAAGCTGTTCCTGTAAGATGTGATTGTATATCTGGCTGGCGTGCAAATACCCGCCTGGGTCGGACACCATTTTGGAAACATCAGATGAGGCGTCGTCTGAAGCTGATGGGAAAATGAATTGAATCTGAACAGCAATTGGCAGAATCTGCAGAGAAACAATGGTCATTCCACAACTGCAGCCAAAGCTGTTTTCAGGGAAGTGGAAGGCCGTGAGGAATTCCCATTATCCTGCCATCATTCTGTCTCTGCAACATGCAATGGGAACACAGCAACCTCGTGGCAATATTCACCATCATCCTTCCAGATACAGGTCCACTACCGATTTTCCAGCAACAATAGACAATAGGTGCAGGAGGAGGCCATTCGGCCCTTCGAGCCAGCACCGCCATTTAATGTGATCATGGCTGATCATCCACAATCAGTACCCCGTTCCTGCCCTCCCCCCATATCCCCTGACTCCACTACCTTTTCGAGCATTATCTTATGGGCCTGTCCCACTTAGTCCATTTTTTAGGCGACTGCCAGCGACTAGCACAATGGAAGTCAGCACCGGTGACAACCTACGACAGCCCAAATTGTCGCCACTGTTGCCGAAGATTTTTCAACACGTTGAAAGTTTGTCGGCAGTCGCCTGTAGTCGACTAAATAATCGCCTAAGTGGGACAGGCCGTTAACTCTCTCTTGAAAGCATCCAGAGAATTGATCCAGCACCTCCTTCAATCTGGACATAATTACGAGACCGTGCTTGAAGTCCCCCCCCGACGATGTGCCCCCTAGGCCGGGTGAGGTAGACACAAAATGCTGCAGTAAAGGGGCAGTCCCACTGTACGAGCTAATTCAAGAGTTCTCCCGAGTTTCCCCTGATTCGAACTCGGAGATTTACGGTAATGGCCGCGCGTAGGTACTCGGGGCTCTCGTGGACATTTTTCAACACATGTTAGAAAATCCTCACGAGTCTTCACGAACTTACCGCGTTTCCCGAGCACCTGCCGTTAGCGTTACGAGCCGCTAAGAGACGTCCCGAGCTCCGACGTACCCGCTACGTACATTCTACGTGCTTACCACGAGTTTGATTTTTTTTTTAACTCGGGGGAGCTCTTGAATTACCTCGTACAGTGGGACAGGCCCTTAACTCAACGGGTGAGGCAGCATCTCTGGAGAGAAGGAATGGGCGACGTTTCGAGTCGAGACTGATTTCTGTGGCAGATTTATATCAACTCCCTGAGCATTTGTATTGATTTTTGCATTTGCTGCCATATCTAAATGCACCAGTCCGCCAGACACTGATAGTGTTTAAGAAAGAACTGCAGATGCTGGAAAAATCGACGGTAGACAAAAAAGACCAGAGAAACTCAGTGGGTGGGGCAGCATCTATGGAGCGAAGGAATAGGCGACGTTTTGGGTCGAGACACACAATTAGTAAGTGCTGGAGACGGGAATGTGAGATAGGGAAGATTTAATAGGAACCTGAAGGGTAACTTTTATTTCACACAGAGGGTGGTGGGTGTGTGGAACGAGCTGCCGGAGGAGGTAGTTGAGGCAGGGACTATCCCAACATTAAAAAAAACATTTGGACAGGTACGTGGATGTGACAGGTATTGGAGGATCTGTGCCAAACGCAGGCAGGTGGGATTAGTGTTACGTGGTCAGTGTGGGCAAGTTGGGCCGAAGGGCCTGTTCCCACTATAATTATGATGGACATTGCCAGGAATCTGCATCATTAATAAGGATTATTGTGATGAATGTAAATGATTTGGGCACAAATGTATATTGGTTGGTTATTAATTCCACAGACAATCCCCCGAGATTGGTGGAGTTGACACCAGTAAGGAAGGTTATCATGTGATAGGGGCGGAAATTAGACCATTCAGCCCATCAAGTCTACTCCGCCATTCAATCATGGCTGATCTGTCTCTCCCTCCTAACCCCATTCTCCTGCCTTCTCCCCATAACCTCTGACACCCGCACTAATCAAGAATCTATCTATCTCTGCCTTAAATATATCCACTGACTTGGCCTCCACAGCCTTCTGTGGCAACGAATTCCACAGATTCACCACCCTCTGACTAAAGAAATCCCTCTTCGTCTCCTTCCCAAAACAATATCCTTTCATTCTGATTAAGGACGGCACGGTGGCGCAGCGGTAGAGTTGCTGCCTTACAGCGAATGCAGCGCCGGAGACCCGGGTGCGACCCTGGCTACGGGCGCTGTCTGTACGGAGTTCGTACGTTCTCCCCGTGACCTGCGTGGGTTTTCTCCGAGATCTTCGGTTTCCTCCCGCACTCCAAAGACGTACAGGTGTGTAGGTTAATTGGCTTGGTATAAATGTTTTTTAAAAAAGTATTGTCCCTAGTAGGTATAGGATAGTGTTAGTGTGCGGGGATCGCTGGTCAGCGCGGACCCGGTGGGCCGAAAGGGCCTGTTTCCGCGCTGTATTTCTAAACTAAACTCGCTGTAGGCAGTGGGATATCGATCTACTATGGAGGTTGGTGGGGAAATGGCAGATGGAGTTTAATCCGGGCAAGTGTGAGGAGTTGCAAGCTGGCTGCTCCTTGGGGAGTTGTCAGTGATTTTCTCTGCATTTTAAAAATATGTTCATTTGCACTGGGATCTTAAGAGTTTTCTAACAAATGTCTGTCCAGCCATTCCGTGCTGTCAGTACGGTGATACGTCTGTGGACGGGGAAACTCTGTCAGATTTTGCACATATAATTTTTCAATAAACGAGGTTATGAAAATGATTTATAATTTGTAAGAATATAATTTGTACAAGACGTTGCCAGCGTGGCTGCATTTGGAGTATTATATTCAGTTGCTAAAGGAAAGATGCCGGTAATGTGGAAAAGGCGTAGAGAAGATGCCAGGACTCAAGGGCTTGAGCTCCAGGGAGAGGTTGGGGCAGGCTAGGACTTCATTCCTTGGAGCGCAGGAGGATGAAGGGTGATTTATAGAGGTGTACAAAATCATGAGGGGAAAAGATGGACCCTTGCAATCCCTCCCTCTCCATCCCACCCCCTTCCCAGTTCTCCGACCAGTCTTACCGCCTCCAACTACATTCTATCTCTCCCTGCTTTGCTGTTGAATTGTCACCTTGTCGTGGTGGAGAAGCTTGTGTGGACCTGAGACCCTGAGAGCGATGCCGTCTGGAGCTACGCTCCTGGTAGGGCCACCCATGGCGGTAAGGTCGAGGGGGAGGTCTCTGACAAAGAGCAATCCAACCAAGACCTCAACGGTGGAACAGGCGGAGGACGATGGCTGACCTTAGTGGAGCGTCACAACGGCTGGGAAGGCGGATGAAGGCTGCAGCAGAAAAGGGTCTCCGGTCGTCTTGGACTCCATGCCACTGGATCCTGACCCAGATCTGCCAAGGATCGTGTGTGCACCAGTCTCCCCACGTTAAACAAAGCCACGCACAGGCGTCCTCCAACCCTGGAGATACCCATGGTCAGCCACAACCGAAGGGGGCGAAGAAGCTTTGTTGTTAGCGTCTCCGAGCTAACAATAATCTATTCTATATTTTCCTTGACCTCCATCCCCTTTGTCCTATTTTCACACCTTGCACTTCCTTATCTATGTACATAGAAACATAGAAACATAGAAAATAGGTGCAGGAGTAGGCCATTCGGCCCTTCGAGCCTGCACCGCCATTCAATGTGATCATGGCTGATCATCCAACTCAGTATCCCGTACCTGCCTTCTCTCCATACCCCCTGATCCCTTTAGCCACAAGTGCCACATCTAACGCCCTCTTAAATATAGCCAATGAACTGGCCTCAACTACCTTCTGTGGCAGAGAATTCCAGAGACTCACCACTCTCTGTGTAAAGAATGTTTTCCTCATCTCGGTCCTAAAGGAATTCCCCCTTATCCTTAGACTGTGACCCCTTGTTCTGGACTCCCCCAACATCGGGAACAATCTTCCAGCATCTAGCTTGTCCAACCCCTTAAGAATTTTGTAAGTTTCTATAAGATCCCCCCTCAATCTTCTAAATTCCAGCGAGTACAAGCCGAGTCTATCCAGTCTTTCCTCATATGAAAGTCCTGACATCCCAGGAATCAGTCTGGTGAATCTTCTCTGTACCCCCTCTATGGCAAGGATGTCTTTCCTCAGATTTGGAGACCAAAACTGTACGCAATACTCCAGGTGTGGCCTCACCAAAACCCTGTACAACTGCAGTAGAACCTCCCTGCTCCTATACTCAAATCCTTTCGCTATGAATGCTAACATACCATTTGCTTTCTTCACTGCCTGCTGCACCTGCATGCCTACTTTCAATGACTGGTGTACCATGACACCCAGGTCTCGTTGCATCTCCCCCTTTCCTAATCTGCCACCATTCAGATAATAGTCTACCCTCATGTTTTTGCCACCAAAGTGGATAACCTCACATTTATCCACATTGTACTGCATCTGCCATGCATCTGCCCATTCACTCAGCCTATCCAAATCACCCTGCAGCCTCCAAGCATCCTCCTCACACCTAACTATACCCCCCAGCTTGGTATCATCTGCAAATTTGGAGATGTTGCATTGAATTCCCTTGTCCAAATCATTAATATATATTGTAAATAGCTGGGGTCCCAGCACTGAGCCTTGCGGCACCCCACTAGTCACTGCCTGCCATTCTGAAAAGGACCCGTTTACTCCTACCCTTTGCCTCCTGTCTGCTAGCCAGTTCTCTATCCACATCAATACTGAACCCCCAATACCGTGTGCTTTAAGTTTGTATGCTAATCTCTTATGCGGGACCTTGTCGAAAGCCTTCTGAAAGTCTAGATATAACACATCCACTGGTTCTCCCTTATCCACTCTACTAGTTACATCCTCAAAAAATTCTATCAGATTTGTCAGACATGATTTACCTTTCGTAAATCCATGCTGACTTTGTCCAATGATTTCACCACTTTCCAAATGCGCTGCTATCCCATCTTTAATAACTGACTCTAGCAGTTTCCCCACTACCGATGTTAGACTAACTGGTCTGTAATTCCCCGCTTTCTCTCTCCCTCCTTTTTTAAAAAGTGGGGTTACATTAGCTACCCTCCAATCCTCAGGAACTACTCCAGAATCCAAGGAATTTTGAAAAATTATCACTAATGCATCCACTATTTCTGTGGCTACCTCCTTGAGTACTCTGGGATGCAGACTATCTGGCCCTGGGGATTTATCGGCCTTCAATCCGTTCAATTTACCCAACACCACCTCCCGGCTAACCTGGATTTCACTCAGTTCCTCCATCTTATTTGACCCCCGTTCCACTGCTATTTCCGGCAGATTATTTATGTCTTCCTTAGTGAAGACAGAACCAAAGTAGTTAATCAATTGGTCTGCCATGTCCTTGTTCCCCATGATCAATTCACCTGTTTCTGACTGCAAGGGACCAACATTTGTTTTAACTAGTCTCTTTCTCTTCACATATCTATAAAAACGTTTGCAGTCAGTTTTTATGTTCCCTGCCAGTTTCCTTTCATAATCTATTTTCCCTTTCCTAATTAAGCCCTTTGTCCTCCTCTGCTGGATTCTGAATTTCTCCCAGTCCTCCGGTAGGCTGCTTTTTCTGGCAAATTTGTATGCCTCATCTTTTGTTTTTATACTATCCCTGATTTCCCTTGTTATCCATGGATGCACCACCTTCCCCGATTTATTCTTTTGCCAAACTGGTATGAACAATTTTTGTACTTCATCCATGCAGTCTTTAAATACCTTCCATTGCTCATCCACTGTCAACCCTTTAAGAATCACCTGCCAGTCTATCTTGGCCAATTCACATCTCATACCTTCAAAGTTACCTTTGTTCAAGTTCAGAACCCTTGTTTCTGACTTAATTTTGTCACTCTCCATCCTAATGAAGAACTCAACCATATTATGGTCACTCTTGCCCAAGGGGCCACGCACAACAAGACTGCTAACTAACCCTTCCTCATTACTCAATACCCAGTCTAGAATAGCCTGCTCTCTCGTTGGTTCCTCCACATGTTGGTTGAGAAAACTATCCCGCATACATTCCAGGAAATCCTCTTCCTCAGCACCCCTGCCAATTTGATTCACCCAATCTACATGCAGATTGAAGTCACCCATTATAACCGTGTTACCCTTGTTGCACGCATTTCTAATTTCCTGTTTGATGCCATCCCCAACTCCACTACTACTGTTAGGTGGCCTGTACACAACTCCCACTAGCGTTTTCTGCCCCGTTTTCTGTACCTCCTTCTCCACTGACATCAAGCTGAAGAAGGGTCTCGACCCGAAACGTCACCCATTCCTTCTCTCCAGAGATGCTGCCTGTCCCACTGTTACTCCAGCATTTTGTGTCTACCTTTGGGCGAGCCTTTTACGCCCAGGGTTAGGAGAATCAAGAACCAGGGGACCTAAGTTTGAGGTGAGAGGGAGAAGTTTGAGGTGTGAGGTCTACCTTCGATTTAAACCAGCATCTGCAGTTCTTTCTTACGCATGGGTAAATAGGACTAGCTTAGAGGGAGCAGCTTGGAAGAGACGGAACGAAGGGCCTGTTTCCATGCTGTATGACTCTATGAATTAGAATACACTGTTATCATAATAGTTCCATCAACAGCAATGTCCTTGCACAGGCACAGTCCCCAAAACGTTGCTTCCATCGTGGCTTGTTCATTCAAGACTTGCCGGTGTGGGCAAGATGGGCCGAAGGGCCTGTTTCCACACTGTATCACTCTATCCATGGCACTCCCATTAGCAGCTGCCGGTTCCACACAGGGTCCCCACTCGAATGGACCAGCAGTTGGTTGGCCATTTACCACGGGAGTGTGGAATGTAATCACTCTGTCGAGATTATCTGTCACGAAAGCTGCAGACCAAGTCCCGCCACTGGGCTTCATTTCTTCGTGCCACTGACGAATTCGCCTCCCGACAGATGATTTTTTACGCCTTTAGTTCCTGTGACGTTTATACAAGCATGGAGTTGTCACTCAACAAACATAACATGTTCTCGATGTTGGGGGAGTCCAGAACCAGGGGCCACACAGTTTAAGAATAAGGGGTAAGCCATTTAGAACGGAGACGAGGAAACACTTTTTCTCACAGAGAGTGGTGAGTGTGTGGAATTCTCTGCCTCAGAGGGCGGTGGAGGCCGGTTCTCTGGATGCTTTCAAGAGAGATCTAGATAGGGTTCTTAAAGATAGCGGAGTCAGGGGATATGGGGAGAAGGCAGGAACGGGGTACTGATTGGGGATGATCAGCCATGATCACATTGAATGGCGGTGCAGGCTCGAAGGGCCGAATGGCCTCCTCCTGCACCTATTGTCTATTGTCTATTGTCTAACAAGAATTGGTATTAAGGAAGAGAGTGTGGCGCCACCTGGTGGTTAGGCCACTTACTGTGCGAACCCTCGGCAGTCGGGGGTGCGGTCACGTGACTGGGTTTGGCGGGAAGGAGTCATCAAGGGGTTTAGAGGGTGTGCCCTAGTATATATAATGAACCCTGGATCAACCTGCCCCCATTCACGTGTGTGCTGTTATCTTTGCTTTGTCAATAAAGATCCCTTCGTTTCACCACGCATGGCTTGCATATTCGTCCGCCATATTGTGACCCCGACCATCCAAAACGGTCATTGTGCATTTAATCTATGGACGCAGCCAATAGACCAACCTCAACGGCCCGAGCTACGCTTACTGTTAGGTGTTGGGTCTCCTTGGGACCATTGGAGAAACTCAGCGGGTCGGGCAGCATCTGTGGAGGGAATTAGCAGATGATGTTCCGGGTGATCGAAGTCTGATCTTTGCTCAAGGTTTAGGCGTCAGCAGTCTCTAGTGACCTCCATCAGGCCTCTGCGCCTCTTTGCTGAAGACCCAGCTGGAGTTCTCTCACGGAACAGTGAGTGTGGAGACACAATGAACCGCAGATGCTGCAATCCTGAGCCAAAGTGCTGGAGGAACACAGGGGGGTTGGGCAGCTTGTGTAGAGGGCACAAGATGTCTAGGGAAGGAACTGCAGAAGCTGGTTTACACCGAAGACGGACACAAAAAGCTGGTGTGACTAGCAGGACAGGCACCATCTCTGGAGCGAAGGAATGGGTGACTTTTCGGGTCTAGACCCTTCTTCAGTCTGAGAGTTAGGAACGGGCAGGCAACATTTCGGGTCAGTCTGAAGAAGGGTCCTGACCTGAGACGTCGCCTGTCCATTCCCTCCACAGATGCCGCTGAGTTCCACCAATGCAATCTAGTTCTTAGTTTAGTTTAGTGGTACAGCATGGAAACGGGCCCTTCGGCCCACTGAGTCCATGCTGACCTGCGATGCCCGCACATTAACACAACCCCACACTCACAACTAGCGACAATTTACAATGATACGCCCTTGTACTTGTACGCCCTTGAAGTGTGGAGGAAAACAAAGTTCTCGGAGAAAACCCTCGCAAGGTCGCGGGGAAAACAATGGAGCATTGTGGGCTCCAGTTCCTTGATCATCTGTGCCGGCTTTGATTTGTCCTTTTCCTACGTTTCATTCATTTATTCTTTGTATCTTTTCATACCTCTGGTTCCCCTCACCCCTGACTCTCAGTCTCATGGAGTCTCATAGACACCCGAGGCGTCACCCATTCCTTCTCTCCAGAGATGCTGCCTGATCCACTATCCAGAGTGAGTCCCACCGCAAATTGGAAGAGCAGCACCTCACATTTCGCTTGGGCAGTTTGCACCCCAGCGGTATGAACATTGACTTCACCAATTTCAGGAAGTCCCTCTTTCCTGCCTTCTCCCCTTCCCAGCTCTCACACAGCCCACTGTCTCCGCCTCTTCCTTTCTTCTTCCCGCCCCCCCCCCCCCACCCCCACATCAGTCTGAAGAAGAGTTGAGACCCAAAACGTCGCCTATTCCTTCGCTCCCTAGATGCTGCCTCACCCGCTGAGCTTCTCCAGCATATTATGTCAACCTTCAATTTTACCAGTATCGGCAGTTCCTTCTTAAACACTCCAGCGTTACTCCAGCATTTTGTGTCTATCTTCAAACTAAAAAAACCCTCCTGTTTTCTTGCTGGCGTGTTTCTGGACTGCCGCCAATGTTTGTATTGTTAGCGACGCTGCTGCATAGGATATTCTGATTATTGCAATACTGACAATCTGCAAATAACTTATACATTTAGATCTGGTCAAATGTTTCCGCTGTGTTTGTGGGACTTTTCTGTGCATAATGACATGCCTATTACATTCCATTAAAATATAGTTTCAATTAATGTTGGATTACTGTGTATCAAACTTTGGCTAATTTAATTGACTGATCAATTGAAAAACACCTGCTCATTTAATTTCTATCACGTTACCGACTGTGTCTTTATATTTGATTTATCTTTTCACCGAGTGTTGTGTATCTTTTAAAGTACACAGGGTTTTTAATTGAGTGGTGTCATTTAGGTTTAGGCTTTTTATCGTCACGTTTACTCAGGTACAACAGGTAGTAGACAATAGGTGCACGAGTAGGCCATTCAGCCCTTCGAGCCAGCACCGCTATTCAATGTGATCATGGCCGATCATCCCCAATCAGTACCCCGTTCCTGCCTTCTCCCCATATCCCCTGACTCCGCTATCTTTCAGAGCCCTATCTAGCTCTCTCATGAAAGTATCCAGAGAACCGGCCCTCTGAGGCAGAGAATTCCACAGACTCACAACTCTCTGTGAGAAAAAGTGTTTCCTCGTCTCCGTTCTGAATGCTTACCCCTTATTCTTAAACTGTGTGGCCCCTGGTTCTAGACTCCCCCAACATCGGGAGCATGTTTCCTGCCTCTAGCATGTCCAAACCCTTAACAATCTTATATGTTCCAATAAGATTCCCTCTCATCCTTGTAAACTCCAGAGTGTACAAGCCCAGCCGCTCCATTCTCTCAGCATATGACAGTCCCTCCATCCCGGGAATTAACCTTGTAAACCTACGCTGCACTCCCTCAATAGCAAGAATGTCCTTCCTCAAACACAGTGAACAGCTTTTTATTTTGCAAGCCATGGAATCAGATGAGATGGTACTGCACATAAAACCAGGACAAGCTAGATGCAGGAAAAATGTTCCCAATGTTGGGCGAGTCCAGAACCAGGGGCCACAGTCTTAGAATAATGGGGAGGCCATTTAAGACTGAGAGCTGTGAATTTGTGGAATTCCCTGCCATAGAGGGCAGTGGAGACCAAGTCACTGGATGGATTTAAGAGAGAGTTAGATAGAGCTCTAGGGGCCAGTGGAGTCAAGGGATATGGGGAGAAGGCAGGAACGGGTTATTGATTGGGGACGATCAGCCATGATCACAATGATCACAACGGTGCTGGCTCAAAGGGCCGAATGGCCTCCTCCTGCACCTATTTTCTTCTATCTATTCTAAAAACAATTAAGTCAAACTCAAGTACAATAGGTAGAGCAGTGGGGAAGCATTCCTTAATGTTAGTAGAAACCCCAATCATGATGACCGAACACATCACCAAAATTCAGGAGATTTTGTTTATCCCTCCATCAGCCTTTATCTCAGAAGATCATAAATGATAGGAGTAGAATTAGGCCATTCGGCCCATCAAGTCTACACCACCATTCAATCTTGGCTGATCTCTCCCTCCTAACGCCATTCTCCCACCGTCTCCCCATAACCTCTGATACCCGTGCTATTAAGAATCTATCTAAGGTAGACAAAAATGCTAGATAAACTCAGCGGGTGAGGCAGCACCTATGGAGCGAAGGAATGGGTGACGTTTCGGTTCGAGACCTGAAACGTCACCTATTCCTTCACTCCACAGATGCTGCCTCACCCGCTGAGTTTCTCCAGCACTTTTGTCTATCTTCGCTTTTCCAGCATCTGCAGTTCTTTCTTAAACAGATTCTATCTATTTCTGCCTTAAAAATATCCGCTGACTTGGCCTCCACAGCCTTCTGTGACAAGAAAATCCACAGATTCACCTCCCTCTGACTAAAGAAATTCTTCCTCATCTCCTTCCTAAAAGAACATCCTTTAATTCTGAGGCTGTGACCTCTAGTCCTAGACTCTCCCATTAGTGGAAACATCCTCTCCACATCCACTCTATCCAAGCCTTTCACTATTCTGTACGTTTCAATGAGGTCCCCCCTCATTCTTCTAAACACCAGCGAGTACCTGTTTGCTTTGCTGACATCACCCGATGTATGTGCAAGGAACTCGAAATTTAGAGACAAAGTCCAATGCCCGCAATGGGGTAGAAGTTTAGTTTAGAGAAACAGGCCATTCGGCCCACCGCGTCCGTGCCGACCAGCGATCCCGGCCACACTAACACTCTCCTAGGGACGATTTACACATACACCCTGCCAATTAACCTACAAACCTGTACGTCTTTGGAGTGTGGGAGGAAACCGAACATCTTGAAGAAAACCCACGCGGGTCAAGGGGTGAACATGCAAACTCCGTACAGACAGCACCCGTAGACAGGATCGAACCTGGGCCTTCAAGCGCTGTGAGGCAGCGACTCTACCGCTGCGCCACTGCCATCTTCTTGGTGTTAATCTCAGGAAGGAGAGATGATTAAGTGCCCGACTGTTCTGTGTTGAAATCCCAGATGAACCGTCCGTCTAATGCTTAGATGATTTACCTCCCAGAGTTCCACAACTAGGCCATCAGATCTGACTGTGAATTGTTGTAGCTGACTGTGATGAGATTCACGGGCTTGGATGAGAACTGCAGACTTTGTCGGGATTCCCCTGCCATCATCATTTATGTTAATTCATAAGTTAAAGCGTAAAATGAAATGTGTTCATATATGTAGGAAGCTAGCAGTGCATTGGAACACCATTTACGTCAAGCTGTGAAGTGATTTCCAGTAATTTTGCAACATATAAATTATTCAGCATGCCCTATATTTTTAAGGAAACAATTATACGCTTTTCCGATTGAGCTTTTCCCATTGAGGGTAGGAAAGATTCAAACAAGAGGGCATGACATGAGAATTAAGGGTCAGAAGTTTAGGGGTAACATGACGGGGAACTTCTTTACCCAGAGAGTGGTGGCTGTGTGGAATGATCTTCCTGCAGAAGAGGTGGAGGCAGGATCGATTTTAACATTTAAAAGTAAAGTGGATAGGTTTATGGACAGGAAGGGAATGGAGGGGTATGGTCTGAGTGCAGGTAGATGGGACTAGGGGAAAATAAATGGTCGGCACGGACTGGAAGGGCCGAGAAGGCCTGTTTCCGTGCTGTAATTGTTATATGGTTATATGGTTATACACGACCAGACATATCCTTAAACGATTCTCATTTAAAAAAAATGTGTTTACCTTGAATTTTGCTTCTTTTAGTTTAGTGATACAGCATGGAAACAGACCCTTCAGCCCATCAGGTCCACACTGCCCACTGGTCACCCATTCAAACTCGCTCTGTGTTATCCCATCCCGCACAAACTAGGGGACAATTTACGGTGGCCAATCAGTCAGCAAACCTGTATGTCTTTGGGATATTGGGGGAAACCGGAGCAGCAAGAGGAAAACCCACACGGTCGCACAGGGAGAACGTGCAAACTCCACACAGACAGCACCCGAGGTCAGAATCGAATCTGAGTCTCTGGCGTTTTGAGGCAGCACCTCTACCGCCGCGCCCATTAACAAGTACTAAGTCTTAAAGTCAGAATTCGTTTTTATGCTACTTAATTTAGAAAATAGACGATCTACTGACATCTTTACCAACTCAAATTACTAAGGTTAAAAGGATCATGTGTGACTTTAACTTGGGGAAATGGATAAAAATAAATGTAAGACTATAAAACAAATATATCAGAAAGCACAAACACAAAGGCTGTCTTGTTCAGATGGTGCAACCCAATCTGCTGAGGATAAATGTCCCACTTAATTAAAGTAAGTAGTTTTTTGCTGAGTATTTTCTTACAAGTCACAATACGGAAAAAACACTTGTATGATTGTATTCCTTCAATCTTTAATCAGAGATCATCTGACAGAAAGCACGGCTTTTCCCTGCTCGCAATGAATAGCTGCTATTTGATAGTGTCTCAAAATCATGTCATCTTTCTGCGACTTAAATTATAGATAACTCTAAAAGTGGCGACATTAGCCGACTCCTGTCCGAAGCGCCGTCCAAATCCTTGTAGAAACGAGGAACTGCAGATGCTGGTTTACAAAAGAAAGGCACAAAGTGCTGGAGTAACTCAGCGGGTCAGCCAGTAAAGTCCGATCAAGGATAGTCCGAGGGTGACCAATGAGGTAGATAGTAGTTCAGGACCGCTCTCTGGTTGAATTGCAACATTCCTTTGGGAAGTGTTTATGTTCGATTAAAGTTTGGTTTAGGTTTAATATTGTCACGTGTATCAAGGTACAGGGGAAAGCTTTTGTATTGCATGTTATCCGATCCAATCTGATACCAAGATTGATACATTTTTGATTAGTAAGGATGTCAAAGGTTATGGGGAGAAGGCAGGGGAATGGGGTCGAGAGGGAAAGATAGATCAGCCATGATTGAATGGCAGAGTAGGCTTGATGGGCTGAATGGCCTAATTCTGCTCCTACGTCTTATGGTCTTATAAATACAATCAAGTCAAACTTAAGTGTACAAATGCTGGAGTAACTCAGCGGGTCAGGCAGCATCTGTGGAGAACATGGATAGGTGACGTTTCACAGAGTGCTGGAGTAACTCAGCGGGTCAGGCAGCATCTGTGGAGAACATGGATAGGTGACGTTTCACAGAGTGCTGGAATAACTCAGCGGGTCATGCAGCATGTGGAGAACATGGATAGGTGACGATTCAGGTCGGGACCCTTGTTCAGTACCTGAGAAAGAGTCCAGATCCGAAACATCACTCCAGCACTTTGTGTCTTTTTTGTAAAATAGCATCTGCAGTTCTTTGTTTCTACAAACCTGAGCATGATAGAGAAAAGGGGTAGATACAGAGTGCAGAATATAGTTATCCCATTTTCCACACTCTTGGGGGCAATTTACAGAGGGCCAATTAACCTAGAAACCCGCACGTCTTTGGGATGTGGGAGGAAACCGGAGCTACCCAGAGGAAACCCACTCGGTCACAGGGAGAACGTGGAACCTCCACACACACAGACAGACAGCAGCCGAGTTCGGGATTGAACCCGGGTCTCTGGCACCGTGAGGCAGCAGCACTACCCGCTGTGTCACCGTGCCGCCCAAAATGCTGCATTCCGGAGAACTATGTCCTGGGTGGGAATGAGGTTGATGGACATTTATGAAAGAAGGCGAGGCTCGGATAGTGAATGGGTGGGAATGTCAAGGACCAGAGGGCGTAGCTTTGAGGTGACACGGGCAAAGCTTAAAGGAGATTGCGGGAGTTTTTTTTTAGGATTCTTGGTCCCTCATCGATAACAGAGGGGAGGAAGCTGGTCCTGAGTCTGGTGGCGAGCGGTTGGACTGGAGCGGGGAGAAGGAGGAATGACTGGCAGGCCCTAATATAGGGGGCAACAAGGGATACAGGGACTACTGTTTAAGAATAAGGGGTAAGCCATTTAGAACGGAGATACGGAAATGCTTTTTCACACAGAGAGTTGTGAGTCTGTGGAATTCTCTGCCTCAGAGGGCGGTGGAGGCCGGTTCTCTGGATACTTTCAAGAGGGAGCTGGATAGGGCTCTTAAAGATAGCAGAGTCAGGGGATATGGGGAGAAGGCAGGAACGGGGTACTGATTGGGGATGATCAGCCATGATCACATTGTATGGCGGTGCTGGCTCGAAGGGCCGAATGGCCTCCTCCTGCACCTATTGTCTATTGTCTATTAATTTGGGGGCCTCTAAAATTGAGGGGCCTCTGCTTGATCTTGGTTTGGGGAGCCTCTAAAGTTGAAATTGGCCTGGGCCTCGGTTCATGTGTGAGAGGGCCAGATGACCAGGGCGGGACAAGTCTTTGATTATGTTGCCTGTTTATCTGAGGCAGCGTGAAGTCTCGATGGAGTCGACGGTGCTGAGTCTGGTCTGGTCTGAAGCAGAGATAAGGGCACCTCTGTTTCACTGAAGCCGAATGGAACTTCGAACCAGGAAACAGCGAGCTTGGCCACTCACTGATAATCCAGGGCGAGAACATTTTGCAGGATAATTGACTGCACTGCGATCCCAGCAAAGGAGTAATACGAAAGGACATCGACACCAAAACACGGCCAGCCACTCCTCGTTAAAGCTTTATGGAATCTTTTCTGCGGCTCACCGCATCAAATTCCCGTTTTAGACCAGGAATGTCGGTGATCGCACACCAATCACAACGCTGATCGTGTTTCACTGGTGCGGGAGATAATGTTGCCGTTTGCCTCTGCACTTCCTGCATGCTTGGTTAGCGGACACAAACCACGCCAGCAGGGATGCGTTCCTGACCTTGGAGCTCGAGTGAGATTTTGTGCTGAGTTTGTTTCCTCCTGGCACGATGATGCACTATTTACACCGACACTCCCGAGGGTTAGTTCACCGTCACTGGCGAGGCCATCAGTGTACAAATGCTGGAGTAACTCAGCGGGTCAGGCAGCATCTGTGGAGAACATGGATAGGTGACGTTTCACAGAGTGCTGGAGTAACTCAGCGGGTCAGGCAGCATCTGTGGAGAACATGGATAGGTGACGTTTCACAGAGTGCTGGAGTAACTCAGCGGGTCAGGCAGCATTTCTGGAGAACGGGGATAGGTGACATTTTGGGTCGGGACCCTTCACCAGAATTTGCAGAGACCTGAAACGTCACCTGTCCGTGAGCTCCAGAGATGCTGCCTGACCCGCTGATTTACTCCAGCACTTTGTGTCTTTCTCATCTTTCACAAACCATCCATTGACTTAAATAAAAACCTCACGCTGCCTCAGCAAGGCCAGCAGCATAATGAAGGACAATTCGCACCCTGGTCGGTTGTGACCTCTTCTCCCCTCTCCCATCAGGCAAGAGGTACCTCCAGATTCAGGGACAGCCGTTAACTGAACCATCCCACCAACAACTAGAGAGCAGTCCTGAGCTACTATCGCCCTCATAGGAAACCCTCAGACTATCTTTGATCGGACTTTGCTGGCTTTACCTTGCACTAAACATTATTCCCTTATCATGTATCTGTACACTGTGAACGGCTCGATTGTAATCATGTATTGTCTTTCCGCTGGCTGGTTAGCACGCAACAAAAAAGCGTTTCACTGTACACAAGGCAAAAAAACAATCTTTACTCATCTAAATTCTTAGATAGATGCAAAAGGCTGGAGTAACACAGCGGGTCAGGCAGCATCTCTGGAGAGATGGAATAGAGGTGACGTTTCGGGTCGAGACTCTTCTTCAGACACATTTCATCTAAGTCCTTGCTTTTTTCCCCCGAGCCATATATCAGAAATAATTTGGTTGTTTCTTTTCAATGCAATACTTTTCTGCAATTAACTTGTAAGCAACTAATTGCTGCTTGGATACCAATGTGCCTGAGATGGTGAATCGTTATTAGAGGGGCGTTTAACAATGTGACGTGCGGACAAGGTTTGTACCTTCTACAAACAACAAGCAGGACACATGCTGGGGCTACGAATATCCACCAAACAGAAAATATCTGCAGCTGCCTCTGCCAACCAATTACCTTCATCTCTTCAGCTAGTCGCCGGGCAGACGTCAAGACTGTCCCCCAAATTGCTAGTTTAGTTTAGTTCAGAGATACAGCACGGAAACAGGCCCTTCGGCCCGCCGAGTCCGTGCCGACCAGCGATCCCCGCACACTAACACTATCCTACACACACACTAGGGACAATTTACAATTTTTACCGAAGCCAATTAACCTACAAACCTGGGGTTACACAAAAAGCTGGAGAAACTCAGCGGGTGCAGCAGCATCTATGGAGCGAAGGAGATAGGCGACGTTTCGGGTCGAGACCCTTCTTCAGGCTGTTTTTTTTTCTAAAAATGAGTCGATGGCAGTACGTTCGGGGTGGGGAGAGATTGGAGTGAGACAGGGGAGTGGAGAAGTCGAGGCGGTTGATGTCCCGACGGCAGTTCTGGATAAAGAGTTCTAAAGCTGGTGGGCCACGAGGGGGGGTCCACGAGGAGGGGGTTCGTGGGAGACAGGAAAAAGAATCATCAGTGGGGGGTGAGTACTTATTCCCGTGGAAGAACGCTGTGAGGCGGAGGCGACGGTAGAAGAGCTCCAAGTCGTGGTGGGCGCGGAACTCATTGAGGTGGGGACGGAGGGGGACAAAGGTAAGACCTCTGCTGAGGACCGACCTTTTGGTGTCGGAGAGGGGGAGGTCCGGGGGGATGGTGAACACGCGGCAGGGATGGGGGGTTGTGGCCGGAGGAAGGCAGGTGAGTGGACTGAGGACGGAGCGTTGTGTGGTGGGGGGGGTGGAGGGTGGTCAGGGGGTGGGGGGGGGTATGGGGGCTGTGGTGTGGGTGGGGAAGAGCAGGGGTTACATGGTAGGAGGGGGGATGGGGAAGACCCAGTGGAATAGCCACTGAGATCACCGGGGCTGGGGAGACGGGCAGTAGGACCCAGTTCCGTTAACAACAGAGTGGTGGGAGGAGTGAGCAACATGGAGGCTTCAGGCCTACAAACCTGTATGTGTTTGGAGTGAGGGAGGAAACCGGAGCACCCGGAGAAAACCTAGGCGGGTAGTGAGGTAGTGACCATTATATGGTCAGGTTTAATCTACAATTGGAGAGGGAGAAGGGTAGATCGGAGGTGTCAGTGTTACAATTGAATAAAGGGGCCATGAGGAAGGAGCTGGCCAAAGTTGACTGGAAAGATGCCCGAGCAGGGATGACAGTGGAACAACAATGGCAGGTATTTCTGGGAATAATACAGAAGGTGCAGGATCAGTTCATTCCAAAGAGGAAGACAGATTCCAAGGGGAGTAAGGGGCGATTTGATAAAGGAAATTGAGAACGTGCAAACTCCGTACCGAGAGCACCCGTAGTCAGGATCGAACCCGGGTCTCTGGCGCTGCGAGGCAGCAACTCTACCGCTGCGCCACCGATGTTTACATCGAAGAATTTATTAATTATTCATTGTCTTTGTACTCCCTGGATTAAGTTGCTCGTGCTGGCCAGTTCTCTACAGGGATTTGTGGTCCACTTACACATTGAAATAACAAATAAATTAATGCGGGGATTGAATGAGAAAATAAAACGATGATAGGATTTTTGTCATTGGGGAGAAGATGAAATTTTCTTGTCTGAAGAAGAGTCCCGCCTCGAAATGTTCCCTGTCCATGCCCTCTAGACATGCTGCCTGGCCTGCTGAGTTATTCTAGCACTTTGTGTCTTTCTCCATATTGTTTGGGGCGGCACGGTGGCGCAGCAGGAGAACTACTGCCTCACAGCGCCAAAGACACAGGTTCAATCCCAGCTACGGGCGCTGTCTGTACTGAGTTTGTACGTTCTCCCCGTGACCTGCGTGGGTTTCCTCCGAGATCTTCCTCCCACACTCCAAAGAAGTACAGGTTTGTAGGTTAATTGGCTTGGTATAAGTGTAAATTGTCCCTAGTGTGTGTAGGGTTGTGTTAGTGTGCGGGGATCGCTGGTCGGCACGGGCCCGGTGGGCCGAAGGGCCTGCTTCCACGCTGTGTTCCCCTCAAAAAAAAAAATGATCTGCAGTATGAAGTTTTAAAATCTTTTTCTGAACCAGTTCACATTTTTAACTGGAGAGAGAAGAGGGTCTTGACCCGAAACGTCACCCATTCCTTCTCTCCAGAGATGCTGCCTGTCCCGTTGAATTACTCCAGCTTTTTGTGTCCATGGGGGGGTTTAAAAAGGTTCGATTACAGTTTTAGAGGACGAGACCAAAGATCGGAGAGACGTCTCCAGATGCTGAAACACCTTACAGGATTCAAGCTGTTTTAATTTTTAATTAGCACCTTGTAATTGTTGCTATGGCAATAAACAACACCAAGGATATTCCTGGAGAGACAAGAAAATACTGCAAATGCTGGAATCTACTTCCTCCCTGCCCTCAAACTCAATCGGACCATTGCTCTCCTGTTTCTGGATACCTGACGCCATCTTGGGATGCAGAGACTCTCACCTCTGGCGCTGTCTGTGTGGGGTTTGCAGGTTCTCCCTGGGACTGTGTGTATGGGTTTCCTCCGGGTGCTCCGGTTTCCTCCCACATCCTAATGGCGTTCGATTTTGTGGGTTAATTGGCCCTCTGTAAATGTTCTGTGGTGTTTAGGAAATGGATACAAGTGTGCGATAAAATTGAGCTAGTGTAAATGTGCAGCTGCATGCAGTTGTTTCAATCAATCAATCTGTACAGGCCCGATACCCCTGGAGGAAACCCACGCGGTCACAGGGAGAGCGTGCAAACTCCACGCGGGCCGCTCCCGAGGTCAGGATCGAACCTGGGCCTCTGGCGCCGTGAGGCAGCTGCTCTACCCGCTGTCGTGCGTCACACGGTTTGCAGGCACTAACACGCAGAGTATGGTGGGTTCCTGGGACATGTTGCCGGGGGTGCGGGTGCAAGCAGATACAGCAGGGGCATTTTGGATAAGTGCATGGATATGCAGGGAATGGTGGGATATGGATTGCGTGCAGGCAGATAAGAGTTGGTCTTGGCCTCATGTTCAGCACTGACATTGTGGGCCGAAGGGCCTATCTTTGTGCTGGAATGTTCTATGTTCTACGTAAAGGGGTCACCCTATCAAGTTAGAGATGAGAAGAAATATCTCTTTGCAGTCATTCCATTTGAAACACTTTCCCTGGAGAGATGGGGATGGAATCGCTGAAAATATTAAGTTTAACAGACATTTGGATTAGAAGGGCCTTAAATATGTCGCACGGTGGCGCAGCGGTAGAGTTGCCAGTGACCCGGGTTCGATCCTGACCACCGGTGCCGTCTGTACGGAGTTTGTCTGTTCTCCCCGTGACCAGCGTGGGTTTTGTCCGAGATCTTCGGTTTCCTCCCACACTCCAGAGACGTGCAGGTTTGTAGGTTAATTGGCTTGGTGTCAAATGTAAAATTGTCCCTGGTGTGCGTAGGGTAGAGTTAATGTGCGGGGATCGCTGGTCGGCGCGGACTCGGTGGGCCAAAGGGCTCTGTATCTCTAAAAAAAACTTTTATATGGGGACAGAACGGGGAAATAATGTAGAGGCCAAGATTAGATCACTCCTAATCTTTATTTAATAGTGAAACTGGCCCAGGGGACCAATTAGTGCCCTTCTAGTAGTATTTCCTGTGTTACGATGCAAAGCTTTTGCATACTATCTGTGTTAATGCGGGAAGATTAAAATAATCAATTAAAGTGAATTATAAAATTGCTGGAAATAGAACACTTGCCCGGGAATCAAATTATACCACAGATTGCAGACAAGAGGAATTTTTTTCTGAAGATTCGTAACGGAGGAAGAGAGAGAGCAGATAAATTAATCGGCAGCTGTAGTTTATAACAAGGCTGTAAATCGGGCCCAGTCATCTTAAAGTGTTTTACAGAAGTTTTATGTCCATTGGGCAGTGGTCAGCACAGAATGTCCTGCAGGCACTGCAGGGAAAGGACTCGATGGACCCGGTGGCGTGGTTCCCTGAGCAGACTGCCCAGCTTGTCTGGCAAAATGCCTCATCGCCAGAACTCACCAACAAGCACCAAGACCTGGCTTGGCTGGCGGTGACGGGAGCCCTCCCAGTCAGATCCTTCCTGCACCGTCGGAACCTCACTACCAGCGCACGCTGCCCTCGGGACGGCTGCTATGGAGAGGAGACGGTTGCCCACCTCTTTGCAGAGTGTGAATTTGCCCAAAGAGTCTGGAGAAAAATGCAAGGGTCCCAGGTACGCTTTATTCCAAACAGCTCCGTCACAGAGGACTCTGTGATTTACGGACTGTTCCCAGGGACACATTCAGAGACTGACATCAAGTGCTGCTGGAGGGTCATCAACTCGGTGAAAGACGCTCTCTGGTCTGCCTGAGCGTTGTTCACCACCCAGCAGAGCGGGATGTCCGTCGGGGAATGTTGCCGACTGGCCCACTGCAGACTGCAGGAGTACGTGCTGAGGGACGCACTGAAGCTCGGTGCAGCCAACGCCAAGGCTCGGTGGGGGAGGGCCACAGTCTAAGGTCCTTCCGCCGCTGGACATGGGGGGCACGGTATGGTGGAGACGCCCCTCAAAATAAGGGAAGGTATCCCATGCTGGGGGGCCACATGAGTGGCACGGGTGGGGGATCAATTCACGAAATTTGAGAAATGTGTATAGACTGTATGGAACAATTTGTATAGCCTCCGAAAATGTCGGATGGATTTTTCGCACGGTTGATGTATTGTATATATTTATTACTTGAATAAAGTCTATTTTGAAATATTTTTAAAAAGTTTTATCTAAAACATTGACACCCCTACAGGGGAGACACGGGTTGGATCCAAACCACGGGTGGAGTTTGCACGTTCTCCCTGTGACTGCGTGGGTTTACTCAGGGTGCTCCGGTTTCCTCCCGTAACCCCAAAGACGTGCCCGTGCGGGTCTGCAGGTTAATCGGCCCCTCTGTACACTGCCCCATAGTGTGTAGGGAGTGTGTATTTACTGGAGTTTAGAAGGATGAGGGGAGATCTTATAGAGACATATAATATTATAAAAAGGACTGGACAAGCTGGAAAAATGTTCCCAATGCTGGGTGAGTCCAGAACCAGGGGCCACAGTCTTAGAATAAAGGGGAGGTCATTTAAGACTGGGGTGAGAAAAAACTTTTTCACCCAGAGAGTTGTGAATTTGTGAAATTCCCTGCCACTGAGGGCAGTGGAGGCCAAATCACTGGATGGATTTAAGAGAGATTTAGATAGAGATCTAGGGGCTAGTGGAATCAAGGGATATGGGGAGAAGGCAGGCACGGGTTATTGATTGGGGACGATCAGCCATGATCACGATGAATGGCGGTGCTGGCCCGAAGGGCTGAATGGCCTCCTCCTGCACCTGCTTTCTATGTTTCTCTGTTTCTATGAGTGGATGGGAAAGTGGGATAACGTTTTTTACTTCTGTGAACGGGTGATCGATGGTCGGCGTGGGCTCGGTGGGCTGTGGGGGCCTGTTTCCGTGCTGCATCTCTGAAACTAACACTAAACTAAACTTGAAAACACACTCAAGGGGATTATTGTGCTAACTGGCAAAAGCGGGGTCTGAAATGTGGATTTGAAGGAGCATCTTTATCTTTAAGATAAAGCCAGCAAGGGAGCTGAGGGATTGTGGGAGGAGAAGGAGATGTGGGCCTTGGCATTTGAAAGCAAGATAGCCAAGCGTGTGTGACTGTAATCTAGATGTTGACTATAAAATCCAAAACAGCAGAGCTTCAAAGATTTTATACAGCGACTAAAATACCTTCTTAAACAGATTCAGGCATCCTGATTTGATGTAGACATTGTATATTTCTTACCAGAAATGTTTTTGATTTATTTTTTTCCCCACTGGCTTTAAGATCTAGTGCAGCCTTTTTTTTGGTTCCATACGGTCTTTGGAAATGACAGTGGCTTATTTATTCCCTGTCACAGGAGCGTAGATTTTAACAGAAATCGCCAAGATCCAACTGGCACGGAGACTGGGGGTTTAGTTCGCTTCTGTTTAGTTTAATTTATTGTCAGGTGTACCGAGGTACAGTGAAAAGCTTTCAACTTCAGTGTCTGTTGAGGAGACACACTACCCTATGGAAGTCAACAGCGGCAGGCATTTGAGATCTTGCAGCAGCTCGGCAGATAAACAGGGCCAGAGACCCCGGTTCGATCCTGACCCCCGCTGCTGTCTGCGTGGAGTTTGCACGTTGCACCAGTAACCGATCTACAAAGGCAGCTAATGCCATGGCGGTTATTTGCAACTCTCGCCGGTGTTTATCCATTGGAGCGCGTGAAAGCCTCTGACTTTGACTTGTCCTTCGGTCAAAATGGTTCCGTGAGTGAGCGTCATTTAGTAAACTCAAATTTATACTAAAACTGGAGGGACTCAGCGGGCCAGGCAGTATCTGTGGAGGGAATGGACAAACCCTTCCTCAGACTGATTGTAGAAAGCTGGAAAGGAGAGGTGCAGCCTGGAGACAGGTCTCAACCCGAAACGTCACCTTTTCCTTTCCTCCAGAGATGCTGCCTGTCCCGCTGAGTTACTCCAGCTTTTTGTGCCTATCTTCAGTGTAAACCAGCATCTGCAGTTGGGGGGGTTGATTAGACAATAGTCAATAGTTGCCGGAGTAGGCCATTCGGCTCTTTGAGCCAGCACCACCATTCAATGTGATCATGGCTGATCATCCCATTGGCAATGTGTCAGTCATATCTATTCATTATCAGCTTCATTCCACATTCTGTTTATGTGGCAGTGAAACTCCACCAGTGAAGACTAAGATCACATGTGCAGGAAAGAACTGCAGATGCTTTCCAAGTGTTTCCCCTATTTGTGATAAATGTCAACACTTAGAGGCTAACCTATTGCACTCATTCGTAAGTTGTATAAAAATTAATAATTTTTGGATGGAAATTTTTAAGATAATCTCAGAAGTCGTCAATACCAAACTGGCTCCTGACTCAAAATTAATAATATTAGGAATAACGGAACCAAATCAATTCATTACTTCGAATCAAAGAATTTTTTATTGATTAGAGTTTAATAATTGGGAAAAAATTAATATAAAAATTTTGGAAAGGCTCTATAACCCCCACAATTAAAATGTGGACCACAGAAATGTCGGAGACCCTATATTTGGAAAGATTGGGATTTGTCTTAACGGACAAACAAGAACTATTTTAAAAAATATGGTCTCCATTTATTGAATATTTGAAGGGGCGAACTGGTTCGGCACGAGAACCCGACTGAAACCTGAATCGTAGAATAGATGAAGTAGTACATTTCATAAAACGCGGATATATCTCCAACGAGGTAAAATCTGTAGAATATTCCATTCTTTACCAACTTTTTATATATGTATATATATTTTTTTTTTTTGTTTAATCTTTTTCTACTATTTTCTACCCTTATAAAAAATGGAAAAAAAAAATATAGAAGCACAATTATTAAGCAAGGATTAACATAAATAATACTGATTATGTATATCTACAAAGAACAAAATGATTTTTATTATGTCAACAATGAACACGCACCTTTTTTTTATTATGTAATTGCTTCAAATTAATTTAAAAACTTAACAAAAAAAAAAAAAGAACTGCAGATGCTGATTTAAACCTCAGACACAAGAACCTCAGCGGTACAGGCGGCATCTCTGGAGAGGGAATGGGTGACGTTTCGGGTCAAGACCCTTTGTCAGACTGAGGAAGGGTCTCGACCCAAAACATCGCCAATTCCTTTTCACCAGAGATGCTGCCTGACCTGCTGAGTTACTCCAGCTTGTTGTGGTCTAAGTCATTCCACGCTGACTTAAGGGCCTGTCCCACTTTCACAACCTAATTCACGACCTTTTTCACTCGTTGACATTTTTCATCGGGCTAGAAAAAAACCGCCCCGACCTACTTGATGCCACGAGTACCTACGACTAGCATCACGGCCTGCTACCACTGACCTACGACCTCCTACGACCTTGTGACGACCATGCTGCAAGTATGAGTCAAGGGCAAACTCGGCAGAGGTCGTGAATTAGGTCATGAAAGTGGCCCTTTACATAGAAACATAGAAACATAGAAAATAGGAGCAGGAGGAGGCCATTCGGCCCTTCGAGCCAGCGCACCATTCAATATGATCATGGCTGATCATCCGCTATCAATAACCCGTGCCCGCCTTCTCCCCATATCCCTTGACTCCACTAGCCCCTAGAGCTCTATCCAACCCTCTCTTAAATCCAAACAAATTTTACCAAACAAAAATATAGTCAAATAAAAATCCAATAATATAACCTCTGCAGAAATCCAACTGAATCTGCCACTAAGTATTTTCCAATAATTTGTGATAGTGAGGAATTAAAAAAAAAAGACAAATAGAAACATTTGGTCCAATCATTGTCCGGGGTACAGGTGTTTTTTAGCTGCAGTTTCATGAGATTATGCGCAAGATATTTTGCAAAACATCCAAAGAACATGACCACGGGTATTGAATGATGGTTCAGGTGAAAGCTCTGGGTTGAAGAATCAGGATAATGATCAAGCGGAGTTTGTGCGGTTCAGTCCGAGTGGTGGCGCCATCTAGTGTGGCAGCCTCGCCAGCAGCTGTCTGTCCTTTCATCTTTTTGTTATTTTTATTCTGCCTTAAAGATTGTTTTTGGAGGTCCTTTAGTCTTTTTATGTGGGGGGGAAGGGGAAACTGTTTTTCTCAGTCACTACCTGGTCGCGGATGCGTCTTTCCTCCGAGCCGCATCTTCGCCCGCTCCTCGCGGCCTACCGTCTGGATTGGCGCGGCCTTTCCTGCCGGAGACCGGCCAGAGCTTCAGCTTCAGCAGCGGCGCAGCACTGGATTTCATCGTGGAGCGGGCTATGCCTTACCGGGAGCTCTGGAGTGCTGGGACTGCCGACTTTGACACCGTGGAGCTGTGGTCGGGAAGCTTCCAGCCGCGGGCGACACTGACTTTAACATCGCGGAGTCCTGGGATCCTTGCCGGGGTCGCCAGCGTTGAATCTCCACCCAGCTCGGCCTGTCCGCTTCGGGAGTCGCGGTCCCCGGTAGGAAGTGGTCGATTCGGAGGCTCTGGGCCGCTGAGAGTGTTCTTCTGTTCGAGGGCCTGAAACATCGGGCCCCCGTTGCGGCGTCTGCGGAGGCCGCAATAGGCCCCGACTACGGGTGAACAAGAGGAAGAGGACTGAACTTTGGTGCCTTTATGTTTTATGTTTTATGTTAAATTCTAAAGTGTTATCTTATTTGTGTGCTGCATGGTGACTTAAATTTCACTGCACCAATTGGTGTTTGTGACAATAAATGTCCTTTGTCCTTTGTCAGTCAGCTCAGGAAATGTACAGGAAGATCCACTTTGCTCCAATTGGCAAGAGAAGCTACATTTTTTAATTAAATCTCTAGCATATTAAAGCAGCTTTGTAGCGGTATAAAGGTAACATGCCACGTTGCTACGTCACCAGGTTGTTTATGGTCTTTATGAAGCTTTGGAGCCAATATCCTTCAGTCAGATGTTGGAGAGAGATTTGCATCAGTCTACTACGGGTCCACCAGCAATTTTGCCGTAGTATCCGTTTTGCCAGACCAACGAAGGCCATGGAGGTACCGGCGCGGCAAAGACGGCCTCAGACGTCGGCTGTGGGAACGCACCTGCCGGCTCTGACCGGGCTGGAGTTCCAGAGCCCCGGCCGCAGGGGGGGATGGCTAGGTCCGATGAGGTCCCACAATGACGTAGAGATCGGCCACCTCACCCGGCCTAGGGGGCACGTTTTTAGGGAGACTTGGGGAGAGTGGAGGGGATTTTGTCTGGAATACCGGAGGGGCCGGACTATCAGTTCTTGGAAAATTGGTGGTGGACGATAGACACCAGCACCACCATTCAATGTGATCATGGCTTATCATCCACAATCAGTACCCCATTCCTGCCTTCTCCCCATAGCTCCTGACTCCGCTATCTTTAAGAGCTCTATCTCGCTCTCTCTTGAAAGTATCCAGAGAACCTGGCTCCACCGCCCTCTGAGGCAGAGAGTTTCACAGACTCACCACTCTGTGTGAGAAAAAGTGTTTCCTCGTCTCCGTTCTAAATGGCTTACCCCTTATTCTTAAACTGTGCCCCCTGGTTCTGGACTCCCCCAACATCGGGAACATGTTTCCTGCCTCTAGCGTGTTCAAACCCTTAACAATCTTATATGTTTCAATAAGATCCCCTCTCATCCTTCTAAACTCCACAGTGTACAAGCCCAGCCGCTCCATTCTCTCAGCATATGACAGTCCCGCCATCCCGGGAATTAACCTGGTGAACCTACACTGCACTCCCTCAACAGCAAGAATGTCCCTCAAATTAGGGAACCTGTATTAATTGTTGGAAATGTTAGCACGTAGAACAAAGAACAGTACAGCACAGGACCTGGCCCTTCGGCCCACAATGTCCATTCCGAACATAATGTCAGGGCCAGCTCGCATCTATCTGCACATAATCCATATCCCTCCATTCACTGCATGTCCACATTAGAGGTAAATTAATCCTATTATTAATTATCTGAGATCTATAACGATTAGTCATGAACAATACATTTCCATTACAAAGTGTGATTGTTGCAACTTTGCCGGTGACAAAACGTGGCGACACGCGTACTGCCCAGGCGAGGTCTGCTGCCTGATTCACCAGGTTGTCCGCGAAAACAAACGTTTACCTGCACCTAGGTACATGTGACAATAAAGTGTCATTGAATCATAGACTGTGGATTTTTGATGATGTGTACAAAATCATGAGAGGAATAGATCGGGTAGATGCATAGAGTCTTTTACCCAGAGTAAGGGAATCGAGGAGCAGAGGGCATCGGTTTTAGGTGAAGGTTTAATAGGAATCCGAGGGGTAACTTTTTCACACAAAGGGTGGCGGGTGTATGGAACGAGCTGCCAGAGGAGGTAGCTGAGGCTGGGGCTATCCCAACATTTAAGAAACAGTTGGACAGGTACTTTGATAGGACAGGTTTTGGAGGGTTATGGATCAAGCGCAGGCAAGTGGGACTAGTGTAGCTGGGACTTTGTTGGCCGGTGTAGGCAAGTTGGGCCGAAGGGCCTGTTTCCACACTGTATCACTCTGTGACTCTGTGCATTTCCAGTTGTTGCCAGTAGTTGATTGGCAACTTTGAAAGATATTTTTGATTTTATTCATCATTTATTTTGCGCCCTAGAACTTCCACGTGGCCGTGTGCGTAGACGGGGCCAAACGTAGACTTGGCCTGGACCTACCTGATCGCCCAGTTGCTAAACACTTTAATTCTCCTTCCCATTCCTCCTTTCTGTCCTGGGTCTCCTCCATAGTCAGCACGAGGCTAAACGCAAATTGGACGAACAGCATCTCATATTTTGCTTGGGCAGCTTGCAGCCCAGTGGTATGAATATTGATTTCTCTCGCTTCAGGTAGCCCCTGGCATTCCCTCGCTCTCTATCCCTCCCCCACTCAAGTCGCACCAGCTTCTCATTTTCACAAACAGCTTACAATGGCCTGTTTCCTTTACCATTGTTACATTTTTGCACATCTTTCATTCATTGTTCTTTATCTCTCCACATCAACGACTATATCTCTCGTTTCCCTGATCCCTGCCAGTCTGAAGAAGGGACATGAACCGAAATGTCACCCATTCCTTCTCTCCAGAAATGCTGCCTGTCCCACTGAGTTACTCCAGCTTTTTGTGTCTGTCTTATATATATATATATGTGTTGTATAAGTGGATTGTCACCTTGTCGTGGTGGAGAAGCTTGTGTGGTCCTGAGATCCTGAGAGCGATGCCGTCTGGAGCGATGCTCCTGGTAGGGCCACCCATGGCGGTAAGGTCGAGGGGGAGGTCTCTGACAAAGAGCAATCCAACCAAGACCTCAACGGTGGAACAGGCGGAGGACGATGGCTGACCTTAGTGGAGCGTCACAACGGCTGGGAAGGCGGATGAAGGCTGCGGCAGAAAAGGGTCTCCGGTCGTCTTGGACTCCATGCCACTGGATCCTGACCCAGATCTGTCAAGGACCGTGGGGTGGCTGTCTGTGCACCAGTCTCCCCACGTTAAACAAAGTCACGCACAAGCGTCCCCCAACCCTGGAGACACCCATGGTCGGCCATGACCGAAGGGGACCTAAGAGTATAAGATAGACACAAAAAGCTACATATACAGTATGTGTGTCTGTATATATACATATATAGTGACGTATATAATTATATATAATATATAGATGTAATATATGATATATAGATATAATATATATAGTACAGGGAGAGGGAGATTAACAATAACCTGAGCATTTAACGCTGGTCGAACCTTCCGCGATGTTGGAGCTCCCGAGATCCACGGCCTCTCCCGAGACTGCGAGCTCCCGAAGTAAGGACCGCAGGCCGCGGTTGGAGCGATCCCAGGCAAGGGAACGGCTCCGATGTAAGTCCACGCCCCGCGGTGGGGTCCAAAGTCAGTCCGAGGAGGCCTCCAGCTCCATCGATGGTAGGCTGCAGAGCGACCGGAGAATGCAATCCGAAAGTTAATCGCATCTCCGGCGAGGTAAGAAACTGAAAAAGAGTTTCCCCCGACCCCTCCCCCCTCCCCCCGCATAAAACAAACCGGAGAACATTTACACAAACTTTTAACACACACTAAAAAATTTAAAAAAGACGAAAAAACCGTGGGTGGCAGCGGGGCTGCCAATCGTGCGGTGCCCCCTGGTGGTGATGTAGAGAGACACACAACAGGATGGTAAAGTGCTGCAATTTAAAAAACAAAAGACAGCAGAAAGTTGACAAATCACAAAATACCTCCTCATGCGTTGACATTACCGTGCGTCAACCAGAAACTATGAGCTTGGGTGGCACGGTCGCGCAGCGGTAGAGTTGCTGCCTCACAGCACCAGAGACCCGGGTTCCATCCTAACCACGGGCGCTGCCTGTACTGAGTCTGTACGTTCTCCCCGTGAACTGCGTGGGTTTTCTCCGGGTGCTTCGGTTTCCTCCCACACTCCAAAGACGTGCAGGTTAATCTGTAGGTTAATTTGGCCTTGGTAAAAACTGCAAATAGGAAGTGGTCTGCAGGAAAGCGCTCGTGTACGGGGATCGCTGGTCGGCGTGGACACGGCGGGCCGAAGGCCCTGTTTCTGCCCTGTATCTCTAAACCAAACTAAAGGAACACTGAGCAGGAAGAGAACCAAGAATGGTCTGCACGCCTCGAGTGCACACCACAGTGCGTTTCAATGTGCTGAATTGGCTCAGAATAGTCCATCCTCAGTCCCTCAAACTACCACGGCAGCAATCGCCTCAGGTGGTTCAGTTCATCTTCGGCTGCTATTGTGTGCGTTCCAACTAATTAAAACAGGTTGGAGCGATGTTGGCAATAACCACTTCATCCAATACCGACAATGTAACGAAGCCACTAAACGATCAGCAAATCTATGCCAAGTATTTACTGGACTTTTGCATATTTAATGTGTCTTATAATCTGAGGTGGGAACAGAGTAAAAATGTCAACTTTATCTCCCTTGCTAATTACACCGTATCATCTCGGGGAAAGTCGTTCTGCCGCCAAGGTTACATCTAAACCCGCTATCAGGATTAAAAATAAAGTGAAACCCTTGGACAGAGGAGGCACGAATGTACCGTAATTAATCTTAGATCTTCTGACACTGCTTTTTAGGCGAGTTTGATTAATTACCTTTGACCTCAGTTCTTGCTCTCTGAGTGCTGACTCCAACAGAACTCAAGGTCGGAATTCCGGCTTTGTATTGTCATTGTGTGAATTCGTATCATCAAACCCCACTGCACATCAGAGGACTATATTTCAGCTGCTGCCGTTATAAAGATGCACTATATACTTATACGGTCATTATTTTTTTAACTCTTTTCACTCTACTTTTTTCCCGCACAACATTCTTTAAACTCCGAAGAAGGGTCTCGACCTGAAACGTCACCTATTCCTCCTCTCCCGAGATGCTGCCTGTCCCGCTGAGCTAAGGGCCTGTCCCACTTGGGCGTCATTTGCGCGTGATTTACGCGACATAATTTACGCGTCACGCCGCGCGCGTGGTGCGTGGTGCCGTAGGCAGTGACGCGCGGTCGCTAGCGGCGCCCCAGGATTTGGGGATGTACAAGATCTTCGCGCAAGTGAGGCAGGCCCTTGACTCCAGCATTTTGTGTCCATCTTCAGTTATTGGTTTGCAGGTTTCATCATTTTACAAATTAGGAGAGGCAGATTAGATTTTATTTTTTTTTTTATTTTTTTTTAGCGAGTAGAGGCAGATAGCAAAATAAATAAAGGACATAGAAGAGAAGCTGAAAAGATTGAAATAGAAGGAGAAAGTAGAGGAAAGAGAGATTAGGAGAGATCTACCTATTTCGTATTTTTGCCCATCCGTCACCCGGTTCTAAACCATTTAATTTCTGAGGTTACGTTATGTTGCACCATATGCTTGCAAAAAGTTGATAAAAGGAGACCAAGTCTTTGAGAATCGGTCAACTTTGCCTAGTTGGAGAAATCTCATTTCTTCAAGATGAAGCGTTTCAGACATATTTGAAATCCACATTTTGAATGTTGGCGTGGTTGCCTTTTTCCAAAATTTGAGTATAGGTTTTTTTGCTGTTATTAGACCGTAATTAAGAAAAGCTTCTTGGAATATAGTTAGTTTCCTTCCCTCTTCCATTGATCCAAAGATAATCAGTTCTGTATTGGGGTTCAATTTTGTGTTAAATAGTTTTGTAAAAATTCCAAAAATTTCATTCCAAAATTTATACAGTTTTATACACGAGACAAAGGAATGTGCTATAGTGGCATTTTGAGTAAGACATTTGTCACAGATGGGGGAAAAGATTAGATTTTATAACTGGATCAGGACAGTAGTTGTCGAGCCACAGAAGGGACTATTCTGTGATGAGTACACTGCTGCCTGATTCTCCACACAACCGCGGTTTTCCTTATGCACACGTCAGCCATATGATGAACCACTTTCAATGTTGCCAGCTGGCCGCAGCTGCAGCAGCATTTAGAAAGGTCAACGTCACTCGGCACTAAGCCGTCCCTTTGATTGCAACACATCGATCAGCCTAACAATTCACTCTTTCCACTACTCAGCACAGTCTAACTGTGACTCGTACAGTCTCCCAGGTGTCTGTGTGGGGGCGGCACGGTGGCACAGCGGCAGAGTTGCTGCCTCACAGCGTCAGAGAACCGCCTTTGATCCTGACCGTGGGTGCTGTCTGCACGCAGTTTCTACGTTCTCCCCGTGACCTGCGTGGGCTTAACCCGGGTGCACCGCTTTCTTCCCACGCTCCAAAGACGTGCAGGTTTGTAGGTTCGTTGGCTTCAGTAAAAGGTAGACATAAAATGCTGGAGAAACTCAGCGGGTGAGGCAGCTTCTATGGAGCGAAGGAATAGGTGACGTTTCGGATCGAAACCCTTCTTCAGCCCGCCCCACCCCCACATCAGTCTGAAGAAGGGTCATGACCCGAAACGTCACCTATTCCTTCGCTCCATAGACGCTGCCTCACCCGTTGAGTTTCTCTAGCATTTTTGTCTACGTTCGATTTTTCCAACATCTGCAGTTCTTTCTTAAACATTCACTCGGCTTCAGTAAATGTAAGTTGACCATAGCGTGTAGGATAATGCTAGTGTGCAGGGACAACAGGGACGGCAGGGACTCAGTGGGCCAAAGGGCCTGTTTCCCCACTGTATCTTTGGAGAATAACTGCAACAAATCAGTTTAGGTTTATTTTGTCGCGCATACCCAGGTACAGTGAAAAGCTGTGTTTTATATGCTATCCGAGTCAAGAGTGCTTAATTGTCATCTCTATAATACTAAAAGTCTTTGTCTTGTTTGTGGCTGTGAGTGCGTGTGTGTGTGTGTGTGTGTCAATATCTGGTTAATTCCTATTTCCTTCGAAAACTAGCCCACAGCCTTCCCATTTTCACACATCCTACTCACATTTTTCCCGTCGAGGCACTAAACATCTTCCTGTCATATTCCCACCGATATTTCCAAAGTTAACAATTGTTTAAAGTTTTAAAAACAGCCCAAAAACTCGAGTGACGTCACAGATGAGTGGTGCAATCTTGCGTTGGGTTGGTGTGCATTCAAATGGAACACTTACATTCTTGCTCCTATCAGATCAGATCAAACTATAAGAAAGACACACATACTGTAAAGCTGGAGTAACTCAGCAGGACAGGCAGCATCTCTGGAAAGAAGAAGGGTCTGAAGAAGGGTCTCGACCCGAAACGTCACCCATTCCTTCTCTCCAGAGATGCTGCCTGACCCGCAGAGTTACTCCAGCTTTTTGTCTCTATCTTCAAGATTCAAGATTCAAGATTCAAGTGAGTTTATTGTCATGTGTCCCTGATAGAACAATGAAATTCTTGCTTTGCTTCAGCACAACAGAATATAGTAGGCATGACTACAGAACAGATCAGTGTGTCCATATACCATTGAATATTATATATACACACTTAAATAAACAGATAAAGTGCATTGGGCTATTAATGTTCAGAGTTTTGTTTGAGTTGAGTTTAGTAGCCTGAAGTAGCTATTCCTGAACCTGGATGTTGCAGTCTTCAGGCTCCTGTACCTTCTACCTGAAGGCAGCGGGGAGATGAGTGCGTGGCCAGGGTGGTGTGGGTCCTTGATGATGCTGGCAGCCTTTTTGAGGCAGCGACTGTGATAGATCCCCTCGATGGTGGGGAGGTCAGAGCCGATGATGGACTAGACAGTGTTTACAACTACACGTGACAATAAATCGAAACGTTAAGTGCCGGTGAGAATTTGTGCTGAGTTTCACCTATTGCGATAGTTCTGCTGCCTTCTCCGATATTAAACAAGGACTTTAGAATGAAACATACACTCAATGCAAGATGTTTTTTTTACGTCTACTCTTTGCAGCGCAGAAGGTTAAGGGGGGACTTGATTGAGGTCTTTAAAATGATGAAAGGGATAGACAGAGTTGACGTGGATAAGCTTTTCCCATTGAGGGTAGGGAAGATTCAAACAAGAGGGCATGACATGAGAATTAAGGGACAGAAGTTTAGGGGTAACATGAGGGGGAACTTTACTCAGAGAGTGGTGGCTGTGTGGAATGATCTTCCAGCAGAAGTGGTGGAGGCAGGATCGATTTTAACATTTAAAAGTAAAGTGGATAGGTATATGGACGGGAAGGGAATGGAGGGGTATGGTCTGAGTGCAGGTAGATGGGACTAGGGGAAAATAAATGGTCGGCACGGACTGGAAGGGCCGAGAAGGCCTGTTTCCGTGCTGTAATTGTTATATGGTTATATGGTTATATGGTTTCAAAATTGCTTCCTCAAGGACTCTGGAGATTTTGTTACAGATTAGCTGTTGAGTTGTTCCTTTGTCGGAGATATTTTGGCGAAGTCCCTCGCTGTGCCGCTGACTGCTAACCGGAAGCAGCCGGTTTTGCCGGCACTGCACCGGCGGCACTGCTGCCACAGACAATCCCACACTGGCCGGGATTACTTGCTGATACATTCTTCTGGGCCGCCAACCGGTATTAATGTCCCCACTTTGTGCGCTGCAATGGTAAACAATGTTAACGGGAGTCACACGGAACCGCAGGTGCCGGTTTACCAAACAAGACACAAAGTGCTGGAGTAACTGAACCGTCCTCCCAAAACCAGAAATCCCATCGGACTATCTTTGATCGGGCCTGGGACTAGTGGTGTGCCTCAGGGTTCGGTGCAGGGCCCGTTACTGTTTGTCATCTACATCAATAATTTGGATGAGAACATACCGGGCAAGATGAGCAAGTTTGCTGATGATACAAAAGTGAGTGGTTTTGCAGATAGTGAAGATGGTTGTGAACGATTGCAGCAGGATCTGGATCGATTGGCCAGGTGGGCGGAGGAATGGTTGATGGAATTTAATACAGGGAAGTGTGAGGTGTTGCATTTTGGGACGTCAAACAAAGGCAGGACCTACACAGTGAATGATAGGCCTCTGGGTAGTGTTGTGGAGCAGAGGGATCTAGAAGTACAGGTTCATGGTTCCTTGAAGGTCGAGTCGCAGGTGGATGTGGTCAAAAAGGCTTTTGGCACTTTGGCCTTCAACAGTCAGAGTATTGAGTATAGAAGTTGGGAGGACATGTTGCAGTTGTTTAAGACGTTGGTGAGACCACATTTAGAATATTGTGTTCAGTTCTGTGCACCATGTTATAGGAAAGATATTGTCAAGCTTGAAAGGGTTCAGAGAAGATTCATGAGGAAGTTGCCGGGACCAGAGGGTGTGAGTTATAGGGAGAGGTTGAGTAGGCTGGGTCTCTATTCCATGGAGCGCAGGAGGATGAGGGGTGATCTTATAGAGGTGTACAAAATCATGAGAGGAATAGATCGGGTAGATGCACAGAGTCTCTTGCCCAGAGTAGGGGAATCAAGCACCAGGGGACATAGGTTTAAGGTGAAGGAGAAAAGATTTAATAGGAATCTGAAGGGTAACTTTTTCACACAAAGGATGGTGGGTGTATGGAACAAGCTGCTGGAGGAGGTAGTTGAGGCTGGGACTATCCCATCATTTAAGAAACCGTTAGAAAGGTACATGGATAGGTTTGGAGGGATATGGACCAAGGGCAGGCAAGCGGGCCTAGGGTATCTGGGACATTGTTGGTCGGTGTGGGCAAGTTGGGCCGAAGGGCCTGTTTCCACACTGTATCACTCTATGACTCTGTGACCTTGCAGGCTTTACCTTGCACTGAACGTTATTTCCTTGTCATGTATCTGTACACTGCAAACGGCTCGATTGTAATCATGTATTGTCTTTCCGCTGGATGGTTAGCACGCAACAAAGGCTTTTCACTGCACCTCGGTACACGTGACAATAAACTAAACAGAACTCAACTAACTCAATGGGCAGGTTCGCATCTCTGGAGGATGATCAGCCACGATCACAGTGAATGGCAGTGCTGGCTAGAAGGGCCGAATGGCCTACTCCTGCATCTATTGTCTATTGTCTAATGGCGATTGTCTATTGTCCATTGGCATGGATAAGCAACGTTTCGGATCTGAAGAAGGGTCCAAACCAGAAACCTCACCTGTCCACGTTCTCCAGAGTTGCTGCCTGACCCGCTGAATTACTCCAGCACTTTGTGTTTTTTTGTAAACCACCATCAGCAGTTCCTTGCGTCTCCAGGTGTGCCGGGTCTGTGAGATGCATCAGCTATGCTGAGTGCAGTGTTTAAAAGGTCACTGTCCATATGGTGACCTCTCAAAGGTAAAACCTGGGAGAGCTAAACTCATCTTTAAACGGTCCCTCTGAAAATCTGCCTCACATTAATCATCTTTTTCTTTGTCTGTCTGTCTCTCCGCGACACTATTTCCTCGCTGTGGGTGGTTAACAAATGAATGGTAGAGATTTGAAGAAGGGTCTCGACCCGAAACGTTACCCAATCCTTCTCTCCAGAGATGCTGCCTGTCCCGCTGAGTTGCTCCAGCTTTTTCTGTCTATCGTCAGTTTAAACCAGCATCTGCAGTTCCTTCCTACCCAATGGCATAGATTTGCTGAGTTTAGGGCCGTCCCACTGAGGGGACCTAATTGGCGAGTTTGGAAGAGTTTGCCCTCGACTCATACTCGCAGCATGGTCGACACGAGGTCCTAGGAGGTTTTTGTAACTCTCCTTCATGCTCGAGAGTAGTCCCCGCATACTCGAGACCTCAGCGAGGTCGCGGCCTATTTTTCCACATGCTGAAAAATGCCCGCGAGTAAAAAAAGGTCGCCATGAAAAAAATCAATATTTTTTTTACTCGTAGGTTTAGTCGTAGTAGGTGGTAGTAGGTCAGCATGTTAGTCGTAGGTAATCGAGAGTAGTCAAAGGTAGTCGTAGATAGTCTTCATCATAGTCGAAGGGAGGTCGGAGGAGATCGAAGGAGGTCGTCTTCACTCTCCACTATTCCGTGTCCAATTTTCCCGAAGTTAGTCGTAGCTAGTCTTCTACATAGTCGAAGGAGGTTGAAGGAGGTCTTCAACATAGTTGAAGGAGGTCTTCAACATGACACTTTTTCAAACTCTCCTAAACTCTGCAAAACTCGGCAATTAGGTCGCCGCTGTGGGACAGCCCCTTTACTGGGACCGGATCGTGACCATGTCCCAGAGGTACCAATTCTGATACATCCATATGTCCGATACATAACAAATCTCCACCTGGCCATTTTAAAATAGGGAGGAGCATACCTGACATTTTCTTTAACAAATTAAAGGAAGAGAACAATGTTTGCTGAAAGTTGTATTAACCTTATGTGTCTGAGCAAATTGCCTCTTTGGTTTCTGTGATTATTTAGATACCTGTTTGAATTTTGAAGGACACAGGGCTAGAAACAAGGAACTACAGATGCCGGTTTACCAAGGAAAGACACAAAGTGCTGGAGTAACTCAGCAGTTCCGGCATCACCAGTGGAGAATATGGATAGGTGACGTTTCGGGTCTGAGGGAGAGTCCTGACCCCAAATGTCACCTATCCATGTTCTCCACAGATGCTGCCTGACCCGCTGAGTTACTCCAGCGCTCTGTGAAACGTCACCTATCCATGTTCTCCACACATGCTGCCTGACCCGCTGAGTTACTCCAGCACTCTGTGTCTTCCTGTGTTAAAGAATATATAGGGTTAATATTCATTAACATCCGCCCTACTTGCTGTCTGAAAGAATTGTTAGGGGCGGCACGGTGGCGCAGCGGTAGAGTTGCTGCCTCACAGCACCAGTGACCCGTGTTCGTTCCTGACTACGGGCGCTGTCTGTACGGAGTTTGCACGTTCTCCCCATTCCCGCGTGGGTTTTCTCCGAGATCTTCGGTTTCCTCCCACACTCCAAAGACCTACAGGTTAATTGGCTTGGTATCAATGTAAAATTGACCCCTAGAGTGTGTCGGATAGTGTTTAGTGCACAGGGATCGCTGGTCGGCGCGGACACAATGGGCCGAAGGGCCTGTTTCCGAGCTGTATCACTAAACTACACAGAGTGCTGGAGTAACTCAGCGGGTCAGGCAGCATCTGTGGAGAACATGGATAGGTGACGTTTCACAGAGTGCTGGAGTAACTCAGCGGGTCAGGCAGCATCTGTGGAGAACATGGATAGGTGACGTTTCACAGAGTGCTGGAGTAACTCAGCGGGTCAGGCAGCATCTGTGGAGAACATGGATAGGTGACGTTTCACAGAGTGCTGGAGTAACTCAGCGGGTCAGGCAGCGTCTGTGGAGAACATGGATAGGTGACGTTTCACAGAGCGCTGGAGTAACTCAGCGGGTCAGGCAGCATCTGTGGAGAACATGGATAGGTGACGTTTCACAGAGCGCTGGAGTAACTCAGCGGGTCAGGCAGCATCTGTGGAGAACATGGATAGGTGACGTTTCACAGAGCGCTGGAGTAACTCAGCGGGTCAGGCAGCATCTGTGGAGAACATGGATAGGTGACATTTGGGGTCAGGACTCTCCCTCAGACCCGAAACGTCACCTATCCATATTCTCCACTGGTGATGCCGGAACTGCTGAGTTACTCCAGCACTTTGTGTCTTTCCTTGGTAAACCGGCATCTGCATCTCCTAAACCAAACCCACTGTATTCTAACCTGATTATAATCTGCCCGATTGTTGCTGTCCAGGTGAGATGGTCAAAAACTCTGCATCACAACTAGAATGACCACAGGATGGGTGAGGTTGCTGGATTGATTGCATGTAGGGTGGGCTTTGGACTGGAATCACCGTGGTGATTTTGGCATCGTGTTCGACACGGACAGCGTGGGCCGAATGGCCTGTTCCTGTGCCGTACAGGCCAAGAGACTCCGCGCATCTACTCCTCTCAATGACGTTCCACGCCGCTCACCCCCGCTCGTTAGTGCCCCACTCAATGCCGCGGAAACGCCGCTGTCTGCCAACGAGGATCATTTTTATTTTGTGGAACAAGTGAAAGACAAACGAGGCCGTGCCTTCGCCGGTTACTCCGAGGTGATCAGGAGGCTCTTGCAGAAGTGTTCAGCGATCGAGCAAGCGAGCGAGCAGCCACCTGGAATGACAGGTGCTGACAGATGGGGAGTGGAGACAGATTCATCTCGGAAGTGTTATTCATTAGCTGAAGCAACCAAGCTACGTCTCATATGACCGCACAGGACTCTTGGCAGACTTGCAGAAACAGCTCTGCTGTAGTGTATGGGGGAAGGGAGTCTGCACCGACACAGTCTCTCTCTCTGTCTCTCCCTCTCCCTCTCCGCCACTGTGCTGTGTCATTTGGAGAGATGCACGTCCCTCTCAAGCTTAGTTACAACGGGATGGCCATTTATGGTCCGTATTAATAACTAAACTGCTCCACTTTTGCGCAAGATAACGATCTTTGTAATTCCCCTTGCTCGTTCCCCCTCCCCCACACCCCAGGCATGCTGTGCCCAACCTGAAAGCCTCTCGCACGCCACGGTATCTAGAAGCTCGTCTGGCTCCCCGCCAAACCAATAGTCACAGCAGCTCAGCATTCGCAACCTTGGGGAAATATGTATTACTTAATAGGTCATTCAGCAGCAGAAATAAAGGATGTGTTCTGAGCCTGTGTGTTATGTTGTGTGTCTGGCTTTCTCTTCAATGGGGGATGGTTGAATTAACCTTGTATATGTTGCTGTTTATACGCCTGGTGCTTGTAATCTCGTTATAGCTCTCCCTTTTCTTTAACTCATTCGGTGCTCCACTAATTATATTTCCATTATATCCAAGCCAGGAGCTCAGGCACACACACAACTGCATGGCTGAATATGGGCACAAAATGCTGGTCTAACCAGGGGACGCTGGGGAGATGGCAGCCCTGCCAGCAGTCTGTTCGTTTTTTCACCATTTTGTTATTTTTAGCATTTTTAGCAGGGATCGGGGGAAACTTTTTTTTTCAAGTTCTTACCTTGCCGGAGATGTGATCATTTTATCGGATCACACTCTCCGGGCTCTGCGGCCGACCATCGCTGGAGCTGGGAGCCGCCTCGGACTGTCGTGAGCCCCAGCGCGGGGTGCGGACCTAACATCAGAGCGGATCCCTTGCCTGGGATCGCTGCCACTTTACCATCAAGCGAAATTCCTCATACGTTGCAAACCATACTTGGCGAGTAAAATCTGATTCTGATTCTGATCTGATGCTGATTCTAATGGGCCTGTCCCACTTGGGTGATTTTTCTGGGCGACTACAGGCGAGTGCTGTAAAAGTTTCAACATTTCCGGCGACAATTTTTGCTGTCGTAGGTTGTCGTCATAAAGGGCCTGTCTCACTTGGCGATTCTTTCGCCGACTGCCGGCATCATTGACTGACGTATCAGGTCACCGTAAAATTTGCGGCGTGATGAGGCGGCGTGACGACGTATTGACGCGCGGCGTTTTTTCAAGCGTCGCAACTTTTTTTTTTAGCGCCGCTGGATTTTGAAATGTTCAAAATCTTTTGGCGACACTGATATGGCCAAGTGGGACAGGCCCTTGAGTTGTCGTAGGCGCTGTCGTAGGCTGTCGCCAGGTGTCATAGGTGAATTCCATTAAAACTAGTCCCTGGCAGTCTCCTAAAGAGTTGCCTAAGTGGGACATTCAGCATCTCTGGAGAGAAAGAACGGGTAACGTTTCAGGTCGAGACCCTTCCTCAGACTGAGTCAGGGGAGGGGGAGATACAAAGATAAGAAGGATGCAATCCTGGAGCAATTCAACACTGAGTGAAATCAGAATGCTTATCGCCCAAGTTAGCTACAGAAAGCCATTGGCTTTCTGAAAACACCAGGCTATCTACTGCACAATGTCAGTAAGCACACTGAGTGGAAGGAGACAGTGAGCAAGGAATGGGCAGCACGGTGGCGCAGCGGTAGAGTTGCTGCCTCACAGCGCCAGAGACCCGGGTTCCATCATGGCCACGGGTGCTGTCTGTACGGAGTTTGCACGTTCTCCCCGTGACTGCGTGGGTTTCATCTCGGTGCTCCGGTTTCCTCCCACATCTACAGCCTAGGTCTGTTGCATTTATGTTTGAGAACACTGCAGATTGTCAGATTAGTTTAGTAAATTAGAGATTTAGAGATACAGCGCAGAAACAGGCCCTACGGCCCACCGAGTCCGCGCCGACCAGCGATCCCCGCACACTAACACTATCCTACACACACTAGGGACAATTTACAAGATGCAGAAGACAATTAAACCTAGAACCCTGCACGTCTTTGGAGTGTTGTAGGAAACCGGAGCACCTGGAGAGAACCCATGCAATCACAGGGAGAACGGACAAACTCCACACAGACAGCACTAGGGTTGTCAACTGTCCCATATTAGCCGAGACATCCCGAGTTTTGGAATAATTTGGTTTGCCCCGTACGGGACCGCCCTGGTCCCGTATTTGACTGCTACTACTCAGGTCGAGAGGACTGTCGGGTCGGAGCGCCGCGTGTGGCCCCGCCTCACCCGTCCCGACGTAGTGCAGCCCGTAGAGTGCAGCAGCAGCAGCAGCAGCAGCACCCGTGGCCCCATCGGTCGGCAGCCCGTGGCCAGCTGTCCGACCTTCGGACCTTCGCTTACCGTCGACACCACCACCCCCCCATCTCACGGCCGATTATCGGTTCATGAGTTGGATGGGGCGCCGGACTTTGCGATGTCGCGCGGCCCCCGGGCCAAAACTCCTCAGCTGGCCCGCCGGCTGGGCTTTGTGTGCAGTCCAGCACCCGGGCCAACTCATCATTCACCCAGCCACGGCCGAGTCGGCCAACGAATTGCCGTCGTGAATTTGTCCCTTATTTTGACCTTTTGTCCCTTATTTGGGAGTGAGAAAGTTGACAACCCTAGACCGCACCCGTAATTGGGTTGGAACCCGTGTCTCTGGCGCTGTAAGGCAGCAACTCTCCCGTGCCACCCTGTGTAAAACGCGGCGTTGCACTGGGCTGTTTATTGTCACGAGCTTTAGAGACAGAGTGAATGTTATGATCCTGCGATACACAGCTTTAGACGTCGCATCATACTGAAGATGCAAGCGTGGCCTGACATCCAGCTTGGTGAATGGCTCTCATATGTTACACTTTAACGACCTGCATTATTTGGAAGAATTCTTGCTCTGAGATAGTTTTGGCTTAGTTTAGTTTAGAAACACAGCACGGAAACAGGCCCTTCGACCCACCGGGTCCATGCCGACCAGCGGTCCCCAACAGTTAACACCATCCTACACACACTAGGGACAATTTTTACATTTACCAAGCCGATTTACCTACATGCCTGCATGGCCTAGGAGATGGTTATTGCTTTGAAATCCTTTCTGAACTGGTTTTCCGATCTCATTTCACCCAGGGCCCTGGAGGTTATTACTTCTTCAAGTACCTGGAGGTTCTGAGGTGAGTTATTATGTTGATTGGTGTTTGCTGCCAGACTTGTTTAAATGTGAGATCTTAGTTTGGTTCAGTTTCACTTTCGTTCAATTATTGTGGTCATGTTTACCGAGGTACAGTGAAAGCTGTTGTTTGCAAACTATCCAGCCAAAGAAAAGACTACACGTGATTACAATCAAGCTGTCCACAGGGCCCAGATAGAGGATTAAGGATGCAACATTTAGTGCAAGACTAGACCGAGTGCGGGCCTGTTTGGCCCGCTCCCCCAACGCAATATTCCACCAAACTGCGCATGCGCGGCTGACGCATTCAAAGTTGTGCCGTTAACGGCAGAAATAAGTAAATAAGTAAGTTAGTAAGAAAGTAAGTAAGTTTATTGGCCAAGTATTCACATACAAGGAATTTGCCTTGGTGCTCCGCCCACAAGTAACAACATGACATACAGTGACAGTTACGAATGACTCAGAAAACACTAAACATTAATAATAATAACACATGAATGAAAATTAAATTAAAGTCAATGAATTGAAGGGAGGACCCGTTGAGGCGTTTGTAAAATAGAAGGAAACTTACCCATGGAGCCGTTGTGGCCCCGTTGTGTGGCAGGCAAGTACACGCAAATTTAAAAAATGACGATGAGAAAAAACAAACATTTTGGATCCCATTATGAAGTAATTGTGACGTCAAACGCGACTGATGGGCAGGGCAAGTGGAAAAGTGGTTTGAAAAGTGTTTTTTGTAAAGTTTAAAATGTGAATAACTTGTAAAATATACCATCAATCTGAACAAAACTTGTTTAACTTACATCGCATGACAATGGCGAGTAAGGTGGGCCAAAAATTGTAGTGTTATCGTGTACCTTGTCGATGAAGTTTCCAGAACTCACGCAAACGCACGCATATATACGGACAAACAAGATGAGAGTTTTAGTAATATGTAGATAATGTCTGAATAAAGATAGTTCAAAGGTCTCCAGTGAGGTAGATGAGAGGTCAGGACCGCTCTCTAGCTGGGCGGAGGATGGTTCAGTTGCCTGATAACAGCTGGGAAGAAACTGTCACCGAATCTGGAGGTGTGCAATTTGAAACTTCTGTACCTCTTGCCTGATGGGAGAGGGGGTGGAGGAAGTGGTCGGTGTGGAACTTGACTTGCTTTCAGCTCCAAGTGTTACATTATTTTCTGTCCCCGTTTTCCTGAGTTTCCCTGTTTCCAAGCAAAGAGAAGAGACTGGGTGGGAGCTTGGTCTGGGTGTAGGAGGCTCTAATCAGGCATCAAGGGTTTTTTTTGGGTGGAAGTTCCAGAAAATGGAGCTTTGCAGCTGAACTTTTAGCAACAACATAAGAATTAAATTTGTGGAACCTTGCACAAGAGATGCCCTGGACTAAAATGCACTTCTGCTTGGTTGCACTTTGCTTGACAAAAAAAGAGACAAGAAATTGCAGATGCTGGAATCTTGAGTGCTGGAGTAACTCAGCAGGTGAAGGGTCCCAACCCGAAACATCGCATACCCGTGTTCTCCAGAGATTTGTGAACAAAACATCGCTCATCCATGTTTACGAAGGAACTGCAGATGCTGGATCTACTTTAGTCGACAAAAAAAGAATGAACGAAGGAATGAATAAGTTTATTGGCCAAGTATTCACATACAAGGAATTTGCCTTGGTGCTCCTCCCGCATGTGACAACATGACATACAGCGACATGACAAATGCTGGAGAAACTCAGCGGGTGAGACAGCAGCTATGGAGAAAAGGCGTTAGGCGACATTTGGGGTCGAGGCTGTTTCGGGTTCGGATTTGAAGAAGGAGTCTCGACCCGAAAAATCGCCTACTCCTTTTCTCCATAGATGCTGCCTCACCTGCTGAGTTTCTCCAGCATTTTTTTGTCTACTATCGCTCATCCATGCCACCTGAGACTTCTAACGAAGAGGGAGGGTCTCGTCCTGAAACGTCACCCAACCTCCTTTCTCCAGAGCTGCTGCCTGACCCGTTGAGTTACTCCAGCACTTTGGTGCCAGTCTTTACTGCGAGCGAAACATCGCCTTTCCCCGCCTCTAGTGCTGTGCGTTTTGCTCAGGTGAGGAGATGCTGCTTGGTTTCCAAATTTGAAAGGAAGGGAGAAGAAATAGGAAGAATGGCACTGGCTCTGGTGATAAAAATGTTCCTGCCTGTGGAGTAAATGGGAGGGGTGGATATGCAGCTGTGGTTGAACTGGGCGCCAAGAATTCACAGCTGCTGGTTTAGTGTGAGATTGCAACTAGGGAATTTGATTCAGTTCAGTACAGAAATGTGTAGATAATAACAAGAGCCAATGAGAATGACTTCAGTGTTTTATCAACGTTCAGCTGGGCGCTTTAACTCCTCCAGACCTTGGTGATGGAGGACAGGGCAATAACATCTGGAGTTATATTGAAAATACTTTTATTTTCTGCTGTTTTTTTTCTGCAAGCAGTATTTCCACAGGGGTCCTTCATTGGCTGCTACTAAATGAGTCCTTTTATTATTAAAAATCTCAGAGCAACACAGTGGCACAGGCGGTAGAGTTGCTGCCTCACAGCGCCAGAGACCCGGGTCCAATCCCGACCTCGGGTGCTGTCCGCGTGGAGTTTGCACGCTCTCCCTGTGACCGAAGGTACTGCAGACACAAAATGCTGGAGTAACTCAGTGGGGCAGGCAACACCTCCGGAGAGAAGGAATGGGTGACGTTTCGGTTCGAGACCCTTCTTCAGACTGTGACCGCGTGGGTTTCCTCCGAGTGCTCCCGTTTCCTTCCGCGTCCCAAAGGCGTGTCGGTTTGTCGGATAATTGGCCCGCTGGAAATTGCCCCTAGTGTGTAGGGAGTGAATTGGGAAGTAGGAATTAGAACTAACGTGAACGGGCGATCGATGGTCGGCATGGACTCGGCGGCCAGAAGGGTCTGTTTCCGTGCTGTCTCAAAACGCTAGTTCTCTCTGTTTAGTTTAGTTTAGTTTAGAGGTACAGCGTGAAACTGGCCCTTCAGCCCAACCCGGTCCGTGCCGACCAGCGATTCCCGTGCACTAACACTACCCTACACACACTAGGGACAATTTTTACATTTGGGAGGAAACCGAAGAAAATCTCGGAGAAAATCCACATACAAACTGCGTACAGACAGCACCCGTAGTCGGGATCGAACCCGGGTCTCCGGCGCTGCGAGCGCTGTAAAGCAGCAACTTTACCGCTACGCCACCGTGCTGCCCGCCTGTTCTGCCCAGCGAGAAACACAAGAGCAATAAATGTAATAACAAGGCATCGCAGACGCTGGTTTATACCACAGAAAGGCGCAGTGTGCTGGAGGAACTCAGCGGGTCTGGCAGCATCTCAGGTAACTTGGATAGGCAACGTTGTGTTCAGGTCCAGTCCGGGCTGGGGTTCTTCTTCAGATATTCCCTTCCTCTGGCGAGACATTTCACTCCTCCTCTTCTCCCATTATCCCACACCCTACGGTATTCTTTGCATCTCTAGACTTTGGCCAAGCACCTGTATCCACCTATCACTTGCCAAGCTTTATCCTGCCCCCACCTCTCCTCTCCAGCTTTCTCCCCCCTCCACCAACAGTTGTAAGTAGGTACCCGCCCCGAAACATTGCCTATTCATCCCCTACACAGATGCTGCCCGACCCGTCGAGTTCCTCCAGCACTTTGTGTTTTACTTAAGATTTCAGCGCCTGCAATTCCTCGTGCGTGTCTCTCTCCAGATTGTTATAAAGAAAACATAGTTATGAATTAAACATGAATAGAATATTATTGTTGTCCCTACTCCTCAATACCCAGCACATGGCAAAGCAAAAGCATGAAATAAAACGAGAATCATTCTGTGCAGACATTGCGTAATCCAGCAGAAAGATAACCTACCAATTAATAAATCTGTCTGAAGAAGGGTTTCGATCCGAAACGTTGCCTATTTCCTTCGCTCCATAGATGCTGCCTCACCCGCTGAGTTTCTCCAGCATCTCTGTCTACCTTCGATTGTCCAGCATCTGCAGTTCCTTCTTAAACATTCAATAAGGCAGAATAATTACACCAAAGATAGACACGAAAGGCTGGAGTAACTCTGCGGGTCAGGCAGCAACTCTGGAGAGAAGGAATGGGTGACGTTTCGTGTCGAGACCCTTCTTCAGACTAACGTGTTGCCTGACCCGCTGAGTTACTCCAGCCATTTGTGTCTATCTTCGGTTTAATCCAGCATCTGCAGTTCCTTGCTACACGTAATAATTACACTATTCATTACATTTCACTGCCTCTTTCTAACCAAGAGGGACATTCCCATGAAACAAACATGTGGTGATGAGAAAGCGGTTTGGCCCCCCCTCCCTCCTCACTGCCTGGCCCCACGTCTCATGTAAATATGGTGATGATGTGGAATTAATCATCTTCCCGCTACACTTGCCGGGAGACCTATCAGTTTAGTTTAGAAATACAGCGCGGAAACGGGCCCTTCGGCCCGCCGAGCCTAGCAGCAATCCCCGCACACTGGCACTATGCTACACACCAGCGACACTTTTCAACCAACGCCCAATTAACCGACAAACCTGCACGTCTTTGGAACGGGGAAGGAAACCGGAGCACCCGGAGAAAACCCACGCAGGTCACGAGGAGAACGTACACACTCCGTACAGACGGCGCCCCCTAGTCAGGATCGAACCCGGCTGTCAAAACGTTGACAAAAATACAGTTCGGTGCCATCCATGGATTTGCCACTTTGTGTAAACAAAACAGGGCAAGTGAAATATAATTGGAGGGGAAAGGTATATTTCCACCGGGGGGCGCCATCAGCGATGGCAGCCTCGCCAACGGTCTGTCTGTCTATTTTTAGTGTGTTTTTAAACTTTGTGTTCATGTTCTCTGGTTTGTTTTATGTGGGGGGTGGGGGAAGGGGTCGAGGGAAACTTTTTGTTCAGCCTCTCACCTTGCCGGAGATGCGATTGTTTTCCGGGTCGTATCTCCGGTCGCTCTGCGGCCTAACATCGTGGAGCTGGAGGCCTCGCTCGGGACTGACTTTGAGCCCCACCGTGGGGATGTGGACTTACCATCAGAGGCTGCGATCCATTGCCTGGGATTGACGTTCCAACCGCGGGACTGCGCGGTTGTACGTTCTCCCCATGACCGCGTGGGTTTTCTCCGGCTGCTCGGGTTTCCTCCCACACTCCAAAGACGTACAGATTTATAGGTTAATTGGCTTTGGTAAAGTTGTAAATTGTCCCTAGTGTGTGTAGGATGGTGTTGGTGTGCGGGGATCGCTGGTTGGTACGGACTCAGTGGGCCGAAGGGCCTGTTTCCACGCTGGATCTCTGAGGTCTAAAGTAAAGTAAAGCTGCAGTGTTGAGAGAACATCTGTTTGATTTTAATTAAAAATCGCAAACTGACAGCTGTTTGGGATGTTGATCTATTGAAGCCTTTGTGATGAATATTAATTGCAATCATAGTTTTTACAAGGAAACGTAAAGTTTTAATCATTAAATCTCTATAGTTGGAAGGTTTTTTCCAATTATTACCTGCCAAATGGGGCCTAAAATGTGTCACTTCAGAAATTAAAGTGCAAATTGACTGAAGAATCTTTCCCTGACCACGTGCTACCCCAGCCTTAACGTTCCCAGAGCTTGTATCCTTCATTCTACATGTCTGGGCCTCCGCACATCAATGTCGCTACAAGCCTGTCAGTTGCATTGACTCATCATCACAATATGAGGCAGTTTCTAAGTGGCTTACGGTGTCCTAAAAGACAATGGCGTTTCTCCACACGGGCGGCAAGGTGGAGCAGCGGTAGAGTTGCTGCCTCACAGCTCCAGAGTCCCAGGTTCGATTCTGACCACGGGTGCTGCCTGTTTGTACGTTTTCTCCCCGTGACCTGCGCGGGTTTTCTCCGGGTGCTCCGGTTTCCTCCCACACTCCAATGACGTGCAGGTTTGTAGGTTAATTGTGAATTGTCCCCGGTGCGTGCGGGATAGTGCTTAGTGTAGGGGGAGATCGCTGGACGGTGCGGGCTCGGTGGGCCGAAGGGCCTGCTTCCGTGCTGGCTCTCTGAAGTCCAAACGTCTAGCGTCTTATGAAGGAAGAGACAATGGGGCAAAATTACCGAGAGATTCTACGAATTGCCGGACATAAGGGCAGAAGGGAACTTTGCAGACCACTTGGAGACAAGCCAAGAAAGGCATTGGTGTGAAATATTCTGGATACAAAGGGTGGTGAAACTGTGGAATTCATTGCCAGAGACGGCAGTGGAGGCCAAGTCAATGGATATTTTTTAAGTGGAGATTGACAGATTCTTGATTGGTAAGGACGTCAAAGGTAATGGGGGGGAAGGCAGGAGAATGGGGTTGAGAGGAAAGGATAGTTTGTTTACAAATGGTGGAACAGACCCGATGGGCCGAATTACCAAATTCTTCTGCTATGTCTGATGACCTATTTTGGAGGGGGGGGGGGGGGGGGGGGGCATTAGGGAGAGCAACTGAGCAAATATATGTTTTACATTTTAAAGATAAACATAGAAACATAGAAACATAGAAATTAGGTGCAGGAGTAGGCCATTCGGCCCTTCGAGCCTGCACCGCCATTCAATATGATCATGGCTGATCATGCAACTCAGTATCCTGTACCTGCCTTCTCTCCATACCCCCTGATCCCTTTAGCCACAAGGGCCACATCTAACTCCCTCTTAAATATAGCCAATGAACTGGCCTCAACTACCCTCTGTGGCAGAGAGTTCCAGAGACTCACCACTCTCTGTGTGAAAAAAGTCTTTCTCATCTCGGTCTTAAAGGATTCCCCCCTTATCCTTAAGCTGTGACCCCTTGTCCTGGACCTCCCCAACATTGGGAACAATCTTCCTGCATCTAGCCTGTCCAACCCCTTAAGAATTTTGTAAGTTTCTATAAGATCCCCCTCTCAATCTCCTAAATTCTAGAGAGTATAAACCGAGTCTATCCAGTCTTACTTCATAAGACAGTCCTGACATCCCAGGACTAAAGTTTATTCAGTAGAAAAAATACATACAAAAAACTGTACAAAAAGTTTAGGTATCCGTCCATTCAATAGTTTGATAGTCAATAGTGTTCACACCTGTCTTTAAGCATCCAACCTTGCCACTCATGTGAGCAAACCAATAGCATTATTACTCAGTGTGATCTCATTGTGATTCACACCCAGAATGCTGTTGTGTCAGCACGGTGGCGCAGCGGTAGAGTTGCGGCCTCACAGCGTCAGGGACACGGGGTCTATCCTAACTACGGGTGCTGTCTGTACGGAGTTTTCATGTTCTCCCCGTGACCTGCGTGCGTTTTATCCGAGATCCGCAGATTCCTCCCACACTCCAAAGACGTGCAGGTTTGTCGGCTAATTGGCTCGGTAAAATTGTAAATTGTGCCTCGTGTGTTGGACAGCGTTGGTGTGCAGCAATCGCTAGTCAGCGCGGTTTCGTTGGGCTGAGGGGCCTGTTTCCACGCTATAACTCTGAACTAAATGGCAGGACTCTAAACGAGAAGGCAGGAACGGGGTACTGATTTGGGATGATCAGCCATGATCACATTGAATGGCGATGCTGGCTGGAAGGGCCGAATGGCCTACTCCTGCACCTATTGTCTATTGTCTATTAAACATGCTGGCTCACTCTGAGCTATGTGCAGTCCGAAGTTACTCTGAGCAATTTTACACGTCCTTTGACACGTCACATACTGTAGTATCAATTTGGATTCATCTCGTCACGCCCGACTAGTTTTATATTGACGTTCCAGTTATAGCGTGGAAATAGCCTTATTTTTGCTTTTTTTGATTCCCTGATTTAAGACTACAAGAGATTTCACAATTGGATCTCTTTCATCTTTTGCGGGAGGATAAATTACTTCAAGACACTTTTAGATGCACATTAATCAGAAAGCAATCTTCCAACAAAACAGACACACAGTGTTGCAGGAACTGAAAATGGAAGTCTAGGGGGAAAAGTGTTCTGTTTCCATAAGGGAGAACCATACTGTTTGCTGGCTCAGTGAAATTATCTCTGTTTTAATGCACATAAAATGGAGAGTAACGGGAATTCTCGTGCCGTAGGTGGGTCGCCCTGAGGTCCTAGTGGGTTGCCAGGAGGTTCTCGTAGGTTGTAGCCGGTGCTGACCGGTGAATTTCCTTGGCTCATTGGCGGAAAAAAAAAACGTAAGCAGTAGTTTTCAGAACCAAGGATAACCGACCGGTAATGTTAAATGTCCGCCGAGCTTCACAGCCGTGTATCTCTGGCTCCTTAAAAGTTGTCTCCACTCCTTCTCCGCCCTCTCCCCCCTTCTTTTAAAGGACTTACCGTACACTGCGCTTTAGCCGTCGTTTTACAGCGCCAACCTTCCTGTTCATCGCGGTGTGTGTCTGCGTCACCTTGGCTTTGCACCGTATGAATTTCAGACAGCGCTTGCCTTTGCGATGTGTTTGCGGTGTGTGTGTGTGTGTGTGTGTCTTACACGCTGACTATCGCCGTTCCAGTTGCTGGTTTTTCAAGCGACTGCCGGCAACTTGACAGTCGCCCATAGTGGGCCTGTCCCACTTAGGCGATTTTTTAGGCGACTGCCAGCGACTAGGACAACGGAATTCACCGAAGTCAGCACCGGCGAAAACCTACGTCACCTGGCGACAACCTACGTTAACCCGGCGACAACGCACGACAGTCCAAATTGTCGCTACTGGCGCCGAATAATTTTCAACCTGTTGAAACATTTTCAGCAGTCGCCTAAAAAAGTGGGACAGGCCCTTTATGCCCCGTACAATGTGGGAGAGAAAGCTGACCCGTGACACCAAATAACAAAACCCCAAAAATATTCAATAAATACATTTTCATTTCCTTCCATTTGTAAATATTTAAAAAAAAACAAATGGAAAAATCTTCGGGAGGGATCACCGTGCTTATATTTTATGTTTGTCTGGATACTTATTGACAAATTGGCCAATTGCTTGAATATTTATTGATCTGGCCTGGCCCATTTATCTTTTTCTTGTTCACGGCAAAGGATTCTGTTTCTGTCAGCACAAAATCAATTACATTCCCTGTGTGTTTGCAGCCTCTACAGCACATATATTACCCGGAGAAAAAAAACCTTTTGGTCCAGACTTCCTTACTTACCATTGCAGAGAATAGAGTCGTGCAGAACAGAAACAGGCCATTCGGCCCGACATGCCCCGTCTACACTAGTCCCACTTGCTTCCATTTGGCCTATATCCCTCTAAAGGGCCTGTCCCATTTTCCCGAGTTACTCACTAATTCTCCCGACTTTTCCCCTTGATTCAAACTCACAGAATGTTCGTAACGAGTCCGTAGGAGTCCGTGGATATATCGTAGCGGCTCGTAATGCCAGCCGTAGGTACTCGGGGCGTCAGGTAAGTCGGGACGTTTTTTCCAGCCTGATGAAAAATGTCCACGAGTAAAGAAATAGCCCCGAGTACCTACGGGCGAAATACAGCGCGGAAACAGGCCCTTCGGCCCACTGGGTCCACGCCAACCAGCGATCCCTGCACACTAACACTATCCTACACACACTAGGGACAATTTTTACATTTACCAAGCCAAATAACCTACAAACCCGTACGTCTTTGGAGTGTGTGAGGAAACCGGAGAAAAACCCACGTGGCCACAGGGGGAACCTACAAACTCCGTACAGACAGCACCCCTAGTCGGGATCGAACCCGGGTCTCCGGCAAGGCAGCAACTCTACCGCTGCGCCACCGTGACCGAATATGGATTATTTGCAGGCAGGTCAGAGTCGGTCTTGGCGTCGTGTTCAGCACGGACATTGTGGGCCGAAGAGCCTGTTCCTGTGCCGTACTGGCCCATGTTCTGTGGTGTCTGATGGCTAGAGCCATATGATTTATAATGAGACTGCAAACCGCTGTGAAAAACGGTATTGCCTCAAACGGAGATGGTATGATGAGTATAATTAAATCTGCGAATGACTTCATCCAATAGGCCAGCTAACAGGTTTGATCAACAGAGCAATGAGATTGATATTTTCTCATAATTAACCTGCTGGCTGCCTGTGGCCTGAATCTACAATTTCATAACAGCAGCATAATAATAGTTGACCTTACGATCACTACTGGGTTAACGAAGCAAAATCTTGAACTGTGACAGCAACCATTTCAAGCAAAGCCCTTTGCACAGATGCAAATTATGGACCTCATTACGAATGATGGTGTCACTCTACTGATATTAATGCAGGTTTATAATCTGAATACATTTACATATATGTATTTAAATTAGTTTCTCACACACTATGTATTATCTTTGAAAAACTGAGCTCTTCACCTTTATGATATTTTAAATAACGTACCTAAGTTATTATAATTGGAAGACTGACACAAAATGCTGGAGTAACTCAGCGGGATAGGCAGCATCTCCGGAGAGAAGGAATGGGTGACGTTTTAGGTCGAGACCTTTCTTCAGACTCCTCAGTCCGAAGAAGGGTCTCGACCCGAAACGTCGCTCATTCCTTCTCTCGGAGATGCTGCCCGTCCCGCTGAGTTACTCCAGCATTTGTGTCTGCCTTCGTTTTAAACCAGCATCTGCAGTTCCTTCTTACTTATTATAATTGGATATGATCTGCCAATCCCAAATGTACACTGGGGGTTGCTACTGAAAAGATGCAAGGTTCTGACATTTGACTCGGAGATTCAGCCTGAACCACCGTTTCAATGCAAATCGCTTTGCCAACATCCCACGGGATGGGAGCCATTATGAACAACTTCTCATTAACATTTTGTCAAAATGAGACATCGTCAATAGGAATGGTTAGGTGTTTAGCAAACTCATCGGACCTTGTATACTCTGGAATTTAGAAGGATGAGAGGGGATCTTATTGAAACATATAAGATTATTAAGGGTTTGGACACGCTAGTTGTACAGAGCCCTAGTGAGACCACACCTGGAGTATTGCGTGCAGTTTTGGTCCCCTAATTTGAGGAAGGACATTCTTGCTATTGAGGGAGTGCAGCATAGGTTCGCAAGGTTAATTCCCGGGATGGCGGGACTGTCATATGCTGAGAGAATGGAGCAGCTGGGCTTGTACACTCTGGAGTTTAGGATGAGAGGGGATCTCACTGAAACATATAAGATTGTTAAAGGCTTTGACACGCTAGAGGCAGGAAACATGTTCCCGATGTTGGGGGAGTCCAGAACCAGGGGCCACAGTTTAAGAATAAGGAGTAAGCCATTTAGAACAAGAGTCGGGGAAACACTTTTTCTCACAGAGTGGTGAGTCTGTGGGATTCTCTGCCTCAGAGGGCAGTGGAGGCAGGTTCTCTGGATGCTTAAAAGAGAGAGCTAGGTAGGGCTCTTAAAATTAGCGGAGTCAGGGGATATGGGGAGAAAGTAGGAGCGGGGTACTGATTGGGGATGATCAGCCATGATCACATTGAATGGCGGTGCTGGCTGGAAGGGCTGAATGGCCTACTCCTGCACCTACTGTCTCTTGTCTATTTTCTTGTATTTACTGAAGTTTTAATCTCAACAGAATTATCTCATTGTAAATGAATGGCCATTTTCTGTGCAAGTCATTTTCCAATAAGTGGTTTTAATGCCACTCCTGGTGTTAGTAGCCAATGGACTGACACACAATGTGCCTGACCTAATTTAGATATTTCATGTATGCATTGTATTGTATTGGAATTCCAGAGAATTTGTAAGTTCATAAGTTATACGGTCTGGATAGGGTGGACGCTTCCACAAGTGGGAGAGTCTAGGACCAGAGGGCACAGCCTCAGAATTAAAGGATGTACCTTTAGGAAGGAGATGGGGAGGAATTTCTTTACTCAGAGGGTGGTGAACCTGTGGAATTATTTGGCACAGAAGGCTGTGGAGGCCAAACCAGAGGATATTCTTAAGGCAGAGGTAGATAGATTCTTGATTAGCATGAGTGTCAGGGGTTACGGGGAGAAGGCAGGAGAATGGGGTTAGGAGGGAGAGATAGATCACCCACGATTGAATGACGGAGTAGACTTGATGGGCCGAATGGCCCAATTCTGCTCCGATCACATGTGCTTATGCGTGCAGAATTAGGCCATTTGGCCAATCAAGTCTACTCCGCCATTCAATCATGGCTGATCTATCTTTCCCTCTCAACCCCATTCTCCTGCCTTCTCCCCGTAACCCCTGACAGAATGTTAGAGGAGGAACATTGAAAATGTTGGACATAAAGAGCACATCAAGCAGCATCTGTGGAGAGTGAAGTTTCCGGTTGATGACCTTCCATCAGGACTAGGAATAGATAAAGCCAAAGATTAAGATGCAAGAAGGAAAAAGGGGAAAACATGAACCCAAAAAAAAACCGCAGATGCGAGGAATCTGAGATAAAAACAGAAAATGCTGGGAAAGGTTCGGCAGCATCTGCGGAGAAACAGGATTAATGTGGAGACACAAGACGCTGCAGATGCTGGAATCCGGAGCTAAACACACAGTGCTGGAGGGGGGTCAGGCAGCATCCGGGGAGGAAATAGACCGGCTACATTTCTGGTCAGGTCCTTTCTTCAGAGTTAATGTTTCACGTCTGAGACCGTTGGAGATGGGAAAACAGAAAAGGTAGTTTAAAGTTGCAGAAATAGTGGAGAGGCCGGAAACATGTTCCCGATGTTGGGGGAGTCCAGAACCAAGGGCCACAGTTTAAGAATAAGGGGTAAGCCATTTAGAATGGAAACGAGGAAACACTTTTTCACACAGAGATTAGTGAGTCTGTGGAATTCTCTGCCTCAGAGGGCGGTAGAGGTCGGTTCTCTGGATACTTTCAAAAGAGAGTTAGATAGGGCTCTTAAAGATAGCGGAGTCAGGGGATATGGGGAGAAGGCAGGAAAAGGCTTGATCATCCAAGATCACATTGAATGGCGGTGCTGAATGGCCTACTCCTGCATCTATTGTCTATTGTCTAAAAGATGGAAAACCAGAGGGATTATGTCTGGTTTAGCGAGATCAAAGAAATTTATGTGGCAATTAAAGACAGATTAATTATGCTTCTTTATCGGTTGTGTGTTGCTATTAGCTGGGCTGTGCAACATGCCCACAGGGTCAGACTGTACTATCACAGGCATTCCCATTATCACTGCATATTGAAAGATATAGCGTGGAAACAGGCCCTTCGGCCCAGCAAGCCCATGCCGACCATCGATCACCCATTCACACTAGTTCTGTGTCATCCCACTTTCTCAGCCACTCCCTACACACTGGGGACAATTTACAGAGGGCCAATTAGCCTACAACGTCTTTGCAGTCTGTGAGGAAACCGGATCACCCGGAGGAAGCCCACGTGGTCCCAGGGAGAACGTGCAAACTCCGCACTGACAGCACCCGAGGACCTGCATCTCTGTGGGGCGCTGTGGGGCGGCACCTCTACCCGCTGCGCCGTCCTATGGGAAAGGGAAAAACTGATCTAGGATCGGAGGCATCGGATTACTGGCGGATTGGGAATTTTGGTCATTGATGTTACTGGGATAGGTGGGAATGAACTGGGGAGAAATGACGGGGTTTTTGTAGAAAAAAATGACAAATTAGTGGTTAGTTTTGTTCTACAGTATCAGCAGAGAAATCTGCTATTTAATTCTTCGTTTAAAGGCGACCTCGCTTGTACGTGGGAGTTTAAATCGCCAAATGCATTCTGCCGCTTCTCCAGATATCTCTGCTCTCTTATGCAATGTATATTTTGCACTTCCCCACTCTGTACAATTCTCTGCTCATTCCTATCCACCTTTATTAGCAGCCGGAGATTGCCAGGAGTTGAAAAGAAGTGTCCCGATCTTGAAAGAAAAGCAATTTGAAAAGCATCTTGCTTGACAGGCGAGGGTGGAACTCCGTTTTTTATAAATGTTTTGAGTTGCATGAATTCTGTTTCAGGGGAGAAAAAAAGAATCAGATAGACAAAATGAAATAATGAATAGTTAATGAAAGAATCCTTGCTACCATCTCCCCGCAAAGGAAGAGAAAGATAACAAACGGCTATTAGCTGGTTCATTTAGTGTCTGTCTCGGCCAGCTCTGTCAATCCATAATTCACGATGCCGCGCTAATGGGATCGGCAAAGTTGTACACTTGATTGAACAGTGAAATTGTAAGCGGCCATTAAAATTACATTCGTTATCACGAATTTCTGAAATGTACGCTGAATCAATTTGCAGTGGTGGGAGGAAAAGCGGGGAGTGGCGCGGCGGTGGAGTTGCTGCCGCACAGCGCACGAGACTCGGGTTCGATCCTGCCCACGGGTGCTGTCTGTGTGGAGTTTGTACGTTCTCCCCGTAACCTGCGTGGGTTCTCTCCGACATCTTCGGTTTCGCCACACACTCCCAAGACGTACAGGTTTGTAGGTTAATTGGCCTTGGTATAAAATGTTAAACTGTCCCTAGTGTGTGTAGGATAGCGTTAATGTGCGGGGATCGCTGGTCGGCGCGGACACGTTGGGCTGAAGGGCCTGTTTCCACGCTGTATCTCTAAACTAAACAAAACTAAGAGGTTTGTGGAATCACGGAAAGTTTACCAGAGAAAATGATTTTATTCGGCCTGAGCTGGTAGAGCTGCTGCCTCACAGCGCCAGCGCAGAATCGCGGCCCAGACCATCACGCAAATCAACCTCCCTTCCAGTGACTCCATCTACACTTCACTTCACCTCGCCAAGGCCAGCAGCATCATCAAGGACCAGTCTCACTCCCTCTTCTCCCCTCTCCCATCAGGCAAGAGGTACAGAAGTGTGAAAATGCACACCTCCAGATTCAGGGACGGTTTCTTCCCAGCTGTTATCAGGCAACTGAACCATCCTCTCACCAACTAGAGAGCGGTCCTGATCTACCATCCATGTCATTGGAGACCTTCAATCTACCTTCAATCGGACTTTATCTTGCACTTATTCCTCGCCGGGGACCCCTGGAGAGGAGCTCCGACCAACGGCCCTGCGGTCTGCAGTGCTTCTGGCTGCGGCGCGGTGGGAACTTTAAATCTTCGACCGCCAGCCTGCGGCCTACACCATCTTGAAGCCGCGGTCTCCGGTGGGGAAGCACCGATTCAGGACTTACCTGGACTTAACCTTGTCTACACATCTGGGAGCCCGCAGTGGCGGCTGTGGAGGGTTGAGGTCCCGACCACGGGGAAAATGGAGGAGGACTGGCCAAATTTGTGCCTTCACCACGGTGATGAATGCTGTGGTGGATGTTTGCGTTACATTTTTATTGTGTTTTTGTGTGTTCTTTTTACATTGTACCGCTGCTGGCAAATTCATTTCACTGCACTTTATGTGCAAGTGACGAGTAAAACTGATTGATTGATTGATATTCCCTTTATCCTGTATCTGTACATTGAGGACGGTTTGATAGTAATCATGCATACTCTTTTCGTTAATTGGATAGAATGCAACAAAAAAGCTTTGCGCATTACCTCGGTACACGTGACAAATGATAAAGGAAACTAAACTGACACACGTTCTATGTTATCCCACATTCTCATCCACTCCCTACACACTCGATGCCATCCACAGGGGCTAATTAACCTACAAACCCGTACGTCTTTGGGATGTGGGAGGAAACCCACGTGGTCACCGGGAGAAGGTGCAAACTCCACAAAGACAGCACCCGAGGTCAGGATCGAACCCTGGTCTCTGGCGCTGTGAGGCAGCAGCTCTGCCTGGAGAAGTTCACCGTGGTTTTGATAAAGTGATGTTATAAGGTATCTGGACAAAGAATTAATCAGTAATCATAGTTCAGATCACTATCTAGTGAACTCTGCCGGCAGGTGAGCATGTTTGGTCAAAGATATCAAATCTAGGCCAAAGGTTCCCAAATTACACGTTGCTGCACCCACTTTCAATAAAGTATTTCAGATTTACCACATCTGCACCTTTTAGCTTTCCATCTATGGAGAGATTTGGTTTTTTTCAGACCGAGTCCACCGAGTCCACCACGCGGGCCAGCGATCACCCCGTACACCAGCATTATGCTACACACCAGGGACAATTTACAGAGGTCAATGAACCTACAAATCTGCTCGTCTTTGGAGTGTGGGAGGAAACCGGAGCACCCGGAGAAAACCCACGCAGGTCACGGGGAGAACGTGCAAACTCCATACTGACAGCACCCGTAGTCAGGATCGAACTCGGGTCTCCGGCGCTGTGAGGCAGCGACTCTACCGCTGCACCACCGTGCCGCCCACAGGTCCGTTTCCTGCCGCCATCTTTCTCCACTCAAGTTACAAACATGGATTAAAAATGGTCTTTTATAATTACACTTCTCGGGACACTGAACCCCAGGGATGTAATCCTCTGGTTTGTAAAGCTGTGTTCTAGGATACGTTAGAGACACAACCACCTGGAGCATTCCTAATTCCTGCCATTACTAGGGGAATAGAACTGTAAAATTAACAGTAAAATCGGGGTGGGAGATTGCAACCTTCACGTGGTCCGCCCTGTTTCGACGAATGCAATCAACCCAGCGTGCACGATCAAATGAGATCAAATAGAACAAGTTGTCCCACAACTTTAGGCCGGGCACGCCATACGCAAGACGAAGAAAGACAGTAAAATCAAATTGTTTCCTGGGAGAAATGGAAGAAAATTGGTTTAGTTCATTGTCACGTGTACCGAGGTACAGTGAAAAGCTTTTGTTGCATGCCAACAAGTCAGTGGAAAGACCACACATGATTACAATTGAGCCATCCACAGTGTATAGATACAGGATAAGGGAATAACGTTTAGTGCAAGATAAAGTCCAGTAGAGTCCCATAAAAGATAGTCCAAGGGTCTGCAAAGAGATAGATAGTAGTTCAGCACTGCTCTCTAGTTGGTGGTAGGATGGTTCAGTTGCCTGATAACAGCCGAGAAGAAACTGCCCCTGAATCTGGAGGTGTGCGTTTTCACACTTCTGTACCTCTTGCCCGATGGGAGAGGGGAGAAGAGGGATTGGCCAGGGGTGAGACTGGTCCTTAATTATACTGCTGGCCTTGCCAAGGCAGCGTGAGGTGTAGATGGAGTCAATGTAAGGGAGGCTTGTGATTGTCTGGGCTGGTTCAGTAGTTTAGTAGATAACATCATCCCTCCAGCTTTACATTTCACTCCTCCTCTTCTCTCCCTTTCTGACACCCTCTGTCTCCTTTTCACCTCCAGCCTTTGTCTCCTGCTCCACTCATCTGCCAATCACCCCCCTCCCTCACCCACATCCACCTTTCACTTAAACGGACACAGAGATACAGAGTGCTGGAGTAACTCAGCGGGTCAGGCAGCATCTGTGGAGAACATGGATAGGTGACGTTTCACAGAGTGCTGGAGTAACTCAGCGGGTCAGGCAGCATCTGTGGAGAACATGGATAGGTGACGTTTCACAGAGTGCTGGAGTAACTCAGCGGGTCAGGCAGCATCTGTGGAGAACATGGATAGGTGACGTTTCACAGAGCGCTGGAGTAACTCAGCGGGTCAGGCAGCATCTGTGGAGAACATGGATAGGTGGCATTTCGGGTCGGTTTGCTTCTTGTGCCCTATGTTTCCATATACTGCTTACCATGTTTTGTCCCGCACCCATCTCTCTAAGCCAGGTTTCCCCCATTTTATTAATATTTTTAATTTTAAAAAATATTTAAAAAATTGTATTTTGAGGATGTCACGGTGGCGCAACGGTTGAGTTGCTGCCTCACAGCACCAGAGACCCGGGATCGATCCCGACTATAGGTGCTGTCTGTACGGAGTTTGTACGTTCTCCCCGTGACCTGCGTGGGTTTTCTCCGGGTGCTCCGGTTTCCTCCCACACTCCAAAGACGTACAGGTTTGTAGGTTATTTGGCTTGGTATAAATATCAAACAATTCTCGCTGGTGTGTTGAGGATTGTGTTAATGCCCCTGGTCGGTGCAGACTCGGTGAGTTTAGTATATATCTCTAAACTAAACTAAACTACTCAAACCAGTCTGTGGAAGGGTCCCGCCCCAAAACGTCGTCTGTCTATCCCCTCCACAGATGCTGCCTGACCCGCTCAGTTCCTCCAGCACTTTGTGCTTTGCTCAAGATTCCAGCACCTGCAGTTTCTTGTGTTGCTTTGAGAAATGGTGTGCTCCGGATAAAGGGATGAGAGGATTGGAAATGGGTTAGATTGAATCTTTCCCGCTACAATAGTAAATCCTGAATCATGCTTCCCCATGCAATCTATGACACTGCAGAGCTGTACAGTAACATTGGGCATCCTGTCATGTCTGTCCTGCCTACCACTTCTTCAGAATGAATAGATGAAAATTTCTCTTTCAGTCAGATTGCATCCTGATTTTAATGTGTTTCACTATTTTCATTTCATTGACGCTTGTCTTAATGCTCGATTCTCAGTCGAATCTTTAATCTTCCCTCAGGCATGACAAGGACTATAGAAGAAGGGCCTGAAAGAAACACAGCCTTGTTATGTCGCCGGGGGATAAAATGTTTTAAATTTCATCGAACCCTTCTCAAGACCTGAGAGTCCCGGTGTTACATTGCGTGGAAGCAGGCCCTTTGGCCCAACTCGCCTATACTAGCCCCAGTGGTGCAGCAGGTGGAGCAGTTGCCTAACAGCACCAGATTCAATCCTGACCTCGGGTGCTGACAGTGTGGAGTCCGCACGTCGTCCCTGTGACCGTGTGGGTTACCTCCCATACCTCAAAGAAGCGCAGGTTCTCTGAAAAATGTGCCCCTAATGTGTAGGGAGTGGGTGAGAAAGTGGGACAACGTAGAACTTGTGCAAATGGGTGACCGATGGTCGGCGTGGATGCCCTGGGACGAAGGGCCTGTTTCCATGCTCCATCTACACTAAACTAAACCCAACAATCAGGTTTTATCAGTTTAGTTTATTGTCACGTGTACTCAGGTACAGTGACAAGCTGTTGCTGCGTGCTAACCAGTCAGCGGAAAGACAATACATGATTACAATCGAGCCATTCACAGTGTACAAAGGTAGTCAAAAATGCTGGAGAAATTCAGTGGGTGAAGCAGCATCTATGGAGCGAAGGAATAGGTGACGTTTTGGGTTGAGCCCCGAAACGTCACCTATTCCTTCGCTCCATAGATGCTGCCTCACCCGCTGAGTTTCTCCAGCATTTTTGTCCACCTTCGATTTTTCCAGCATTTGCAGTTCTTTCTTAAACATTTACAGTGTACAGATACATGACAAGGGAATAACGTTCAGTGAAAGGTTTCCTCCCACACTCCAAAGACGTACAGAACTGTAGGTGAAATGGCTTCGGGAAAAATTGTCCCAAGTGTATAAGACACACTGAGTTGTCCGTATTTCCCGGTGTTTGGCCCATATCCCTCTCAACTCAATCAGATTGACAAGCAGAGTACACGGAAGAAGCTTCTATCGTGCTTTGAGGAGATGCGAGTGATCTGATTTGCCTTTGGCCATCAGAGTTTGTCGATGGGCGGTGGGTGGGCACGTTACTGGTCCACAACGTGATGGTTGTGGATCATTGTGCACAAATCCCACCCATACAGCTGTGCAATATAAACGGACGTAATTTAAACAATCTAATAACAATAACCATCAAATTACTCACCCGTCGTAAAAACTCAGCGGGTGAGGCAGCATCTATGGAGCGATGGGATCTCGACCCGAAACGTCGCCTTTTCCTTCGTTCCATAGATGCTGCCTCACCTGCTGAGTTTCTCCAGCATTTTTGTCTACCTTCGATTTTTCCAACATCTGCAGTTCTTTCTTAAATACCTGTTGTAAAACGCGTCTGTCCATTAATAGAAAAAAGTGCTGGAGTAACTCAGCGGGTCAGGCAAAATCGGTGGAGAACATGGATAGGTGACGTTTCACAGAGTGCTGGAGTAACTCAGTGGGTCAGGCAGCATCTGTGGAGAACATGGATCGATGACGTTTCACAGAGTGCTGGAGTAACTCAGCGGGTCAGGCAGCATCTGTGGAGAACATGGATAGTTGAGATTTAGCATGGAAACAGGCCCTTCGGCTCACCGAGTCCCTGCCGGCCATCGATCACCCATTCGCACTAGTTCTGTTATTCCAGTTTCGCATCTCTACACGCTCGGGGCAATTTAGACGCCAATTGACCCACAAACCCGCACGTCTTTGGGGTGTGGGAGGAAACCGGAGGTCCTGGAGGAAACCCAAGCGGTCACAGGGAGAGCGAGCAAACTCCACACGGGCAGCACCCAAGGTCAGGATTAAACCTGGGTCTCTGGCGCTGTGAGGCAGCAGCTCTACCCGCTGCGCCACCGTGCCGCCCGTGTGGTGGTGCGGGTCAGAATGGTCAGTCCCTGAACGCGCCCAGTAGTCCACCCTTAAGATGGAGACACCAGGAACTGCAGATGCTGGTATCTTGCATAAAACACAAAGTGCTGGAGGAAGGCAGTGGGTCAGGCAGCATCTGTGGAGAACCTTGATCAGGCTGGGATAAACATGCAAACTCTACACACAGACAACACCCGAGGTCGGGATCGAATCCTTGGCCCCACTACTGGAAGTTCATAGGTGATAGGAGCAGAATTAGGCCATTCGGCCCATAGAGTCCACTCTGACATTCAATCACGGCTGATCTATTTTTCCCTCTCTACCCCATTCTTCTGCCTTTGCCCCATAGTCCCTGTTACAAAAGGCAGCAGCTGCCCTTCCAAGCCAGTTCCATCTTTACTAGTCCCACCGACCCTCATTTGGCCCTTCACCCTCTACACCTTTCCTATGCACGTCCCTGTCCAAGTATCCTTTAAATGTGCAGGAAAGAACTGCAGACGCTGGTTTACACCGAAGATAGACACAGAATGCTGGAGTAACTCAACGGGACAGGCAGCATCTCTGGATTGAAGGCATGGGTGATATTTCAGGTCGAGACCCTTATCTGTGTGTGTGTGTGTGTCTATCCCTCTCCTGACTCTAAGTCTGAAGAAGGGTCTCGACCCGAAACATTGCCCATTCCTTCTCTCCAGAGATACTGCTTGTCCCGCTGAGTTACTCCAGCATTTTGTGTCTATCTTCCTTTAAATGTTGTTACGGGACCTTTAAGTGTATGTTGTGGTAGCTTTATATGTTTAAGAAGGAACTGCAGATGCTGGAAAAATCGAAGGTAGCCAAAAATGCTGGAGAAACTCAGCGGGTGAGGCAGCATCATTGGGGGGGAAGGAATAGGTGACGTTTCGGGTCGAGACCCTTCTTCAGACTTTGTATGTGGTTGTTTACAATCAGTTTACGCTCATGCAAATTTTGTAAGCATTTACATAATATTTTATTGCCTTTCTTTGTTGTTTTAAGAGCCACGGATTCCTCGTCATGCAGGAAGATGCATTTTCTTGCTTGACGATGAAAGGCGAGCTCCTCACTTAGAGGGTTGTTGGTAGCTGGAAACTAGCCGTGTAATGTAGCAGCGGCTGATGATGTCAGCTTGTTGTTGGCTGTCCAAGTCTGAATGACTGAGCTGAGAGAGGGGGTGGGCTGGAATGGGTCCATTCAAAAGAGGAGGCCTGCCAGACAAAAATGAGTGCTCTTGCTCTGGTGGGGGGAAGGGCACTGTCTCTATCTGGAGCCTGAAACTGAATTCTCCTCTGGGTCGAGCGGTGTAAAAATAATACTGTCTCTGCCTGCAAGCACAATGCAATGCGAATCCCCAGTTATTTTTCTCCGTCGCTTTTTGAAAAAATAATGAAAGCAGCCATTAGCTGGGGTCCTGCAACTTGACCCGTGCAGTGTTGGCAGGCTTGAGACGCGGTGGGGGGAAGGGACGAGAGAAAGGGAACAAAGGAATACTTCTACACGCAGACGTGTAGACCAATGCAACCCAATGCTTCCGAGGGCTCGCCTGCTTAAAGGGGCGACTCGGCCCTCTCTGCAACTGTGGTTGCCACTTGTGTCTTGTGAATTGTTAACATGTCTGGGAGGGAGGGGGGGGGGGGGGAGGACAGAGATGTGACATTGGGAAATATATAGTTATTGTGTTCAGGCGAGCTTATAGAAACATAGACAGTTGTTAAAGGGATTACTGGACACGCAAGATGCAGGAAAAATGTTCCCCGTGTTGGGGGAGTCCAGAACCAGGGGTCACAGTTTAAAGAATAAGGGGCAAGGCCGTTTAGGACTGAGATGAAGAAAAAACGTTTTCACCCAGAGAGTTGTGAATCCGTGGAATTCTCTGCCACAGAAGGCAGTGGAGGCCAATTCACTGGATGTTTTCAAGAGAGAGTTAGATTTAGCTCGTAGGGTTAACGGAATCAAGAGATATGGGGAGAAAGCAGGAACGGGGTACTGATTGGGGATGATCAGCCATGATCGTATTGAATGGCAGTGCTGGTTCGAAGGGCCGAATGGCCTACTCCTGCACCTATTGTCTATATTAGCGAGTGGGTAATCTTCTGCCGATGTTTCCAACAGCCAACATGTTGTTTTGCAACAAATCATTTATTTCTGAAGAAGGGTCTCGACCAGAAACGTCACTCATTGCTTCTCTCTAGAGATGCTGCCTGTCCCGCTGAGTTACTCCAGCACTTTGTGTCTATCTTCGGTGTGAACCGGCATCTGCAGTTCCTTCCTACACATTTATTTTTGCACCTTGCACCACAAGCAGCTCCTTGCCCGTGTCAATATCCCTCAGTCCCCAAACCTTTCAGCACTGTCTACCTCTTCAAGAATGTCTCTACTGGTTCAGGTACTTCTAGACACTCAGTTTCCACCAGCATCCTGCGCACAGAGGCGCAGCTGGTAGTGCCGCTGCCTCACAGCGCCAGAAACCCGGGTTTGATCATGACCTCGGCTGCTGTTTGTGTGGAGTTTGCACGTTTATTTCAGTACAGATATAGGCCTTTCAGCCCACCGGGTCCACACTGGCCAGCAATTCCCATACGCTAATACTATTCTACACACATTAGGGACAATTTACAATTATACCAAGCTAATCAACCTACAAACCTGTACGCCTTTGGAGTGCGGGGGGGAAACCGGAGCTCCGGGATAAAGTGCACGCAGGTGACTGGGAGAACGTACAAACTCCGTACAGACAGCACCCGTAGTCAGGATCGAACCCAGGTCTCCGGCGCTGTGAGGCAGCAACTCTACCGCTGCGCCACCGTGACGCATGAGTGACCGTGTGGTCAGAGCTCGGCCCTGAAGGCTGGAGAGCAGAGGAGGGGGAGGGAGCACTGGCGACAACAGATGTGAGGAGTGGGCTGGTGGGAGAGGGAGAGGGAGCAGGGTGTTGCCTCCAATATGGGCTGCAGTGGGCGCCCCTGGGACACCGAGGCGGGCGGGCAGGCGAGTAGAGGGACGTCAGTCCATGGGCCAAGCCGGTCGAGGCTGACGGAGTAGGCCCTGCAGCAGCCTGGGCCTCGCCTGGATCGGGAACTGCTCCAGCACATCCAGCACGTGGACCCGATGTATTTTTAAAATACACGTGTTAAGCTGTTTGTGTACGCAAACTGAGATCTAAATGCAGCAGCACAATGGTGCAGCGGGTAGAACCGCTGCCTCGCAGCGCCAGAGACCCCGGTTCAACCCTGACCTCGGGTGCTGTCTGTGTGGAGTTTGCATGCTCTCCCTGTGACAGCGTGGGTTTCCTCCGGGCGCTTCGGGCTTTCTCGCACATCCCAAAGACGTGCGGGTTTGTAGGTTAATTGGCCCTCTGTAAATTGCCCCCTAGTGTGTAGGGAGTGGATGAGAAAGTGGGATAACATAGAACCAGTGTGAACGGATGATGGATGGTCGGCGTGGACTCGGTGGGCTGAAGGGTCTGTTTCCGTGCTGCTTCTTTCAATGAATCAATTAAATCTGGCAGAGAAAGACCATATAATCAGGATGAATGCGGGCGGCTTCAGGCTGGAACCTGCTCCTGAACAGGCACAGGCAGCCAAAAGGTTCCCTCTGCACTAACATTTTGAAGGTTCTATTTATGGCCAACTGAAGATGAGGTGAAGTCACTCTTTAAAATTATAGACAATAGACAATAGGTGCAGGGGTAGGCCATTCGGCTCTTCGAGCCAGCACCGCCATTCAATGTGATCATGGCTGATCATCCCCAATCAGTACCCCGTTCCTGCCTTCTCCCCATATCCCCTGACTCCGCTATCTTTAAGAGCCCTATCTAGCTCTCTCTTGAAAGCATCCAGAGAACCGGCCTCCACCACCCTCTGAGGCAGAGAATTCCACAGACTCACAACTCTCTGTGTGAAAAAGTGTTTCCTCGTCTCCGTTCTAAATGGCTTACCCCTTATTCTTAAACTGTGGGCCCTGGTTCTGGACTCCCCCAACATCGGGAACATGTTTCCTGCCTCTAGCATGTCCAAACCCTTAATAATCTTATATGTTTCAATAAGATTCCCTCCCATCCTTCTAAACTCCAGAGTGTACAAGCCCAGCCGCTCCATTCTCTCAGCATTTGACAGTCCAGCCATCCCAGGAATTAACCTTGTGAACCTCCGCTGCACTCCCTCAATAGCAAGAATGTCCTTCCTCAAATTAGGGCACCAGAATTGCATACAGTACTCCAGGTGTGTTCTCACTATTTGCAATTCATTTGCACTTGGACTCAGTGGTTCTGCCATATGAACAAAACATGAGAGCTTGCAGCCCAGGGCACACCTGGAAAAAAAGACACAAAGTGCTGGAGTAACTCAGCGGGCAGAGAAGCAGTGTACCATTTTTTGAATGCTAACACACAGGAGCAGGTCATGTGTGGCTTGTTTTTCGCGCTGGTAATTTTCTTTAATTCCTCTTTAATTTTCTTTAATGGACTTAATTGCTCCATCACTCACTCCTCTTGCTCATTTACAATCTTCTGGCGCAGGTTGTTATTTAAACTAACAGCAAAATGCAAAGTGCTGGAGCAACTCAGCTGGTCAGGCAGTACATGGGGGGGGAATGGACAGGCGATGTTTCGGGTCGGGACCCTTCTTCACTGATCGTTGTGTGGGGGAAGGGGGGGGGGGGTGAGTCTGGAAAGGAGGTTGGGGCAGGGTAAAGCCTGGTGAGTGATAGGTGGATACGGGTGAGGGAGGTTCCATGGGCAGATGGGTGGAGTAAGTGACAAAGGCTGGAGCAAAGATCCTACAGCGAGCAAGATAGCCCACTCGACGAAAAATACGTAGTACGGTCATGGGCAGATTCAATTTTCGGCCCCATTTCCGTAACCGGCTTCCGTCTCCGCACCAAAGATCTCACAGCGGAGCAAAGATACTAGTGCGGAGACGGAAGCCGGTTACGGAAACATCCTCGTAAAAATTAAAGCTCTTTGGTAAAAATCTTCTCCTCATTTTCAGAATTATAATTTATTAATACAAACTGTCGTACGCAACGCGAGCCTTTTTTTCATCCATTTCGGTAACCTGCACCTACCCGACTCGCAACGTTGATTACACTGCGAGTCGGGTCGGGTCGGGTTACTGAAATGGATGAAAAAAAGGCTCACGTTCCGCTCTGTTGCGTACTACACGTCAGCCCATTGCATTTAACAGGGTGGTCTATCTTGCTCGCTTTAGGATCTTTGGGCTGGAGGTGAAATGGGGACAAAATGGTGTCAGATACGGAGAGAAGAGGAGGAGTGATATGCAAAACCGAAGGGTGGGATACGGGTGGTGGGGGACTGGGAGCGGAGAGAGGGGAGAGATGGTCGGAGAAGTGGGTGCACAACCGGAGTTGGGGGTGGACGTGGGCAAAGGAAAGAGAGAGAGAGGGCAGTGTAGGGTATTACTTAAAATTTGAGAATTCAAAGTTCGTACCTTGAGATCTTTCAGAAGCATATAAAATTCTTAAGGGATTGGACAGGCCAGATGCAGGAAAAATGATCCCGATGTTGGGGGAGTCCAGAACCAGTAGCCACAGTTTAAGAATAGGCCATTTAGGACTGAGACGCGGAAATCTTTTTCGCCCAGAGAGTTGTGAATCTGTGGAATTCTCTGCCACAGAAGGCAGTGGACGCCAATTCACGGGATGTTTTCAAGAGATAGTTAGAAATAGCTCGTGGAGGAAAGGATTGCAGATGCTGGTTTAAATCAAAAGTTGACACAAAATGCGTAACTCAGCGGGACAGGCAGCATCTCTGGAGAGAAGGAATGGGTGACGTTTCGGGTCCAGACCCTTCTTCAGTTTGAAAAACCTGAAATATCACCAATTCCTTTTCTCCCGAGGTGCTGCCTGTCCCGCTGAGTTTCTCCAGAATTTTGTGTCGATCCTGGCGAGTGATAGGTGGAGTGTGGTGGGGAGAAAGCTAGAAGAGATTTCCCACCTTCCCCCCCCCCCACCCCCCCACCGGCTGGGAGGCTTCAACACACGTTCAGTGTTTGCAGACTCAGTTCTCACGAGGGCTTGCGTCTGCTTTCACTTTCATTCAGTCAAGACCCTTCTTCAGACCGAGTTACTCCATCATTTCCTGTCTACGTTAGATATAGCTCTGAGGGCTAACGGAATCAGGGGATATGGGGATGAAAGCAGGAACGGGGTACTGATTTTGGATGATCAGCCATAATCATATTGAATGGCAATGCTGGCTCGAAAGGCCGAATGGCCTACTCCTGCAGCTATTTTCTTTTTTTGAGGTCTGAAGAAGGATCCTAGCCCGAAACATCACCCATCCTTTTTCACCAGAGATACTGGCTGTCCTGCTGAGTTACTCCAGCACTTTGTATCCATTAAAGTTCACCCTGTCAGGGGTTGTAAGCTGCCCAAGTGGAATATGAGGTGCTGTTCCTCCATTTTGTGTGTGGCCTCACTCTGACAATGGAGGAGGCCCAGGACAGAGAGGTCAGTGTGGGAATGGGAAGGGGAGTCAAAAAATGGTTAGCAACCGGAAGATCCCACAAGCTTTAAAATAACACCTGGCTCTTCCTTGAATAGCATTAAGGGCCTGTCCCACAAAGCGAGTTTACCCAAGAGCTCTCCCTAGTTTAAAAAAAAATCAAACTCGTGGCAAGTACGGAGAATGTACGCAGCGGGTACGTCGGAGCTCGGGACGTTTCTTAGTGGCTCGTAACGCTAACGGCAGGTACTCGGGAAATGCGGAAACTCGTGAAGCTTTATCAACATGTTGAAAAATATCCACGAGAGTCCCGAGTACCGACTAGCGGCTGTTACCGTAATTCTCCAAGTTCGAATCAGGGGAAACTCGAGAGAACTTGAATTACCTCGTACAGTGGGACAGGCCCTTTCCAGTAGAGATTTCTACATTGTGACCTCAAAGAGAACTTCCTCATTTTGAAGCATTTGTGTGTCAGGAAAGGCAGCAGTGAATTCTATCCTTACATAATCAGTGTTGTGTGACTGGTTAGTATTCGTGGGTGGGTTCCTCTTTGAGTGTCTACTGTTCTAGTTGATAGCCCTGTCCCACTGTACGAGTTCATTCAAGAGCTCTTCCGAGTTTTTAAAAAAAAATCAAACTCGTGGAAGCACGTAGAATGTACGTAGCGGGTATGTCGGGGCTCGGGGACGTCTCTTAGCGGCTCGTAACGCTAACGGCTGGCACGCGGGAAATGCGGTAAGCTCGGGAAGACTCGTGAAGATTGTTCAACATGTTGAAAAATGTCCACGAGAGCCCCGAGTACCTACGAGTGGCCATTACCGTAAATATCTCCGAGTTCGAATCTCGGGAGAACTCTTTGAATGAACTCGTACAGTGGGACAGGGCTTCAAGCCATGGTTTCAGCATAGGTAGACACAAAATGCTGCCGTAACTCAGCGGGACAGGCAGCATCTCGGGAGAGCAGGAATGGGTCGAGACCCTTCTTCAGACTGCAGTTCTTTCTTACACATGATTTCAGCATATCACCTACATTTATCTCACCTCCAGCAGCAAGCTGGATAAACCAGTTTTCCTTCTCTTCGTGACCCGTGCATATTTACAGCATGAACTTTACTGAATGAAAGTGAAAGCAGACACAAGCCCTCGTGAGAACTGTGTCTGCAAACATTGAACGTGTGTTGAAGCCTCCCAGCCGGTGGGGGGGGGGGGGGGGGAGGGGAAGGGGGGGGTGGGGGGGGGGGGGGAAGGTGGGAAATCTCTTCTAGCTTTCTCCCCACCACACTCCACCTATCACTCGCCAGGATCGACACAAAATGCTGGAGTAACTCAGCGGGACAGGCAGCACCTCGGGAGAAAAGGAATGGGTGATATTTCAGGTTTTTCAAACTGAAGAAGGGTCTGGACCCGAAACGTCACCCATTCCTTCTCTCCAGAGATACTGCCTGTCCTGCTGAGTTACTCCAGCATTTTGTGTCTATCTTCGGATAAAACTAGCATTTTCAGTTCCTTCATACAAATGTTCACTTCGTATCACTTTGCTTTGACCTGATGAAGGTAGACACAAAATGCTGGAGTAACTCAGCATTTTATGGGCCTGGCCCATTTAGGCGATTTTTTTTGGGCGACTACAGGCGACATGTTGAAAATTTTCAGCGACAGTGGCGACAATCTTTGCTGTCATAGGTTGTCGTAGGTTGTCGTAGGTTGTCATAGTTGCTGTGGTTGGTTGTGGCCAGGTGTCGTAGGTGAATTCCATTAAAACTAGTCCCTGGCAGTCCCCTAAAGAGTCACCTAAGTGCGACAGGCCCTTTAGGCAGCACCTCGGTAGAAAAGGAACAGGTGATGGTTCAAGTCGAGACCTATTCCCGTCCCCATCTCTCTTCCAGCTTTCCCCCTCCCCCCCAACCCTGCACCGCAATCATTCTGAAAAAGGGTCCTGACCCAAAAAGTCGCCTATACATTTTTTCCAGTGATGCTGCCTGATCCGCTGAGTCACTCCAGCACTTTGTGTCTTTTTTTCGTAAATCAGTATCTGTCGTTCCTTGTGTCTGAGAATCAAATATTTATTTGGAGGGAGATGGGTCAGGCAGGGCAAGTGGGACAACTTTGGTACGGCAACCCTTTTGGAGATGAGAGGAGAGGAGAGGAGAGGAGACAGCGATTTGTGGGAACCACTCCAGTACATTGAGCGCACGGGCCCACTGGACAATGGCGCCAATAATGGCAGCGCGCGGAAGTGTCAATATGCAAAGTGAATTTAACTATGTAGCTACATATATGTAACAAATATTGTAGCACTATTGACTGCGAAGAGTTGGGGCTGAAGGGCCTATTTCCATACTGTACAGCTCGGTGATTCTTTGACAATGAATAAAAACCACCATTGCACTATTGGTAATAATCGCAAGCAGGAAACTCCACTAAAAATAACCCAATCTAATGGACCGTCTTCTGATATGGTAAACGTAAAGCTGAAAACCTATTTATACGGAGGCACAAGGAAGTGCAGATGCTGGTTAAGAAAAAAAAGACACAAAGTGCTGGAGTAAGTCAGCAAGTCAGGCAGCATCTCCGGTGAAAATTGATGGGCGACGTTTCTAGTCATGACCCTTCTTCAGAAGGAGTCTGAAAACGTCAGACCCAAAACGTCACCTATCCATGTTCTCCACAGATGCTGCCTGACCCGCTGAGTTACTCCAGCACTCTGTGAAACGTCACCTATCCATGTTCTCCACAGATGCTGCCTGACCCGCTGAGTTACTCCAGCACTCTGTGAAACGTCACCTATCCATGTTCTCCACAGATGCTGCCTGACCCGCTGAGTTACTCCAGCACTCTGTGAAACGTCACCTATCCATGTTCTCCACAGATGCTGCCTGACCCGCCGAGTTACTCCAGCACTCTGTGAAACGTCACCTATCCATGTTCTCCACAGATGCTGCCTGACCCGCTGAGTTACTCCAGCACTCTGTGAAACGTCACCTATCCATGTTCTCCACAGATGCTGCCTGACCCGCTGAGTTACTCCAGCACTCTGTGAAACGTCACCTATCCATGTTCTCCACAGATGCTGCCTGACCCGCTGAGTTACTCCAGCACTCTGTGAAACGTCACCTATCCATGTTCTCCACAGATGCTGCCTGACCCGCTGAGTTACTCCAGCACTCTGTGAAACGTCACCTATCCATGTTCTCCACAGATGCTGCCTGACCCGCCGAGTTACTCCAGCACTCTGTGAAACGTCACCTATCCATGTTCTCCACAGATGCTGCCTGACCCGCTGAGTTACTCCAGCACTCTGTGAAACGTCACCTATCCATGTTCTCCACAGATGCTGCCTGACCCGCTGAGTTACTCCAGCACTCTGTGTCTGAATCTATTATATATTTTCCTTTCCTCATTTCCATAAGCAATCCTTTGTTCCACACCCAAATTAATATTTGGCAAGTAATTTGCTTTTGATTTCACATCGCTGAGGTGGATCAAAGAGGAATTTATCTTTTTTGAATTTACAACTATAATTAAAACAGTAGGGTTTGTTTACCATGTTGCCTATGTGCAAACAAAGTTGTGAAGAAACAGAAGGCAAGTTGAAAGATTAGAAATACAATAGCCCTCTATTAATCACTGAACAGACTGAAAGATCTTCCTAACAACAAAACCCGGTAGATCAGATGTTGGTAACTGGGCCAAGTACATCAGGTTGGTACCAGGCCAACAGATACACGCCTGGATATTGTAGGTTGTAACAAAAGCCAAGTGCACACCACTGACCTTGAGAATAAACTGCCAGAGGAGAGTAATTCAAAAAAGCTTTTGGCACAAAATGCTGGAGTAACTCAGCGGGACAGGCAGCATCTCTGGAGAGGAGGTATGGCTGACGTTTCGGGTCGAGAACCTTCTCGGTCTGAAATATCACCCGTTCCTTCTCTCCAGAGATGCTGCCTGTCCCGCTGAGTTACTCCAGCTTTGTGTGTCTTACTTTCGGTTCAAACCAGCATCTGCAGTTCCTTCCTAAACATTAAGGCTTTGGGCTCATTGGCCATCAACAGTCAGAGTATTAAGTATAGAAGTTGGGAGGTCATGTTGCAATTGTATAAGACGTTGGTGAGGCCGCATTTAGAGTAATGTGTTCAGTTCTGGGCACCGTGTTATAGGAAAGATGTTGTCAGGCTGGAAAGGGAACAGAGAAGATTTACGAGGATGTTTGCAAGACTCAAGAGTCTGAGCTATAGGGAGAGGCTGAGAAGGCTAGGACTCTATTCCTTGGAGCGCAGGATGATGAGGGTGATCTGAAAGCTGTATAAAATCATGAGAGGAATAGATCGGGTCGATTCACAGAGTCTCTTGCCCAGAGTTGGGGAATCAAGGACCAGAGGACATAGGTTTAAGGAGAAGGGGAAAAGATATAATAGTAATCTGAGAGGTAAGTTTTTCACCCAAAGGGTGGTGGGTGCATGGAACGAGCTGCCAGAAGAGGTAGTTGAGGCAGGGGCTGTCGCAACGTTTAAGAAACAATTGGACAGGTACATGGATAGGACAAATTTAGAGGGATATGGGCCAAACGCAGGCAGGTGAGACTAATGTAGCTGGGACATGTTGGCCAGTGTGGGCAAGTTAGGCCGAAGGGCCCGTTTCCACACTTTATGACTCCAACTACCTTCTATCCAAAGATAGACACAAAGTGCTGGAGTAACTCAGCGGATCAGGCAGACCCTCTGGAGAAAAGGAACAGGTGATGTTTCGGGTCGGAACCCTTCTTCAGACTTTTTCTTCGGAGGTGCTGCCTGACCGGCTGAGTTACTCCAGCACTTTGCGGTCTATCTTCGGTATAAACCAGCACCTACAGTTCCTTCCTACACAATCCTTCTGATCAATACAGTTTCTGTCAGGCTTAATTTTAATGGACTCGCTGGTATTCATAAACTATGATTACATCATTCGTACCGCACAAGTTAAGATATTTTTCCAATGGGCTTTTTTTGGCCTGCTGAAAACATCCTGTTATAAGCCAGCAAGTTGTCAGTACTCACTGACGTGTTAATTCAAACCATTTTGTTGAGGCAGACATGTTGTGGGGAACATCTCCTGACAGAGAACTACTGAGGGTGGATATATTTGCTGCACATCACACAATGATTCACGGGAGGTTGGTCTTGGAGGGGAGGATGCTCCTCAAACTGCGGAGCATCCTGGACAATACACCTCACCCCCTCCATGACACACTGGTCGACCTGAGGAGCGCCTTCAGCAACAGACTGGTTCCACCAAGATGCAGGACAGAACGCCACAGGAGATCCTTCTTCCCTGTGGCTATCAAACTGTACAACTTCTCCCCCTTCGGTCGTGGGGTAGAGACTGACTCCCCCCCCCCCCCCCCTCCCCCCCCCACCCCCTCCCCCCCCCCCAATCTTCTTTGCTCCACTCGTCACTTTAATTTCATGTTTCATGTATTTTTGTATTTTGTGAAATGTCACCTAAACTTTATGCAGGAAAAATGTTCCCAATGTTGGGCGAGTCCAGAACCAGGGGCCACAGTCTTAGAATAAAGGGGAGGCCATTTAAGACTGAGGTGAGAAAAAAGTTTTTCACCCAGAGAGTTGTGAATTTATGGAATTCCCTGCCACTGAGGGCAGTGGAGGCCAAATCACTGGATGGATTTGAGAGAGAGTTAGATAGAGCTCTAGGGGATAGTGGAATCAAGGGATATGGGGAGAAGGCAGGGACGGGTTATTGATTAGGGACGATCAGCCATGATCACAATGAATGGCGATGCTGGCTCGAATGGCTTCCACCAGCACCTACTTTCTAGGTATCTATGTATCTCCATATAAACTGCCTGACCCGCTGAGTTACTCCAGCACATTGAGGTATTTTTTTGCAACTACTCGAGCTGCTTGTGTTCCCACTTGCAGGCAGCTGTGGACTGAGGTTTAAGGTGAGGGGGGGGGACAAGATTTTATAAACACGTTTTTCACACAGAGGGTGGTGGGTGTACGGAACGAGCTGCTGGAGGAGGTAGTTGAGGCAGGGACTATCGCAATGTTTAAGAAACATTTAGACAGGTACATGTATAGGGTTAGTTTAGAGGGATATGGGCCAAACGCAGGCAGGTTGGACTAGTGTAGATGGGACATGTTGGTCAGTGTGGTCAAGTTGAGCCAAAGAGCATATTTCCATGCTGTATGATTCTAATATTTATTATTACAGCTTTATACCAGTCAATGGCTCACGATTTTCCACAAGCTGTATCGTGCACTTTGCCCTATCTATTGTACTTGAGTTTGACTTGATTGTTTATATATGACGGGTCTCAACCCGAAACGTCACCCATTCCCTCTCTCCAGAGTTGCTGCCTGTCCCGCTGAGTTACTGCAGCTTTTTGTGCCTATCTTACGTATAGTATAGTCTGATTTGTCTGGATAGCTTGCAAAACAAAGCTTTTCACTGTACCTCGTTACACTTGACAATAATAAACCTAAATTTATACCAAAATTGTATAAGTCTGGGGAAGAGTCCAGGCCCAAAACATCACCCATTATTGTTGTCCAAAGATGCTGCCTGGCCTGCTGAGTTACACCAGCACTGTGTCAATCTTTGGTATAAACCAGCATCTGCAGTTCCTTTCGACATCGAAATTGAGCCCTTGTTTGTGGGATTATCGGACAATAATCCTTGTTGCAAAGAAAACCTGAAGTTTATTAACATCATGGAATGTACCACCGTTCATGAATGAATGAATAAGTTTATTGGCCAAGTATTTACACATACAAGGAATTTGCCTTGGTGCTCCGCTCGCAAGTAACAACACGATATACAGTAACAATTAAGAATGACACATAAAACATTGAACATTAATAATAAAACATTTTTGGCTGAATGGGAGATGCCAGAGAGTAATGGTGGATGGCTGTTTGTCAGGTTGGAAGCCGGTGACCAGTGGGGTGCCTCTGGGATCTGTGTTGGGTCCACTGTTGTTTGTCATGTACATCAATGATCCAGATGTTGGGGTGGAAAATTGGATAAGTAAGTATGCAGATGATACTAAGATAGGTGGTGCTGTGGATAATGAAGTAGATTTTCAAAGTCTACAGAGAGATTTGGGCCATTTGGAAGGGTGGGCTGAAAGATGGCAGATGGAGTTTAATGCTGATAAGTGTGAGGTGCTACATCTTGGCAGGACAAATCAAAAGAGGATGTATATGGTAAATGGTAGGGAATTGAGGAATGCTGTGGAACAGAGGGATCTAGGAATAACTGTGCATAGTTCCCTGAAGATGGAATCGCATGTAGATAGGGTGGTAAAGAAAGCTTTTGGTGTGCTGGCCTTTATAAATCAGAGCATTGAATATAGGAGTAGGGAAGTAATGTTAAAACTGTACAAGGCATTGGTGAGACCAATTCTGGAGTATGGTGTACAATTTTGGTCGCCTAATTATAGGAAGGATGTCAACAAAATAGAGCGAGTACAGAGAAGATTTACTAGAATGTTGCCTGGGTTCCAGTAACTAAGTTACAGAGAAAGGTTGAACAAGTTAGGTCTTTATTCTTTGGAGCGCAGAAGGTTAAGGGGGGACTTGATTGAGGTCTTTAAAATGATGAAAGGGATAGACAGAGTCGACGTGGATAAGCTTTTCCCATTGAGGGTAGGGAAGATTCAAACAAGAGGGCATGACATGAGAATTAAGGGACAGAAGTTTAGGGGTAACATGAGGGGGAACTTCTTTACTCAGAGAGTGGTGGCTGTGTGGAATGAGCTTCCAGCAGAAGTGGTGGAGGCAGGATCGATTTTAACATTTAAAAGTAAAATGGATAGGTATATGGATGAGAAGGGAATGGAGGGGTATGGTCTGAGTGCAGGTAGATGGGACTAGGGGAAAATAAATGGTCGGCACGGACTGGAAGGGCCGAGAAGGCCTGTTTCCGTGCTGTAATTGTTATATGGTTATGGTTATTATAGTTTAAACATGTGAATGAAATAAAATACCAGAGCAAAAGGAAGCTACGGACTTTTGGTTATTGGATTTCTCTTCAATCGTATTGTCACTTTTAGTAGGTCTATTGGTATTAATGTTGTCATTGAAGGATTTCCTCTTTTGGAAAGAAACGGTCTTTAGTTGAAGTGAAACTCGTAACCTCTTCCGCCAAATTCCAAAATATGAACAGATAGCAAATGCCAGAAGTTCCTTTTCCGGATGGTGGCTCTCTCTCTATCTCTCGTGGAACACAATTTATTATTTTCTACCAGGTATCAAATGTCAAGACGTTGCACGTACTGGAAATCTATTGCACCGAAACAAGTACCATTTTCCAACAGCTTCTCAAACGCATAATCTGGATATCAATTGCACCAGAACCAATAACCATCTGAAATCTGAAGAAGGATCTCAATCCAAAACATCACCATCCCTTTCCTTCCACACATGCTGCCTGACCAATTGAGTTCTCCAGCACTTAAACCCCTGTCCCACGGTACGAGTTCATTCCAAGAGTTCTCCCGAGTTTGCCCTGATTCGAACTCGGAGATTTACGGTAATGGCCGCTCGTCGGTACTCGGGGCTCTCGTGGACATTTTTCATCATGTTGAAAAATCTTCACGAGTCTTGACGTGCTTACCTGCCGTTAGCGAGTCTTCCCGAGCACCTGCCGTTAGCGCTAAGAAACGTCCACGAGCTCCGACGTACCCGCTATGTTCATTCTTCGTGCTTACGAGTTTGATTTTTTTTAACCTCGGGCGAGCTCTTGGAATGAACGCGAACCGTGGGACAGGGCTATAAGTGTTTTGCTCAAGGTTTCAGCATCTGCGGTCCCTTGTTTAATAATTTTCTGCCAGACTCTCAAATGCATAAACTAGTACTTATTTGCAAAACAAGTAACAATTTTCCATGAGCCTCTCAAATGTATAAGTTGAAAATAATTTGAACCATAAGAAATAACCATTTATTACCAGCCTCTCAAATGCACAAACTGAGAATTATTTGCCCCATAACAAATGACCATTCTCTATCAGTACCAGAGGGCGGCGCGGTGGCGAAAGGGGTAGACCTACTGCCTTACAGCGCCAGAGACCCGGGTTCGATCATGACTACCGGTGCAGTCAGTACCGAGTTTGTATCTTCTCCCCGTGTCGTGCATGGGTTTTTCTCTGGGTTCTTCGGTTTCCTCCCACACTCCTACCTGTACAGGCTTGTAGGTTAATTGGCTTGGTATAAATGTAAATTGTCCCTAGTGTGCGGGGATCGCCGGTCGGTGCGGATTCGATGGGCCAAAAGGCCTGTTTCTGCGCTGTATCTGAATTAAAGTCAAAATTAAAATCAGTCTGGATAATATTTGGAACAGAACAAACAACCATCTTCAATTGGCCTCTCAAATGCATAAAGTGGAAATGATTCACAATATTTGCACTATAGCAATTAACTACTATCTTATCAAATACACAAACTGGGAATTACTTGCTCCAGAACAATGTTCCTATCAGCCCCTCTAATGCACAAACTGCAATTTTCATGCACTGCACTGGAAATTATTTGCAACCTACTGGAAATTATTTGCAGCAGAACAATTAACTATTTTCTATCAGACGCTCAGTTATTTGCACTACACTGGTATCATACTGGAACGTATTTGCACTACACTATAAATTATTTGCAGCATACTAGAAATTATTTGCACCAGAACAAATTATAATTTTCTCTCAGCTTCTCAAATGCACAAACTGTAAATTATTTGCAGTACATTGGAAATTATTTCTCATTTTTATGGTCATATAAATCCTACCTGTGACAGATGCAATTCTGAAGTGGCCTCATTGACTCATATGCTTTGGTGTTGCCCACTTTTGGAAAAATATTGGAAAGACATTTCTGATACTATTTCTGTAGTTTTAGGTATTGATTTACAACCTCATCCTATAACTGCAATGTTTGGGCTACCAATGTTAGATTCTACTCATCTGTCCCGCTCCGCCCATCGGCTGATTGCTTTTACTACGTTAATTGCCAGAAGATCTATTTTATTTAAATAGAAACTCTAATCCTCCGACCACACTCCATTGGTACTCTGAAACGATATCATGTTTAAATTTAGAAAAAATTAGGAGTGACATTGTTGAATCCTTGGTTAAATTTGATAGGACTTGGGAAAGCTTTATTCAACATTTTCACGCGATATAAATTGTCCCCTCTCCAATTGTTATAATAATTATCTTACCTTTATACGGTGGAATGGACTTGACGACAAACAGGGACTTAAATTGTTGAAATTCTTTGCAGCCCAGATTCTGTTTGGCTTTTTTTTTTCTAGTTTAGGGGATATTTATTTTTCTCTTTTTCTCTTTTTGTTTTTATATATACAAGATCTCTTTTAACCACTGAACTATATTTACATAGTGACCGGGAGGTTTATACTCAATGTGTACTTTGACACTGGACTCATATTTAGGTTATACCTGTTATAAATGTAATCCTGATCCCTATGTATCAATATCATTGTTATGTTTATCATTATTTTATTTTTTTTAATTTGTTTTTGTTTTTGAAAAAAACTAATAAAAAGATTTTAAAAGAAAAGAAAGAAAATGATTTATACCACACAGGAAATTATTTGCATTACACTGTAAAGTATTCGCATCATACTAGATATTATTTGCTCCTGAAAAAAATAGTTATTTGTTCTCAGCTTTGAAAAATGCACACACTGGAAATCATTTGTACTACACTGGAACTTATTTACACTAAACTGTAAATTATTGGAACTTTATTGCATTTTATTTGCACCAGAACAAAGAACTATTTTCTATCAGTCTCAAATGCACAAACTGGAAATCATTTGCACTACTGTGTAAATTATTTGGTATCATATGGGAATGTATTTGCACCTCACTGTAAATTATTTGCACTATTCTTTTTATTTTGTACCAGAACGAATAATATTTTTCTCTCACCTTCTCAAATGCACAAACTGGAAATCATTTGCATTATTTTTTGCACTACGCTGGATATAATTTCTTTGCACCACACTGGAGATAACTTTTTGTACTACACTGGATATATATTTTTTGCACTCCACTGGATATATATATATTTTTTTGCACTACACTGGATATAACTTTTTGCACTACACTGGATATAATCTTTGTCACTGCACTGGATATAATCTTTGCACTACACTGGATATAATCTTTGGCACCACACTGGATATAATCTTTGCACTACACTGGATATAATTCCCTGCACTACACTGGGCATTATTTTTTGCACTCCACTGGATATTAGTTTGCACTACACTGGATATAACTTTTTGCACCACACTGGACATATTTGTTGTGCCGCACTGGATATAATTGTTTGTACTACACTGGATATAATTGTCTGTACCACACTGGATATTAATTTTTGCACTACACTGGATATTATTTTTGCACTACACTGGATATAATTTTTTGCACTTCACTGGATATGATTTTGTTTTACACCACACCGGATATTATTATTTGCACCAGAACAAACAACTATTCCCCCCCCCCCCCCCCACCCTCTCAGTTGCATTAATGCATGGGATTGATTGCAGCAGCCCCACACTGTATGTGTTGGCGAGGGTTTGTAGAGCTGTGTGTGTGAGAGTGAGTGAGTGTGAGTGTTGGCGAGGGTGGTTTGCAGAGCAGTGTGTGTGTGTGAGTGAGGGTTTGCAGAGCAGTGTGTGTGTGTGAGTGAGTGAGTGTGAGTTGCTGCTCCCCCCCTCCTCCTCCTCCACCTCCCCCTGTGCACGAGCCGCGCTGCAGCGACTGAGCGGGGCGGGCGAGTGAGCGAGCGAGTGAAGCCGAGCTGAGCTGAGCCGAGCCGAGCAAACGGGCCATTTTCGCGGGCCGGGCCGGGCCGGGCCGGGTCACGTCACAGCGCCGGGCGGCGGCGGCAGGAGACAGGAGGCGGCGGATGGCAGCGACCACTGGGCCGCGCTCAGCCTGACATTCGCCTCGCCACCAGCCCCGAGGACGGACATTAAACCCCAGCCCAGCCTCCCCCCCCCCCGCCCGCCGGCCTCCTCCTCCTCCTCCACTGCCGCCCGCCCGCCCGCCGGCCACACACTCTCACTCACTCACTCACCTCACACAGCGGCCCGGAGCCTGGGCCTCGAGTACGGGGCGGGGCGGCGCGGCGCCGGGGAGAGCAGAGCTGGGCCGGGCCGGGCCGGGAGCGGCGGCGGCGGCGGCGGAGAGGAGGAGGACGACGACGGAGAAGAGGAGGCCTCGGGCCTCGGTGAGTGCAGCGGCCGCGGCCCAGAGCGGGCGGGGAGAGGGAGGGAGGGAGAGAGGCCGAGGCCTGTGGGGCTAGGCCCGAGCGCGGGGGGGGGGGGGGGGGGGAGAAACGCAGTCTTATCTCCCCCTTCAACTCTCCCCCCCCTCCTCACTACCCTCCCCCCCTTCACTACCCTCCCCCCCCTCCTCACTACCCTCCCCCCCTTCACTACCCTCCCCCTCCTCACTACCCTCCCCCATCCTCACTACCCTCCCCCCTCCTCACTACCCTCCCCCCTCCTCACTACCCTCCCCCCTCCTCACTACCCTCCCCCCCTCCTCACTACCCTCCCCCCCTCTCACTCCCCTCCCCCCCTTCACTACCCTCCCCCCTCCTCACTACCCTCCCCCCTCCTCACTACCCTCCCCCCTCCTCACTACCCTCCCCCCTCCTCACTACCCTCCCCCCCCTCCTCACTACCCTCCCCCCTTCACTACCCTCCCCCCCTCTCACTACCCTCCCCCCTCCTCACTACCCTCCCCCCTCCTCACTACCCTCCCCCCTCCTCACTACCCTCCCCCCACCTCACTACCCTCCCCCCTCCTCACTACCCTCCCCCCCTCCTCACTACCCTCCCCCCCTCTCACTCCCCTCCCCCCCCTTCACTCCCCTCCCCCCTCCTCACTACCCTCCCCCCCCTCACTACCCTCCCCCCTCCTCACTACCCTCCCCCCTCCTCACTACCCTCCCCCCCTCCTCACTACCCTCCCCCCTTCACTACCCTCCCCCCCCTCTCACTACCCTCCCCCCCCTCACTACCCTCCCCCCCCTCTCACTACCCTCCCCCCTCCTCACTACCCTCCCCCTCCTCACTACCCTCCCCCCCTTCACTACCCTCCCCCCCCTCACTACCCTCCCCCCCCTCACTACCCTCCCCCCCCTCACTCCCCTCCCCCCCCCTCACTCCCCTCCCCCCCCTCACTCCCCTCCCCCCCCCTCACTCCCCTCCCCCCCCTTCACTCCCCTCCCCCCCCTTCACTCCCCTCCCCCCCCTTCACTCCCCTCCCCCCCTTCACTCCCCTCCCCCCCCTTCACTCCCCTCCCCCCCTTCACTCCCCTCCCCCCCCCTTCACTCCCCTCCCCCCCCCTTCACTACTCCCCCCCTTCACTCCCCTCCCCCCCCTTCACTCCCCTCCCCCCTCCTCACTACCCTCCCCCCTCCTCACTACCCTCCCCCCCCTCCTCACTACCCTCCCCCCTTCACTACCCTCCCCCCCCTCTCACTACCCTCCCCCCCCTCACTACCCTCCCCCCCCTCTCACTACCCTCCCCCCTCCTCACTACCCTCCCCCTCCTCACTACCCTCCCCCCCTTCACTACCCTCCCCCCCCTCACTACCCTCCCCCCCCTCACTACCCTCCCCCCCCTCACTCCCCTCCCCCCCCCTCACTCCCCTCCCCCCCTTCACTCCCCTCCCCCCCCTTCACTCCCCTCCCCCCCCTTCACTCCCCTCCCCCCCTTCACTCCCCTCCCCCCCCCTTCACTCCCCTCCCCCCCCTTCACTACTCCCCCCCTTCACTCCCCTCCCCCCCCTTCACTCCCCTCCCCCCCCTTCACTCCCCTCCCCCCCTTCACTCCCCTCCCCCCCTTCACTCCCCTCCCCCCCTTCACTCCCCTCCCCCCCCCTTCACTCCCCTCCCCCCCCCTTCACTCCCCTCCCCCCCCCTTCACTCCCCTCCCCCCCCTTTACTACCCTCCCCCCCCTTTACTACCCTCCCCCCCCTTTACTACCCTCCCCCCTTCACTTCCCTCCCCCCCTTCACTACCCTCCCCCCCTTTACTACCCTCCCCCCTTTACTACCCTCCCCCCTTCACTACCCTCCCCCCCCTTCACTACCCTCCCCCCCCTTCACTACCCTCCCCCCTCACTACCCTCCCCCCCTTCACTCCCCCCCTTCAACTCGCCCCCCTCCCCCGCGCTCCCTCCCCTCCTCCCCCGCGCTCCCCTCCCCTCCTCCCCCGCGCTCCCCTCCCCTCCTCCCCCGCGCTCCCCTCCCCTCCTTCCCCGCGCTCCCCTCCCCTCCTCCCCCGCGCTCCCCTCCCCTCCTCCCCTGCGCTCCCCTCCCCTCCTCCCCCGCGCTCCCCTCCTCCCCCGCGCTCCCCTCCCCTCCTCCCCCGCGCTCCCCTCCCCTCCTCCCCCGCGCTCCCCTCCCCTCCTCCCCCGCGCTCCCCTCCCCTCCTCCCCCGCGCTCCCCTCCCCTCCTCCCCCGCGCTCCCCTCCCCTCCTCCCCCGCGCTCCCCTCCCCTCCTCCCCCGCGCTCCCCTCCCCTCCTCCCCCGCGCTCCCCTCCCCTCCTCCCCCGCGCTCCCCTCCCCTCCTCCCCCGCGCTCCCCTCCCCTCCTCCCCCGCGCTCCCCTCCCCTCCTCCCCCGCGCTCCCCTCCCCTCCTCCCCCGCGCTCCCCTCCCCTCCTCCCCCGCGCTCCCCTCCCCTCCTCCCCCGCGCTCCCCTCCCCTCTTCCCCCCGCGCCCCCCTCCCCTCTTCCCCCCCGCGCCCCCCTCCCCTCTTCCCCCCCGCGCCCCCCTCCCCTCCTCCCCCGCGCTCCCCTCCCCTCCCTTCCCCCCGCGCTCCCCTCCCCTCTTCCCCCCCGTGCTCCCCTCCCCTCTCCTCCTCCCCCCCGCGCTCCCCTCCTCCCCCCCGCGCTCCCCTCCTCCCCCCCGCGCTCCCCTCCTCCCCCCCGCGCTCCCCTCCTCCCCCCCGCGCTCCCCACTTCCCCCCCCGCGCTCCCCTCTTCCCTCCCCCCTCAGCTCCGCTCCCCTCCCCCCTCTGCTCCCTGTGTTCCCCGCACTCCGCTCCCCTTGCGCTCCTCCTCCCTTCCCCCACTGCTCTCTTCCCCCCCCTCCTCCGCTCACCCCCCAATCATTCCCCCCTCCACTCATAAAGGCCAAAAACGGGCAAACGGGAGTAGTGTAAATGGAGCATCTTGGTGGAGATGGAGCATGGATGAGTTGGGCCGAAGGATCTGTTTCTTCACTGTATGATTCTGACTATCATTTACTGTAAAGCGCTGTACAGACCTGAATTTAAAAATTATGTTTTATAATAGTGACTATACCTAAGCACTCCCAGACAACTTGTGATCCAACTACACTGAATTCCTTTTGCTGACTCTGTAAATTGCTCTGCTGTAAAACTGTAACATTACAATTTATGTTTTGAACACAGCTTATAATTGGAACATCATCTGCTGTTGAACTCTTAATAGTTAACAAATCTGGGTTGCTACAAAGTGTACCATCAATTGATTGTGTTGCCAAATAAATTTGATTCGTATTTGGACTTGAACATACATGCAATGATGAAATCTGGTCATAAATGGAGGATATTGTTTCTGATTAGACAAATGATGCATGTGAATGCATGTAAATTGGTGCCTCTTCTGTGCAATATGATCTTTTTTAAGCCTTTGTAAAAGTAATCATTAACTAAGGGAATTTCTGGGTTAAATCAATACAGGGATATTAGTCTAGAAACTAGATGCTGGCTAACAAAAAAGGATATGAAGTGCTGGAGTAACACAGCGGGTCAGGCAACATCTGTGATTTAATGTGGTGAATTTAGTTGATTACTATTTCAGTCTTGAGACTTTTGGAAGCTAGAGTGTTGGTGTTAGCCAAAATCCTAGCTCTGCTGATTTTTGTCGTTTGCTGCACTGTGGTTAGATTCTAAACTGTAGCACATGCATTTTTGGTGATTGTGGAATGTACAATTTTTCCCATTGTGAATTGTCTTGCTGCAGAGAGGTGCACAGGAATTGGAATATCTAACTGTGTTTGCAACATTTAAGATGCAGTATGAGCGGAACTTGTTATTGTACTGCCACAGAATCAGAAGTGCACACAAGATGGGAGACAATTTGATACCTTTGCTGATTTGATGGAACTTTTTTCAAACTCTTGTAAAGTGAATTTTCCATTATCCAAACACAGACTTGCTTTGATTTAATCAGTTGAAAGAGCTGGCTGCAGTGCTACAACTTGTATGTTGTGGGCCCATTCTCATGGCTCCCAACACATTAAACCACTTCACATGCCAGTCTGAATGGGTTGGATATTTCCCTCTCTCTCCCCCTCCACCCCCTCTCCCCCTCCACCCCCTCTCCCCCTCCACCCCCTCTCCCCCTCCCCCCCCTCCCCCTCCCCCCCCTCCCCCTCCCCCCCCTCTCCCTCCCCCTCCCCCTCCCCCTCCCCCTCCCCTCCCCCTCCCCCCCTCCCCCCCTCCCCCCCTCCCCCCCCTCCCCCCCCTCCTCCATCTCCCCCTCTCCCCCTCCTCCATCTCCCCCTCTCCCCCTCCTCCATCTCCCCCCCCTCTCTACACCTCACCCCTCTCTATTTCTCCCTCTCTTCCCCCCGTCTCCCCCTCCCTCTCTCTGGAAACTGTATCGCGAGGATGAAACCCGTATGGTGACCGGGAAAATGTGCAAACTCCACACAGACAGCACATGAGATTAGGATGGAACCTGGGTCTGTGAGGCAGTGATTTTATCAGCTGCACCACTGTGCTGCCCTTTGATCGAAGTCTGAAATAGCCTGTGAATCTTTCTTCTGCTGCTTTCAATGGATTGGTGGTGTGCTGGTAGTCTTTGTATTCTTGACCTGGGAGGTAGATGCAGTGGACGATAATGACCTTCCAGTGGTTAGCAGGCTCCAAGTTCTCTGCTTCAGAAAACTCCAAACGTCTACTCTTCAGATTCCCTTTCCCAACTCTCCGGCAATGTCTCTCCTAGCTTGTTCTGGCAAGCTTAAGTCATCTAGTTACATGGTGCTGCCTGCTTTGTTTAGTTTAGAGATAGGACATGCAGCCCACCGAATCTTTGCCAACCATTTATTGCCCGTTTACACTTCTATGTTATCCCATTTTCTCATCTACTCCCTACACACTAGGGGCAACTTACAGAGGCCAATTAACCTACAAACCAACACGTCTTTTACATGTGGGTTAAAATAACATGCTGGAGGAGCTCGGCGGGTCAGGCGGCATAGGTGGACAATGGACAGATTAATGAACAGTTTACATTTTCAGGTTGAGGCCAAAGGTAGGGTCTTGACCCCCAAAAACCATCTGTTCATTTCTCTACAGATGCTGTTTGATTCGCTCAGTTCTTCCAGCTCTTTGTTTTTTTTATTAATATAAACCTGGTGAAGCAGGAGTGAGGATGTTAAGTTCCAGATACATCCAAAGCAAGTTAGTTTCAGTTCAGTTTTAGTTTATTGTCAGGTGTTCCGAGGTACAGTGAAAAGCTTTTGTTGTGTGCGATCAAGTCAGCCGAAAGACAATGCATTATTTCAATTGAGCCATACACAGTGTAGAGGTAGAGATTTAAAAGTGTGCAGCGATTTTAATATGTGATTTCAGATTGTGGCTAGCACACAAATAGTCACCTGGTTTGAGCGCCATCTTGCAAACAAATAAATCTGAAAGTTGCCATACAGTGCAGTTCAACTCACTCTGACAAAACCCTGAGTTACAACAGATGATGTTGAAACGGTGGAAATCGTTTTAGATTCAAGGATTAGCATATATTGGTTTAGAGTAGTGGCTCCCTACCTGTTTCATCCGCGGCCAAAAGTGATCAAACATATAAACTTATGGCCCATGCTTTAGGACAGCATGATAAATGGAAAATTCTGTTAAAATGATTCAAGTTTTTGAAATGTGGTTTACATTGACTTTGCAGTTAATTAATCACAAAATGAAAGCATCAAATATCAAATTAAACCATTGAAACCAAAATTAAAGCATGAAATATAAATATTGGGACCCCCTCATGGCACAGTGTCATCCTTTGTGGCCCAGTATTAGGGTGGGAGCTTACTTCAGACTGCAGTGTGGTGGAGGAGGATGCTGGAAAAGGGGTGGGGACAAAGCCTGCCAAGTGATGGGTGGATACCGGTGAAGGGGATCGATTGGCAACAGAACATAGTCAAAGAGCAGCAGGAATTACAGAGGGGGAGTAGAGAGAGAGTGAGAGGGTTTCAAAGAACTCATGTTGGAGAGAGGAGGAGAACTTCATCAAAGTCTGCGTACCTTGAGGAGATTTTGCAGTGGAGCAGTGAAATAGAGTTAGACACAAAATGCTGGCGCAACTCAGCGGGTCAGGCAGCATCTCTGGAGAGAAGGAATGGGTTACGTTTCGGGTCGAGACCCTTCTTCAGACTGATGTCAGGGGAAGGGGTGGGACATTGATAGTATGTAGTTGGAGACATTAAGACTAGTGGGAGAACTGGGAAGGGGGAGGGGATGGAGAGAGAAAGCAAGGGCTACCAGAAGTTAGAGAATTTCGTGAAATGGAGTTGCTAGGACCTGGTTGCTTCCTTGTTGCATGGTCTAGCATCCACTCTTCCTTTGGGAGGTAGAGACTTTATAGATACGGCGCGAAAACACCGAGTCTGCCCACCGAGTCCGCGCCGGCCAATGATCACATTGTACAGTAAACTACAATTTTACAACTTGCTGAAGCCAATTAACTTAGAAACCTGTATGTCTTTGGAGTGTGGGAGGAAACATAGCACCCGGAGAAAAGTCTCGCAGGGAGAACGTGCAAACTCGATACAGGGTAGAACGCGGTCTTTGGTGCTGACGGGCAACAACTCTACCGTTGCGCCAATGTGCTGCCCTTAATGTCGGTCGAGTGCATTGTGTACTGCATCACCAGGCCATCTCCAGCGTGAATAGCAGACCGTGCTTGCAGAAAGGCCTTGACAGCTGGTAAAGCTCCCGGGTTCATGGGCTGTCAGAGTTGCGATTTTAAATTGGATGTCTGTGAATGTCATTCACAAATTGTTTGAAAGAAACAGCATCGGAAACAGACCCTTCGGCCCACCAAGTCCACACCAATCAATTGCTCATTTATATTATGAATTCAGTTCCATGTTATTCCATTTACTCATCCACTCCCTACATACTAGGGGCACTTTTACAGATGTCGATTAAACTATAAATGTACACGGCTTTAAGATGTGGTGGGGGTAGGGGGGGGGGGGACCAGAAGAAACACACAGTCACACTATAAACTTGAACTTGGTAAATTTCTGTATATATCTGTACAGGGTTTGGAACGCGTTTCAATTTTAGATGTTCACGTCACAATGCAAATGCAGTTTCATATTCTCAGTCTCCTTGACAAATATTCCGTGGATATTTAGCGAATTCCCACTGTAACATCCTGTCCCCGTCCCCCCAATCGTACTGGGCTTTCTGGCCTAGTATCAGAGAGTTGCACAAGATGGAAACGGGTCGCTTGTCCCTCTCAGTCCATGCTGTCAATCTCGCACGTGCATACACCGATCCCATTTTGATCTCTCCCAAGTTCCTGTCAGCTTCCCCCCCCCCCTCCGATTTTGCCATTTACCTACACATTGGGGCAATTTACAGTAGCCAATGAAGCCACCAATCCTCCTTTCTTTGGGATTTGGGAGGAAACTGGAACACCTATTCAAAGCCCATATGATCACAGTGGGATCCTGCAAACTTCACACAGATAGCACCAGAGGTCGTTTGAATCTGGGTTGTTGTGAGGCTACAACTCTACCACTGTGCTACTCGACTACAGTAAATCACAGTTAAAATGTAAAGATTTTCATCCTTGTCCTTCCAATTCTACAACCATGTAAAACTTAATGGGTTCTTAATTCCAATTTACACCATTATACATAACCTGTTTTAAGAGTTCCAGCATTAGCTGCTGGCTTCAATTCCAGAATTAGCCTTGTCCAACCCCTCCATCCCTATCCTTTTTGTCTTTCTTTTATGCCCATTTAATAAAATTCAGATCCGAATACCTTCCCTCTCAAATCCTATTTTGTCTCATTACTTCCCTGTGATGTACGATGTACAATACATCATATAAATGCAGACTGTTGGTGTTACATACTGATTGTTATTTGCAGAACTCCCGCTGAGCACAACAGTGTGAATGAAGCCTCTTCACATTTAATATCTGGTTGAATTGAAGAGTTGCAATGCTGAAATATATCGAGGTCAGATAATAGAGGCACAGTTCAATAAATATTAAAGGTTGTGACACTGCTGGTGGAAACGTGCATGATGCAGTTGCCAATGCAATAAATACTGAAGCAAATGCTGGACTGGTTGTGAATGAGCTGTGGGCATGGAAGCTAGGCAGGAGTGTTGCTTGACCAGGGAATAGCAACTGACGATAGCAAGTCACTGCCCTCCTTCAACACCACTCCAAGTCGCCAAATTATGGGTACAAATGGGAATGGCCATGATATTTGCATCGTGTATTGGATGTCAATCATGCTGTCCATTATCATTTTAAAGGGCTGAGTGATGGTGTTTATTGGAAGAAAGCAGCACAAGAACCGACTCTGGCACCTTCAGTTTCTAAGACATGAGGCTGTTGCTTTGGACAAATCTTACTCGTGTTTGCACTCCTCACGCTCCCAATAACTTTCCAATAACCCGTATCATTGCTTCGGCAGAACTCTTGGGAGAAATGTCTGTTTGACATACAGGTTACCGTTCTGGCCTTAAGCATGGTTTAGGAATAGTTTAGAACAGTTTACGGTTCGAGGGATATGGGCCAAACGCGGGCATGTGGGATAATTGTAGATGGGTGTCTTGGTAGGCTTGGACAAGTTGGGCCAAAGGGCCTGCTTCCGTGATGTATGACTCGATGATTTGAGGAGTAGGAATGGATTTGGTGCATTACCTACCAGACATTCACGGCAGTTGTCAGAAATAGACACTAAGGAGTTTAGAGCATATTACACATGGCACAGGGCAGAAAAGCTTCCCTTTCAATACATTCACTTCCTTCTCTCTATGTCAATTTACCCACCAACCTATTCAATGCACCTTTCACTTCCTCCTTTACTGTGCATTTTTATTTCTCTCCAGATCTGCTTTGATGTTTCCTTAGAATCCACCAGGTAGCATAAACTGTCCAAAATTCTTCATCCATGAATCTTTGAAGTAAATATTTTGCTGGTTTTCTTTTTTGTTCTGACTTGTTATTGGCATTTTGCCTCCTGAATTGTGCGCAGTATGGCAGGTATGGTTGTAACTCTGTTTATTGTCTCCTGACCTGAATTCTATGTCTCTTTTATACAACTAAATTGTCAGCAATGCACTCTGTGCAGCTGGTTTCATTGAACTTTCCGTCAGTGCAAACCTTCCATCAGTATGAATTCTTTGAATTTTTTAGGTCAAAGCAATTTATATTAAGTTTCAATTGTTTATTAACTTTGAGAAATTATAACTAAATCTATAAAAGAATGTTGCGTGTAAATCATTCTACCATTCAGTAAAAGACGGCACTGTGGCCAGAGACCCGGGTTCAATCCTGACTGCGGGTGCTGTCTCTACGGAGTTTGTACGTTCTCAAAGTGACCCGAGTGGGTTTCCTCCGGGTGCTCCGATTTCAGTCCACACTCCAAAGATGTACAGGCTAGTGTCTGTAGGATAGTGTTGGTGTGTGGGGATCGCTGATCGGCGCAGTCGTGGTAGCCTGAAAGGCCTGTTTCTGGGCTGTATCTCCAAACTAAACTAAACATTGGAAGGTTGTGTGCTTTAATATCGTGTAGGGTTAGAAAAAGACTTACAGTCTGACATGAAGGGAATAAGTCAAGACATCATTTTCAGTACGCACATTCAATGGAGTTCTTAATGAAGTTGCTTTGAATTCCTTGCAGCAGTTCTGACAAGCGGTTGAATCTAATGCTGTTAAAAGCCAGCTGCTGTGTCATCACGGGCAGTGTAACGTCTGCAGATGTTACCCAACCACAGTTGAATTGGCTCATTGATTCAGTAGTTGTTATGGAATGTTTTATCTAAGAACCATTTCATTGCTTTTAAGAAAATTGGTGTGGATTGATCATGTTCACTTTAATCATTTTAAATATGACATTAGCCATGAAGTTTTCTCCTTCCAAATTGTTTTTTTTGCTAACTGCAAACTACATTGGGGAAGTAACAGATATGGTGGTCATTTTGTGAGATAACTTTGTTCTGTCGGCGAGAACGTTTACCTGTCCCACTTTCATCCTCTTTCCCCTTGGGAAGACTTCCATTATCATATCCATTAACCTACCTGATCTCCCGGTGGCTCAGCACTTCAATTCCGAATCCGACCTTTCTGTCCTGGGCCTCCTCCATGGTCAGAGTGAGGACCACCGTAAATTGGAGGAGCAGCACCTCATATTTCACTTGGGCAGTTTGCACCCCAGCGGTATGAACATTGACTTCTCTAATTTCAGGTAGTCCCTGCTTTCTCCTCCCCATCTCAGCCCACTGTCTCTGCCTCTTCCTTTCTTCTTCCCGCCCCCCCCTACCCTCACATCAGTCTGAAGAATGGTCTCAACCCGAAACGTTGCCTATTTCCTTCTCTCGATAGATGCTGCCTCACCCGCTGAGTTTCTCCAGCATTTTTGTCTACCTTCGAGTTTCCAGCATCTGCAGTACCTTCTTAAACATTCTCATATCCATATATGAGCTGTCCATCTGTTTTATTTGTGTTCCTGATTTTCCATCTCTTTCTCCTGGGTAATTTGAAAATTGATATCAGTGTAGTCCAATTTTTAAAAATTAAACACGTAGCCTTAGCATTGGTTGTTGTCTTTCGTTAGATCTGTCACTTCGCTATCTTGCAACAAGTGGGCAGCCTCTTTAATGTTGTGTAGATTCTGGGTGTTGCACGAGTGAATTGATTTGTCATCTCAGATATTATTCCTCTGCAGTCCATGTTAAACATGAGGTGGATTATTTAGTTAAAATTGCACATGTTGCACTCTGGAGTGGGGTACTGTTTATTGGTAAATATGGTGGTTCAATATTGCAGTGAAACCCAAGAACTGTCAAGCAGAGCCACTGTCATTTCAGCATGTGAATGCCACCATGTCTGAGATTCCAATATAAAACCAGAGATTGGTGCTGCCAACCTTTGTAATGAGTCTTTTCCTGTCTGCATCCCAATGCACTAGATCCAAGTAGCGTCCAACCGAGTGTTGGTAATTCAACGGCAGTGATACTGGGAACTCTGTCTGAAAAACCTATTCCAATTGCGCCTGGCACAGGAATAGTGTCTGTTAATGTAAATGGAGGAGGTGGCTACACTGGATCTATTTCGTAAATATTTGAAATTTAGTTAATGCTATGATTCCTTGTCTTCTGAAGTATTTAAGGATTTTCATTTAGTTTATTTGTACTGTTAATTAAAACTTAACAGTTTCTGAATGCTTCATAATGTCAGCTAGAATGTCAACAAGCTAAATCAGAAAGAGTGGGGGCCATTTTTTTATTTCAGCAGCTTCGTGAGAAGGACCTGTGCAGTCTCAGCAGGTCCCAATAACTGCAAAGTCCTGCTGCTGATCAGGACATGAATATTGGAAAAAATACATTTTTATCTGTGTTATTGCCTGCAAAGGACTGCCCAAGTTCTGTCCGGAGGTGGCCAGGGTGGCCCTGGTCTGGCGGGGCAGGCCCTGGACTGCAGCTGCTGGCTCCAGCTCGGCTCTGTCTGCCTGTCCCGCCGGGTTGGCCGGCAGACCTCCACCTGCACCCCCCTCCCCTCAGTCCGACCGAGATCCTGCTGAAGATGGGCAGCCGCCGGCCCTGCTTGTAGATGGGGGACTCGGAGCCGCTACTGCTGGAGTCGCCCTGGTCGGAGAGAGAGTCTGCGGTCGGGCTCCTGCCGGCCATGGGCAGGCTGGGCGCCCATTGGAGCTGCTGGTGCTGTTGGTGGTGCTAGCGCCAGCAGCAACCTCCTCCCCCTCCCTTGCCCAGCCCAGAGTCAGGGCCAGCTCCAGGTTTGGGTTGAAGGCCGCCCGCAGCATGGCCCAGTCGAGCGCTGGACCGAAGGAGGCTGAGCCCAGGCTGGCGCTCTGGCACAGGCGAGGCCGGGGCCCTTGTTCCTCCTTGAGGTTGTGGATGAAGTGGCAGCGGGTACCTTGGGGGCAGAAGCTGGTGGTGGGCAAGGTATGTCTTGTACTTGGGGTGGCAGCTGAGGGAGCGCAGCCATGGTGCCGTGCCGTCGGGCGGGGCTGTCGGTTGACCCAGCGGGATTGCAGAGGTGAGCTGGGGTTGGCGCTTCTCTGCGCTGGGGGGGGGGGGGGGGGGGTGGAAACCGGGGACAGTCCAGTGGACAGCACTTGCAGCGCCGGGAACACGGGTTCGATCCTGGCTGTGGGTGAGGCGTGCAGCTGAATCGACAGCGCTTCGTTTGAATTTTATTTGTAGCGTTCGACCTTTGACAAATCCCATGATTCCTTGCGTTTTTCGGAATACCAAACTCGCTTATTGATATGGAATGTTGGCAAGGCACCTTTTTTTTTAACATCGAAGTGAACAACTTGCCCTAATATCTCTCCCAAAGGATTCAATAGACTACAAAACATAGAAGTACAATTAGGCAATTCGGCCCATTGAGTCTTCAATGGCACAACATTTGTTTGTATTAAAATGCAAGCCTGCACCAAATGGTTCATCTCGCTTTCTGTTTGATTTAAGCTATGTTAAATGGAGAAGAGATTGTTTAAGTTTGAATATCTCTCAAATTATTGATTATTTCTGATCACATATTCCTAAATTTGTCAACCAGAATTGCCTGTTTTTTATGGTTTTGACTAGTCCTGTAAAATGCAAATACAGCAGCTAACATAATGCCTTTTTAGACTAATATTAAAATGACATAAATTTTAAATGACATAAATATCTTCACATTTACTTGAATTGGGAATGGCCAATTTCACTTTGACAGGATTTGGCAAAAGGAGTGTGAGAGTATCTTTTTGCAGGTAGGATTATATCCTGGTTGGAAGCATACATAGGCGAAATAGTGAGAGTTCTGGGCCAGCATGTTCCAATAAGAGTGAAACCAAACTTAACAGGTACGGACTAGAGCTAATCAAGTGCAACAAGAACTAAGTAGAATCCCGATCCGAAACGTCGCCTATCCCTGTCGTCCATAGATACTACTTGACCCACTGAGTTATTTCAACACTTTGTGGTTTGCTCAAGAACTAATCATGTTCAACACAACTAATCATGTGCAAGTAGAAGAGATTAGTTGATCTTGGCATCATGTTCAGTGCAAACATTGTGGGCCGAAGGGCTATGTTCCTGTACTATTTTATGTTTTAGTGAGTGAGAGATATCAAGGGTAGGTTAAATATACAAAAAAGGAAGCATACGGCAGATATTGAGAATTAAAGACTGGGTATGCCTGTCTCGGGTATAATGAGTAGAGTGTCGCTTTGAAAAGAAATTAGGAAGGCAAAGATGGTTCTTGAAATGTCACTGGAGGCCGGTGTGAAGGCAAATCTGTAGGCATTTTATGTATATAAAGAGTGAAAGAATAACCAAGGAAAGAAGTCTGAAGAAGGGTTTTGACCCGAAACGTTACTTATTTCCTTCGCTCCATACATGCTGCCTCACCCGCTGAGTTTCTCCAGCATTTTTGTCTACCAAGGAAAGAGTAGGGTCGGGGACATTGGGGGCAGTCTGTTCATGGAAGCAGAAGATATTGATGAGGTCCTAAAATGAATTCTTAACATCGATATTCACAAAGGAAACAGCATTTGCTGTTGGAGATCTTGGCGAAGGGGAAGGTGAAATCCTAGAGCCCGTCGCTGTAAATAAATATGACTTACTTGATGCTTTAGTGCGCTTAAAGGTGGTTAAACCCCAAGGTTAGATGATTAAATCCCCAGGTTTATCCCTGGCTGCTAGGGGAGGCAAGGGAGGTTGCTGTGGCTCTGGCTGAGATTTTTAAATCTTAGTTGATGTAAGTGAACTACCAGATGATTGGAGGTCAGCAAATGTTGTCTCCATTGTCAAGAGGGGCACCAGTGAAAAGCCCTGTCATTATAGACATGTGAGCCTAATAGCAGTGGGATGGAGGTTATTGGAAGAACTTCTGAGGGGCAGGATTAATGATCAGTTATAAAGGCAGGGACTGATCAGAGATGGCCAGCATGGCTGTGTTACGGGCAGATCTTGTCGGAGCCATCTGATTAATTGTTTTGAGGAGGTAACAAAGTGTATTGATAGGGCGTTGGAGTAGACGATGATTAAATGGCATCAGTAAGGTTTTTGACAATGTTCCATATGGGAGTCTGATCGAAAAGGTAAGAGAATATGTTGCTGAGCACGTTTGCAAATTGGAATCAATGGGCTTGGCTCGAGGAGACCGAAGGCGATAGTGGAGAGCTGTTTTTGTGATTAGATGCTGTAACTCACGGTGCATCACAGGATGTGTGCTGGGATCCTTGCTGTTTGTAATATGCAAAAATGATATGGATGTGAATGTGGAAGTCATGATCAGTAAATTCACACATGACACAGAGTGGTGGTATTGAGAGATAGTATTGGAATCATGTTGATGTGTTGGTGAAATGGGCTGATGGAGTTTAATCATAATAAGTGTGAGTTGAAGCATTTTTGGTCATACTAATGACGTAAGACCTTTGGCAGTATTGAGGAACAACGGGAGCATGCAAGTCCAAAGGCTCTTGAAGATGGCAGTGGAGGTTGATAATGTGGTTAGGAGGCAAATAGGATACGGAAGAGGAAGTGAACACTAACACGAGCAGGAAGGTTCTATTATAAAACATTGGTCAGACCTAAGCTGAGGTATTGCATGCAGTTCAGGTCACCAAAAAGATGTGATGGTGATGGAGCGGGTGGAGTTGAGATTCACAAGGATGTTGCCTTGGATTCAGCTTTTCAGTTATAAGGAGAGATTAGGGTGGCTAGGTCTTTTTTCCCCTGGAATAGAGGAGACAAAAACAAGTCATGATTGAGTTATGTAAAACTGAGGGTTGTAGATAGGGTGAACCACAGGAAACCTTTCCTCTGTTGAATAAAAACAAAGCAGAGAGATTTAGGATAAGGGGCAGAGATTTAAAGGGGATCTGAGGAGGATCTATCTCGCCCAAAGTGAGGTGAGTACCTGGAATGCACTGTCGGAGAGAATTATGGAAGCAATGTCGCTGTTACGGATGATCAACCATGATCACATTGATTGGCTCCTGCACCTATTGTCTATTGTTTGGATGAATACTTGAATCGTCTAATAATTGGCGTAGAAAGCATTCTGGAAGGTGAAATTAGTAGAATGGGTGCCCACCGATTCACGTGGACGCAGTGGGCTAAGTGGCTTGTTTCTGTGTTGTATGACTTGTATGATAAAATGCTGGCAGAATTTAACCTGGATATGTTTTCCCACATTTTGTCGTCCTCCCTCTCCCATTTTCTTTCTCCCTGTCCTCCATTTTGCGTAGGCTTAAACGACTATCTCTCATGACCAAATCTCAGAGAGAGTTCAATGCAGGTAGCCTGGTAATTTGAATTCCAGTTTAAGCTCTGTACTTGTGTGCCGACATTGCAAATATGAGTGCTTTATACTGGAGAATAAATTCCATTGCGTGGCAAGAGTGCACAAACTGCTGATTCACAGTGTGAAAGTGTTTACTATAATTCCTGGCAGCCAGACTTTGCCATTGGCTGTGGAAGATCCTTATAAGCCAGGTGTGAAAACAGGAAAAAAGTGGTGGCATGCGCTAGTATTTACATTTCAAGTCAGAGGTATTACTATTTTTGGAGAGCAGCTAAATGCAGTCTCTTAAAATGGTTCTTACTGCTTCTCAGTCAAGCATTGCGGTTTTATTTACATTTGAATGTGGCTTCTAGAACTGCTATCTGTGGTATTGTTGTAAAGTGAATGGTTACATGGTAACACATATGCTGGTTATAATAATATAAAATAATCATCTGCTAGCAATAACGGTCAGTTTTATGATTTGGGCATTTAGAAGAAGATATTGTTCATCTTAATCATTTTGTTTCCATCATTTAACTTTTTTTTAATTCTGCGAAAATTTGTGGATTTGTCACTGATCTTAAAATTAATTCTTAATGAAAGTATCTCATCAAGAATCAGAGGCATGTGTAAATCAAACAATACTTTGAATCTCTTCAATAAGTTTATAGCTGATATGGTAATTAGCCTCAACTCCACTTCCTGTCTGATCACTGTAACGTCATGCTATTGAAGTAAAAAAAATATCTTTCACAGCGTTGAGTATACTTAATTCTCTCCAGCCACATCTATTTCGGGATAGAATATTTCCAAGATTCAGGCAAAATAAAATGCCCCTTCGTTACAATGTTAAATGATGCTTCTTTATTTTGTGTCCTAGTTCCAAGTTCCCCCACTTGGGAAAACATCCGAACTGTATCAGTCTGGCCAGATTGCTCATAATCATGTTAGTATGAAAAATAACATAAAGTGCTGGAAGAACTCAGAAGCAAACGGAACTGAACTGAGGTCAGACAACATCTCTGGAGGATAGACACAAAAAGCCTGAGTAACTCAGTGGGACAGGCAGCATCTCTGGAGAGAATGAATGGGTGATGTTTCGGGTCGAGACCCTTCTTCAGACTTGGAGGACATGGATAGGCACCGTTTCAGGTCAGGATGCTTCTTGAAGAACAACTCTCAGTCTGAAGAAGGATCTCGACCTGAAACATCACCTATTCCTTTTCACCAGAGATGCTGTCTGGCCTGCTGAGTTACTCCAGCATTTTATGTCTATCTTCAGTGTAAACAGCATCTGCAGTTTCTTCCTACATCACCTGAAACATTGCCTGTCCAGGTTCTCCAGAGACCTATTGAGTTACTCCAGCACTTTGTTTTAACAAGGACGTTCGTAACGAGGACAGAGTCCCCCTTGTCCTCACCTTCCACCCCATCAGCCGTCGCATACAACATATAATCCTCCGACATTTTCGCCACCTCCAACGGGATCCTGCTACCGGCCACATCTTCTCATCTCCTCCCCTTTCTGCTTTCCGCAGAGACCGTTCTCTCTGTAACTCCTTTCCCAAAACACCCCCTCCCCGGGTACTTTCCCCTGCAACCGCAGGAAATGCAACACTTGTCCCTTTACCTCCCCCCTCGACGCCCTCCAAGGACCAGATCAGTCTTTCCAGGTGAGGCAGAGGTTCACCTGCACCTCCTCCAACCTCATCTACAGCATCTGCTGTTCCAGGTGTCAACATCTCTACGTTGGCAAGACCAAGCGCAGGCTTGTCAATCGCTTCGCTGAACGCCTCAGCTCAGTCCGTCTTAACCAACCTGATCACCCTCGGCACTTCAACTCCGCCTCACATTCCCACTCTGACCTTTACGTCCTGAGCCTCCTCCATTGCCAGAGTGAGGCCCAGCGCAAGTTGGAGGAACAGAACCTCATTTTTCGCTTGGGTAGTTTACATTGACTTCTCTAATTTTAGATAGCCCTTGCTTTCTCCCTCCTTCCCATCCCACTTCCCAGTTCTCCCACAAGTCCTACTGTCTCCACCTACTTCCTTTCTTTACCCCAACATCACTCTGAAGAAGGGTCTCGACCTGAAACGTTGCCAATTCCTTCTCTCCATAGATGCTGCCTCACCCTCTGAGTTTCTCCAGCCTGAAATGTGTCCAATTCACTGACCACAATCTATTTACAGTTCTTATAACATGTAAACAAGTCATGAAGGCTCTTCTAATTCCATAAGGCAGCATCTGACCATTACCTGGCTTAGCCTTCATTCCCTGCACAAGTTTCGAATTCACCGTCCCCACCACTGCTACTTTACTAATTACTAAATATAAAGATGGTCTTGACTGCATATTTGATACTGTACAAAAATAGGTTCAGTTTTTTCCTTCGATTTTTCCAGCATCTGCAGTTCTTTCTTAAAGCTCTTTGTTTTACATGCAAGATTCCAGTATCTGCAGTTCCTTGTCTCAAAAATTTGCAAAAAGATCGCGCCTCTTTTTAAAAAATTACAGAAAGTACAGGCCTATGTTCTTAATCCTACCTTGAAAACTGATTCTTTCATCCAAAGAACCAGTCGAGTGAGTCTTCGTAAGGCTATCCACTTAGATAATGACTCGACAATACCTCTAATGTGATCTTGCAAAATCCTGGTTGATGGATTTCCCTTCTATTGACTCCATTTCTACCTCATGCTGCCTCGGCAAGACCAGTAGCATAATCAAGGACAACCCTGGCCACTCTCATCAGGCAAAAGGTATAGAAGTGTGAAAGCGCACACCACCAGATTCAGGGACAGTTTGTTCCCAGCTGTTATCAGCCAACTGAATCATCCTACCACAACCAGAGAGCAGTGCTGAATACTATCTACCTCTTTGAAGACCCTCAGACTATCCTTGATCAAACTTGGCTGACTTTACCTTGCATTAAATGTTATTCCCTTATGTATCTATACACTGTAAATGGATCAATTTTGATTATGTATTGTCGTTCTGCTGACTGGTTAGCGCGCAACACAAGGTTTCACTGTATCTCAGTACACGTGATAATAAACTGAACTGAACCTATTTTTGTACGGTATCAAATATGCAGTCAAGGCCATCTTTATATTTAGTAATTAGTAAAGTAGCAGTGGTGGGGACGGTGAATTCGAAACTTGTGCAGGGAATGAAGGCTAAGCCAGGTAATGGTCAGATGCTGCCTTATGGAATTAGAAGAGCCTTCATGACTTGTTTACATGTTATAAGAACTGTAAATAGATTGTGGTCACTGAATTGGACACATGTCCTGGTCTTTGCAACTCTGAACTTAATGTATTTTATTAGGTCTGATTTATATTGAGTTGACCAAATATCAACATTTCAATGGATTCATCTCCAAGCTGCTGTTACAGAAAGATGTAGCTTTGAATGCCAGATACCGACTGCAGAAAATGCTATTAATTTGACCTTTTTTTACAAACGAGACCACAATTTATTTTCATGAGGGTGAGAGAAGAATGAAGATGGAGGCTGGGCAGAATTCCTGTGCTCTTGTCATTTCTATATTTAGATCCAAAGACTAACCTGAAAGGCTGCAAGGTCTCAGAATATTAGAAATTGGATTACAGCACAGAAGGAGCTGTTGGCTTTTTGATTGGTCTCCAGTTAATTTAATTCTCGTGCTCTTTGTCTATCATTTAAATATTTTGCATTTGTGTCCTTTATAATGCCTCACGGCAGTGAATTTTAGAGGATAACGACGTTCTGTGTTTTCAAAACGGAAATCCTTATGACAACTGGATCTTTTGCCAAGCACCTTGCTTCTAAATGTAATATTTTTATAATATTAAAAATTCTCAAACTTTGAAGATGTAGTTTTTAACTTTTAGAAGTTCCAGTATGCTGTGGTGGCACGGTACTGTCACAAAAAGAGGCACCATCAGCCAATGCCTCCCACAGCCTGGTTCTTTCACCACAGGGTTACACAAGGGCAATTTACAGTTGTTAATTCACTTGCCAGCCATTACGTATTTTGAGATGTGGGAACAAGGGAAAATCACATAGTGGTAAGGAAAACACAAGGGCGGTACAATTGTGCAGCGGTTGAGCTGCTGCCTCACAGCGCCAGAGACCTGGGTTCGATCCTGATTTTGGGTGCTGGCAATCTGGAATTTATGTTTTCCTGGTGGTCGTGTGAGTTTATGTGATCTGGCTTCCTCTCACATCCCAAAGACAGGCAGGGCTGTCTGTTAATTGTCACTCTGTAAATTGCCCATAGTGTGCAGGAAGTGGATGAAAAAGTGAGATAACGTGAAACGAGTGTGAACGGGTGATTGATAGTCCATGAGCCGAAGGGCCTATTTCCATGCTGTATCTTTAAACTAAACTAAACGTGCAGATTCCACATGGACAGCCGCCACAGTTTGGATTGATCTCCACTGTGAACCGTGGGACAGCAGTGCTGGTGCACAGTCCTGCTGTCTCAATGCTTGTTACTTATTGAAAACTTTTGAACATGTCACTTGCAAGTCTGTGTCGTTAATTATATCAGAAAGAACAATGATCTTTGTGCCGGCTACTGGGGAACACCACTACCTAGCTGTCTTTGGGGGCGATGGAAGATGGGGGTGGAGGAGGAATGAAAAGACTCATACCGTTGCATGTTCCTTTCTTTCCCTTGGTCAGTTTTCCATCTGTACCTATTTCCTCTCTAATCCCATATTTTGTTACGTTATCAAAGAGCTCTATGGTTGAATGGAATTTATCTTCAATAAATCTGTGGCTACAAATTATCACGTTTCTCTTTGCTCTTTGCAAGTGGTACGTGACTCCAGTCCCAATTACACTACTTCCAGGTCTACAAAAACTGGGAAGATTGTGAGCAGAGTTTGTGAGTTTTCCTCTTGCTTCCTTCAATAGCCACCCTGAGATCCTACTCTCGGAATGCCCCTGACAGGTTTGATGGAAAGCTGAGCTAATTAGAGTCATTGGGTCTCAGCATGGAAACAGGCCCTTTGGCTCAACGTCCATGCCGTCCAAGATGCCCATCTAAGCTAGTCATGTTTGTCCGCCATATGCCTCTAAATCTTTCCTATCCATGTATCTGTTATGAACCTTCTGAATATTGTAGTCGGCAGGGCACTAATCTGCATATCACCAACTTGGACAATTTTACATTTTTATCAAGCCAATTAACCTACAAACCCGCACGTCTTTGGAGTGTGGGAGGAAACCGGAGATTACGGAGAAAACCCACGTAGATCACAGGGAGAACGTACAAACTCCGTACAGACAGCACCCGTAGTTGGGAGTGAACCCGGGTCTCTGGCGCTGCATTTTGCTGTAAGGCAGCAACTCCACCGCTGTGCCACCGTAACTCTTGTCTCCTGTCAATGACTGCCTCCACTAAGTATCGAAATTGTCAAATAATCAAAGAAAAATTAAATTAAAAATATTTAATTAAGACAATAAAACATCTCCATTTATTTTTGGGAAAAAAAATACTGATGATCAACTTGAATATGCTCAAAACACTTGGCAGATGATACGGTACGTGTATAGAGATGAACAGAGGAAAGTGCCGATGGTTGAGTGCTGTGCAGATCAATCTGGTTTTGTTCACATGAGCAACTCCAGTTGCCTGTCACTATGATCTCTTTGTCCGGTCCTCTGCATTGTTATATCGTAGCCAAACCTAAGCTTGAGGAACAGCATTTTGTTTATTATTTGGGCACACTGTTCATGTCAAAATCACCAACTTCAGGTACCTTGCCATGGCCAGTGTGTTTTTATTATTGGAGATACAATAAACTGTAGATGCTGGATGGAAACTTGAACAAAACGCAAAATGTTGGAGTAACTCATCAGGTCAGGCAGCATCTGTGGAGGGAATTGATAGCGACGTTTCAGGTCTGAAGATGGGTCCCAACACAAAATGTTGCCCAGCCTTCTTTTCTACAGATGCTACCTGACTCGCTGAGTTACTCCAGCACTTTGTGCTTTGCTCATGTTATTATTATTGTTCGTTCAGGGTTGCTCTCTCTCACTCGTGTGCTCTGGCATAATCCCATATATGTGTCAGACGACTTGTGCTTCCAACAACAAAAGCACGTTTCAGTTTCTGGTGTTGCAGTTCTGCTGCTCAAATCAATTATCTTGTTACACCGAGCATTCATTTTCTAATGCACTCCTATCCAGCCGCCTTTGGTTATTTCTCTGGAATATTGAATTAAATGCAAATTTTCTGAGTGTCAGCGATGAGTCAAAGGCCATGCAATGAGTGCCAGGTTTACGTCTATTGTCACATGTCCTTCTTCTTTCGTGTGGCGTGCACAGCCTAAAGTTGTAGGACAACTTGTTCTATTTGATCTTCCGTTTGTGCACGTCGAGTTGATTGCATTAGTCGAAACAGGGCGGACCACGTGAACGTTGCAATCTTCCACCCCTCACATGGACTAAGTACGGTTCAGTGAATAACTGTAAATGAATACAATCAAGCCAAGAGCTTGGAGATACATTGCATTAAGGTCCAGTAGATTTGTGGTACCTGCTTTGTCATGCATGATGCCTCTGGTATGAAAGCTCGGCTTATTTGACTCTCTAAATTTGGAAAAGATGGGCCTGGGTGGGTGGAGAGCAAAGGCATTGAGCACGGGCAGCAGGTAATCCTGTGGAAAATCACACGAAGAGTCAGTGTAGCCTTGATTTTCTGGAGCAGCTTATTGTTTATGTAGTTACTATAAACTATGTACTATGGATAGTTCCTATGACAGTTGCAGTATTTGTTTTTGCCCTTTAAATTTCAACGTGTTGTTTCTTTATTATAATTTGTGCCTTTTTAATAGACATATTAGCATCTGTCATCAATCCAGTTGAACTAGCTGAACGAGGTCATTTGAAGTAATTATTCCAGCTGCTAGTTTGATCACTCAGCATCTTTTATGTCATCTTGCAGTGGAGAATTTAACCTGGATCAAGCGTCAGAGCGTTTATTTGTCATATGAACTGATACAATTCAATTGTCACTTGGGGTTTGGTTTATTATTGTCATGTGTTTCGAGGTACAGTAAAAAAACTAGGTTTGGCATGCTATCCAAACGGATCATACTAAACATAAATAAAATCAAGCCAACCTCAAGTAATGGTAGAGAAAAGTTGAATGTATAGAGTGCAGAATATAGTTCTCAGCATTGTAGCACGATAGTTCCATAGACAACGTTCAATATTCACAATGGGGCTAATGAGGAGGTTGATGTAGTTGTGAGGTGAGAAGCAGAGATTTAGTTCCCTGGGTTCGATGTTTGGAAGAGATACGTTGGATGGTGTTGAATGCCAGGCTATAGTCAATGAACAATAGCTTGACGTATATGTTCCTATGGCACGGCACAGAGTAGAGAAGAAGAGATTTTGCATCCACCGTCGATTTGTTGTGGTCACAGCCGAATTGAAGTGAGTCCAGGTGATTATTGAGGCAGGAGTTAATGTGTATCATTACCAATCTCTCAAAGCACTTAATTGCAATAGAAATGAGGCCACTGGTCGATAGTCATTGCGACATGTCATCTTGCTCTTCTTACGGTGATGTTATGAATGTCCTTTTATAGCAGGTGAAAACCTCAGATCGTAATAGTGAAAGGTTGAAGATGTCTACAAAAACTCCAGCCAATTGATACGTGCAGGTTCTGAGAACATGGCCAGGTATATCATCGGGGCCAGATGCTTTCAGAGGGTTCACCATTAAGAAAGATTTTCTGACCTTGGCCTTGGAGACTGAGATTGCACAGTCATCAAAGTCTGAGGGGGCCCATGAGGTTAATCGTTGTTCTCCCTTTTGCAGTGGAAAGCATTGAGCCTGCCTGTGAGTGTTGCTGTCCATTGATCATCTCGGTTTCACCTTGTAGAAAATGATGGCATGCAAGCCCTGCCACAGTTTCCAACGTCTGTCTGAGCCCCCAGTTTGGTCCTGAAATGTCGCATTCTCATTGATCTTCTGGACATTGCGCCTGGATTTCCTGTATAACTCTGGAACGGCAGACTGACAGCTCCTCAGTAGATTCTGGATATCCTGGTTCAGTCCAGGCTGCTGGTTAGGGAACCCCCAAATGGTTTTGGTGGGAACACACTCCTCCATACCTTTCCTTATGAAGTCAAAATGACAGTGGCATATTTCAGTTACCATAGCATAGTCGACCGGGTTCAAGTACTCTTAAAGTCACTCCTCTGCCTCACCTGACCACTGTATAATCTTTCTCACCTGAGCCGTGCTCTTAGGTCTCTGCCTATACACAAGAAGAAGGAGCATAGCCAGATAGTCTGTATTTTTTAACCAAAGTGAGGGATGGAGTAGCAGTGGTTGTGTGTTTGATGCTATGGTGTTGCAGGAAATATGCTGTTGGTAGTCAGGAAGCATCTTCAAGCTATTCTTCAAGTCCCTGACTATGATGGCAAAGTCGTAATGATGCACCTTCTGGTGTTTCTTGACCACCTCATGCGGCTGTTCTAATGCTAGCCATATGTCTGCCTGGTGTGGATTGTAGACTGCAGTCTTGCCAATAGGGGCAAATTCCCTTTGGAGGTAGAAGGGAGGGCAGTTCGGTGTTGGATGTTCAGAGTGACGGAGCAGGAGTTGGACTAAACCGCCATGCCTGAGTACCGCAGAGCTTTCTGTGGGGGCAGGTGAGGCTGCCTGGTCAATGCTTAGTATTGAGAAACCTTTGGGCTGGTGAGCTGAGAATGGGCCATGTCTTGTGAAACAGAGTGCATAGAATTACCTCCTGTCCCTTCAAAGAAATTGTACTCTTAAACCCTAATCTTATTTTCTGGGAACTGTACGTTACCCAAAGGTGGGTGGGGGAGGGAGTTCATTCTTACTTGGAGCCCGTCACATAAACCATGATTTTGGGCACATAGAGGCCTCTCCGGCACTTCCAAGTACTGTCGCAGGGTTGGGATCTCCCTGTGCATAGAACCATTGTAGAATCACTAAATTATTTCAATGCCCAGAAGCCTGTCAATGATGGATAGATTTATGCCATGTTTCTTAGTTTAAGATGGGTGTACTTAAGATTATTCTACATAGGTGCTAACAAAATGTCACCACACTCCAGCACCATTTTAATACCATGGAATCCATGTCCAGAAGAATTACAACATACTTGCCGTCAATCTTTAACTTGAATTGTATTGTTTAAAATGTATGCCGGAAATGCGCAGAACTGATTTGATGCCAACTTGATCTTCACTCATCCTGCTAATGCACTGTCGTGATCACAGAGAAAACTTGATGTGTGCCACTCGGAGTTGTAACTCTCTCCTTTCCCCCCTTTATCAGCCCTGCCTCCCCCCTGACTAAAACCTGACTCCTCAAAGGAGTCTCACTAATGCATTTGTTATGGCGATTGGACAGTTCATAAAATCACAGAAACATCAGCACAGAAAAAGAGCCTTGCACCCTATTCATCAATGCCAACCATGATGCTTATCTATGCTAATCCCATTTGCCTGTATTAGGAATACAGTGCATTCAGAAAGTATTCAGACCCCTTCACTTTTTCCACATTTTGTTACATTACAGCCTTATTTTAAATTGGATTAAATTCATTTTTTTTATCATCAATCTACAGACAATACCCCGGAATGAAGAAGCGAAAACAGGTGTTTAGAAATATTTGGAAAGTGATTAAAAAGAAATAACTGAAATATCACATTTACATAAGTATTCAGATCGCTTGCTATGGCGTTCAAAATTGATTATCCTTGAGATGTTTCTACAACTTGATTGGAGTCCACCAGTGGTAAATTAAATTGATTGGACATGATTTGGAAAGGCACACACCAGTCTATATAAGATCCCACAGTTGACAGTACATGTCAGAGCAAAAACCAAGCCATGAAGACGAAGGAATTGTCCGTAGACCTCCGAGACAGGATTGTGTCGAGACACAGATCTGGAGAAGGGTATAAAACAATTTCTGCAGCATTGCAGGTCCCGAAGAGCACGGTGGCCTCCGTCATTCTTAAATGGAAGAACTTTGGAACCACCAGGACTCATCATAGAGCTGGCCGCCCGGCCAAACTGAGCAATCGGGGGAGAAGGGCCTTGGTCAGGGAGGTGACCAAGAACCCGATGGTCACTCTGACAGATGGGAGAATCTTCTAGAAGGACAACTATATCTGCAGCACTCCACCAATCAGGCCTTTAAGGTGAAGTGGCCAGACGGAAGCCACTCCTCAGTAAAAAGCACATGACAGCCTGCTTGGAGTCTGCCAAAAGGCACCTAAAGGACTCCCAGACGGACCATGAGAAACAAGATTCTCTGGTCTGATGAAACCAAGATTGAACTCTTTGGCCTGAATGCCAAGTGTAACGTCTGGAGCAAACCAGGCACCGCTCATCACCTGGCCAATACCATACCTATGGTGGTGACAGCATCATTATGTGGGATTTTTTTCAGCGACAGGAACTGGGAGACTAGTCAGGATCGAGGGAAAGATAAGCGGAGCAAAGTACAGAGAGATCCTTGATGAAAACCTGCTCCAGAGCATTCCACCTTCCAACAAGACAACGACCCTAAGCACACAGCCAAGACAACGCACAGTGGCTTTGTGACAAGTCTGTGAATGTCCTTGAGTGGCCCAGCCAGAGTCTGGACTTGAACCCGATCGAACATCTCTGGAGGGACCTGAAAATAGCTGTGCTCCCCATCCAACCTGACAGAGCTTGAGAGAATCTGCAGAGAAGAATGGGAGAAATTATCCAAATACAGGTATGCCAAGCTTGTAGCGTCATACCCATGAAGACTTGAGGCTGTAATCGCTGCCAAAGGTGCCTCGACAAAGTTCTGAGTAAAGGGTCTGAATACTTATGTAAATGTGATTTCAGTTATTTCTTTTTAATTACTTTGCAAAAATTTCTAAACATCTGTTTTCGCTTTTTTATTATGGGGTATTGTGTGTAGATTGATAATTAAAACAAAAAAAAATCCTTTTTAGAATGCTGTATCGTAACAAAATGTGGAATTAGTGAAGGGGTCTGAATACTTTCTGAATGTAGTCTCCTAGCCATGTCAACCAAGTACCTGTCCATATACCTTTCATGCATGTGTGTTGAATTTCCAGTCTTGTTGCTTGCATATATTATGTTTTTTGAAAATATGCTCGAAGAACCCACAGTTCGCTCTATGCATAATACTAGTGTTGCATAACATGACCTTTGATACTCTATTTCAATTATTTTTTTTAAAAGAACTCGAACTCCTTGGAAAATCTATGCCACAGGGCAAACAATAAGTAACCTAAAAGCCCCAGTGAATATTGTTGCATTTACTTCTGGTGGAAGTTGATGTTCCAGTTTGGTTATGTAACCAAGAATCTATTCAAAGGATAACCTAATTTGAAAGCTCCATGCCTTCAGATGCTGCAAATTAATTTGTGAGAGAGATTAATGAGATTCATCAAAAAAAAGTAGCTAAAGCATCAATTCATAGAATTTGCGTAGTACATTGCATTAACTTGGTAGGTTGGCTGTATCTTTCAAGAAGCAAATGTAGAAACACAGTCATTCTTTTTATACTAGAGTGGATAATGGTTAAACATTAGGGACTTGAAAAAAAGGATGATGTATTTAAATGTAGAACTAGCATTGACATAAATGCTAGAATTAAAAATTTCCGTAATCTTTGCTGAATTATCAAAAAATGCACCTTTCTTCAGTTTATTAATATTCAATTCTAATTCTCCTCCTCCTCTGCATTCTTAGTCCCTTGGGGATGGGGATGATGTGTTTCACTTGCAATTCTGTGGCATTTAATTTTAGCTTAATGTGGGAAAAACACGACAGAAACAATTAACTGCAAATTGTGTAATTAGAGGATGGAATGTAGGTGGGAGGGGTGGAATAAATGCGAGTTCAGGTGGAGCACAGAGAAGAGGGGGTGGGGAAATAGGGGGGTGTGTGGGGGAAGAACGATGAGGGGGAGGGTTTTATAATTATCTATAATGGGACAATTCAGTATTCATACCATTGGGTTGAAAGCTACCCAAGCAAATTATGAGGCGGTGTTCTTCCAGTTTGCTTGTGGCCTCAAGGGCCTGTCCCACTTGGCCGTTATTTGCGCGCCGTTTACGCGACCTCCAAAAATGTGGTTGTCGCGTTGTGACGCACAGGCAGCGTGTGGGTAGCGCGGGACGGGCACATGGAGAGGCGTGGAGGAGTGTGGAGTTGCGCGCGGTATCGCGCGGCACTCCAGGATTTCGTGCTGCACGAAATCTTCGCGCGCCACCTGCGTGATGTATCGCGTACGCACGCTGACGTATTGGCGTCGCACGCTGGCTTCCCGACCTCTCACGTGTATCGCGTGGTGGCGTATGGTTACGTCACCGTGCGTAACCATGCGTCGCCGCGCGCCGCAGGGTATTCTAATGACGTCATGCGCACCAAACGGCACGATGACGCGTGATTTGTGCGCGATGTCGTGTCGACCTATTTTACATATGACACGTAAATGAGGCGCAAATGATGGCCTAGTGGGACAGGCCCTTCACTCTGGCAATGGAGGCGGTCCAGGACAAAGGTCATTGTGGGAATGGGAAGAGGATTTTAAATGGTTAACAACCGGGAGATACAGCAGGACTAGGTGGACCAAGGGCAAGTGTTTGACAAAACCGTTGCTGGGTCTATGCTTCGTCTCGCCGATGCACAGGAGGCCCCACCCGGAACACCGGATGTAGTGGATGTGGTTAAAGGAGGTGCACGTGAACCTCTGTCTCACCTGGAAGGACTGCAACATTGGTTCCACAATGGTGGGAAGCTAGTGTGTGTGTGTATGTATGTGTGTGTATATATATATGTATGTATATATATATATATGTATGTATGTATGTGTATATATATATATATATATATATATATATATATATATATATATATATATATATATATATATATATTCGCTTTTCACAGCAGGAAACGATAGGATGTTAACCAGACAGGCCGCACAGTGCGAATGTTGGGATGTGAGAGCTTCAGTGACCCAGGTTCAGTCTTGGCCTCGATGCTCCGTGTGTGAAGTTCACATGATATTGCTTGATAGGTTAATTTGTTATTGTAAATTATCAGCACTGTGCAGTAGAATAGGAGCAGAACTGGTGGTCATGTGAGAAGAAATGGGTTACAGCGAAAAGATGGAGGGGGTTGAAGGGATTGATGACTTTCTCTGAGATGATATTGACAGTGAGCTGAGTGGTCTCCTGTGTTGTGAGAAATGTAACATATCGGTAATAGAGAAAATATTGGTATCTATTATTGGATGATCTCGATGCAGTTAAGAATTTTTTATTGGCTGTGGTGTCCATTGAAGGCCGCTGAATAGTTTCAAGGCAGTGTTGAATTATGTGAAATATATCCCATGGAATGACAGATTGGGTGTGAGGGACTGGATATTTATACTCTTGTTTTGATTGTGATGTCTAAAAAGTCCATATACAATGTTTGATGCTGCTTCTTACATTTTTTTTTGATTTATTGTTTGTTGTAGATCACATCCATTAATACCCATTGTCAATGACAGACATAAAAGGCTGGAGTAATTCAGCAGGTCTGGCAGCATCACTGGAGAAAAGGAAACGGTGACATTACTTGGTTCCAGAGATGCTGTCTGACCTGGTGAGTTCCTCCAGCCTTTTGTGTCTGTCTTCGGTTTAAACAAACATCTGCAGTTCTTCCTAACACATTTACGCATTGGCTGTTGTGTGGGGGTTGTAGGTAGTTAAGGACGATTTGTGTAACAGTTTATTGATGGCAGAGTGATTCCTCTGTAATTGCCGTTATTGGAAGCCTGCAATGCCTCTGAGCACCTTTTGGCATGTCTCTTGTTCCCAGAAGAGGCCGGAGCTGGGCCAGGAGTACTGCTCTGCTGTGCTCTTTTTTTTGCTCCAGAGATCTTACAGATTTTCTGCTGTGTGATGGTCTTTCTAACCTCTCGCCAGACTGGAGATATTGGTAACAGTTCCGAACCCGACCTTTCTGTCCTGGGCCTCCTCCATGGCCAGAGTGAGGCCCACCGTAAATCGGAGGAGCAGCACCTCATATTTTGCTTGGGTAGTTTACACCCCAGCAGTATGAATATTGACTTCTCCAATTTTAGGTAGTCCTTGCTTTCTCCCTCCTTCCCTTCCCCTTCCCAGCTCTCCCACAGCCCACTGTCTCTAACTCTTCCTTTCTTCTTCCCTCCCTCCCCCCCCCCCCCCCCCACCCCCACATCAGTCTGAAGAAGGGTCTCGACCCGAAACGTCGCCTATTTCCTTCGCTCCTTAGATGTTGCCTCACCCGCTGAGTTTCTCCAGCATTTTTGTCTACCTTTAGTGATAGTTGATAAGTTCATGAATCTTTCAAAAGTGTGATTGACGGGTCATAGGGAAAGTCTGATTCCAAACAAATCCAACTCCTGACATAATCCTTAGATCACGGCCTTGCTAACCAGACAATACGTGGCCCCATGGCAGCTCTCTTGGTAGAAAATATGAGTGTTGATCAGTCAGCAGCGTTTGGCAGAAGGGCAGGAGGAGAACCCTTTTCATGAGCAGCAAATGTCACCACAAAGGCTGTAGACTCATTTGCTTTAAGATGGTTGTAAAATGCTCCATGACTTTCTTCTGCACCTCGTTTTGGACTTTCAAGTGACTATCCTTGATTTCTGTAATCACTTGGGCTGACGTTTACTCACTGGTTCTTGCATGGTTGTCAGCGAGATTCCTGAATTTCTTGAATCTTCAAGAGTGTTTGAATTGTCATATGTACCAACAACAGAAAATAAAATTTCTACTTGCAGCAGCATAACTGGCCTGTAAACACTACCCTCAATCTACAAGGACAAGGACAAACAGGCTTAAAAACAGTTTTTACCCCACTGCTATAAAGGCACTAAATGTAGCCGCCAAGGAACGCGGGGACTAAGGGACTGTGGTTGGTACACTGTGAAATCGACAGAAGGATGTAGGGTTGGGTGTTTATGCGTGCTGTTTTTATATTTCATATTTATTTTAGTTGTTTATCATTTTAATATTTTACCTTGTATGTATCGTTAGCTTTTATGGTTTGAATGTTGCACTGACTGGCTGACATTTTTAAATTTTGTTGTACATGGTTCATGTTACAATGACAATAAAGAAACTATACTATAACTATACTATTAAAACCTTGAATAATCTTTCTGGCAGAATTAATCAGAACTTGGTGGGGGTGGGGGGGGGTAATATGGAACGAGTTGCCAGAGGAGGTAGTTGCGGCAGGTACGATAACAGCATTTAAAAGACATTTAGACAAGCACTTGGATAGGAAAGGTTTAGTGGGATATGGGCCAAATGCAGCCAGGTGGGACTAGTGTAGATGGGGCATCGTGGTCGGCATGCATGGGCTAGTTGGGCTGAAGGATCTGTTTCTGTGCTGTGTGATTCCATGATTATGCCTCTGTAAGTTTTCTGTATTTTGGGAAGTTCTTGAGTTAGCCATGGAGTCATGCAGTCATGCCTCAGCCAAGACTGAGCATACAGCACAGTCAGTTTGACTATCGGCCAGCTATTTCAAGTAGTTTATCGATTGTCTATTGATTTAAAGTGGCTCCCAGGATATTTTGGAGACAAAGGTGGAAGCTATTTAGTCTCCCAATTGGAATGCTTTTTGCGGGTTTCATAATGGCGCTGAAGCAGATGGCATCAGTTCTTCGCACGCTAGCACTATCCTACACACTAGGGACAACTTACAATTTTACCGAAACCAATTAACCTACAAACCTGCCGCCTTTGGAATGTGGGAGGAAACTGGAGCACCCGGAGAAAATCCATGCGGTCACGTGGAGAATGTACAAGCTCCATACAGACAGCACCTGTAGTCGGGATTAAACCTGGGCTCTGGCGCTGTAAGGCAGCAACATGTTTATGAGCAGCTCTTCTCAACCTTTATACCTTTGTGGAATCCTTGAAGTAATTTTCATGTCTCAGGGAACCCCTACATAAAAAATATTATATATCTTTAATAATTTATTTCTCTTTCATAAACTTCATAAGGCAAACATAATATATTTTTCTGATAACTGGTTTAAGCAAAAAATAGCTTACAGTTTTCTCAAGTTTATTGACAATGCAAAAATAAAAACTGAAATCAAACTCCTTGTTCAAAACTGAAGCGAATAAAGGCAGAAGAACTAACCTAGGAGGAGGAGAGAGAGAGCAACACACAAACTTTTCATAAACTAACAAAAACATACATAAATAACCTTTTGATAAACTACCAAAAATAAACATGAACATACTTAATTTTTGAAAATTCATATAACATCCCTAAATGATGGGTAAAGATGACTAAATAACGTGGGTGAATGCGGGACTATACCTGCACGCCAGGAAGCACGGACAGGACTGATGGAGACCGTGCATGCGTCTGTACTCGAGTGAGTCACTTGATGATACACGAATCTGTCATGTACAGCTCCTGTCCACTGACCACTAAAGGCTGTTTCACACTGGCACCGTATAGACGTCGCTAAATATGCTTAATAAATGTTGCTAAATATGCCGTACGTGTATATTAAAGTTACGCATGTGAAATTAAACACAAAAATGACTCAAAATGCATTTACATATGATTAGCCTATTTATCGCTATTTCTCTCGCAACCTCTAGCGAACTCTCGCCGAACCCTAGCGTTCCGGGGAACCCCGGTTGAGAAACGCTGCTCTAGTTTATATTTTAAAATCTACTCTGACAGGTTTTTCAACCATGCCCTCAACTACTAAGGACAAAGCTATTAGCTGTACAGTAACGAGATTGCATGTTTCTCTTTCAACTTGTGCACACACCATGACTTGAAAATATATCACAGTTCCTTCAACATTGTGAGGTCTAAAATCTGGAACTCCCTTCCTAACACGATTGTTCCGTGAGCAGCAAGTATTACCACAATGGCTCGACTCATTTGCGTCAAGATGGTGGTAAAATGCTCCTTGACTTTTTCATGGACCACATACCTAGACAATTCATTATCACCTCAAAAGCATTTGGGGATGAATAATAATAAATGCTGCTGTTACTCAGATGTTGCAAACTGAAGAAATAAAAATCATAAAGCACACACTTTATTGCAGATAATTGTTACAGATATCTATAGCTTCATAGTTTGATTTATTTTGATTAAATCAAGATCGCCAAACAATGTTTAGTTTAAAGATAGACTCAAAATGCTGGAGCAACTCAGCGGGACAGGCAGCATCTCTGGAGAGAAGGAATGGGTGACGTTTTGGGTCGAGAATGTTTAGTTTAGAGATAAAGCGTGGAAACAGGCCCATCGGCCCACGGAGTCCGCATCGACCACCGATCCCCGCACACTAACGCTATCGTACACACACTAGGTACAATTTACACTTGTATCAAGCCAGTTAACCTCCAAACCTGTACGTCTTTGGAGTGTGTGAGGAAGCCGAAGATCTCGGAGAAAACCCACACGGTCACAGGAGAATGTACAAACTCCGTACAGACAGCACCCGTAGTAGGGATTGAACCCGGGTCACCGGCGCTGTAAGGCAGCAACTCTACCACTGCGCCACCGTGCTGCCCTGTGTGTTTCAATGTGTCTGATAAATAAATCCTGAAATCTTGTACTCTGTGAATTTGATCTTGTGATAACACTGGGACTTTGCATAAACAACGTTATTTCAATGCATTTAGTGCTTTTAGTTTTTAACATTTGCTGCCTTTGTACTCGTAGTTTCATTAAATGGCATGGCCATTATTCTGAAAATAGCAATGAATATCATCCTATGTTGCATTTCATGTATAGTTCTTCTGAAATTGAATATATTTCATAAACCCTTTGAGGTAGACTTTGCTTACTTTAGGGTATTTGGAACTGAAATCAATATCTTTGAATTAAAATCTGTGTTCCTTTTAAAGTATTCTAATCTCCCTTCATCTTATTACCATCTCATTCTATTAGGGACGAATAAAAGTAATTTGGAATTACAGATGATTTGATGTCAAACAATGTTAAAGACACAAACGAGATGAAGCAATGTCTCATCTTCAGAGAAATTACAAACAAATTTAATTTTATGAAATAAAATATAAGCTATTTTGACGTTCTTTGCTTGCACAATTTCAATAGGATCAAATAAACTGTTGTAATGAAAGATACAGATGAAGGAAATCATTGTTGACTTTAGGAAGAACAGAGGGGGCAGACACACCCCCATCAATATAAACGGGACGGAGGTGGAGCGGGTCTCCAACTACAAATTCCTCGGGGTACACATCTCAGAGGATCTGTCCTGGTCCCTCAACACTTCCAAGCTGATCAAAAAGGAGCAGCAGCGCCTTTACTTCCTGAGGAGGCTCAAAAAAGCCCACCTGTCCCCCGAGATCCTAACCAACTTTTACCGCTGTACCATCAAAAGCATCCTGACCACCTGCTTTACGGTATGGTACAGAAGTTGCACCGTGGCAGATAGGAAGGGACTACAACGGGTGGTGAAAACCGCCCAGTACATCATCGGTGCCCCGCTCCCTGCCATGGATGCCCTCCACCGAAAACGGTGTCTGAAACTGGCTGGGAAGATCATCAAAGACCCCTCACACCCTAACCATGGACTGTTTGCCCTCCTACCGTCAGGGAGGCGGTACAGGAGCCTCAGGTCCCGCACTAGTAGGATGAGGAACAGCTTCTACAATAACACCATCACACTGCTGAACTCGGAGTCCCGCCGATAGATTTCTCCAGTCTCTCCGTCCACATTGTCTGCATTCTGTATTTATTTTCTATTTTGCTATCACTACGAACTGACGCTAAACTGCATTTCGTTGTACCCATACTTGCATCTGTGCAATGACATTAAAATTGAATTGAATATTTTAGTGAAATAGAACATGGAAAGGTACAGCACAGGAACAGGCCCTTTGGCTCTATATGTCCGTGCCTACCAACATGATGCCAAGTTAATCTAGCCTCATCTGCCTGCACATGATACAGTACCCTCCATAATGTTTGGGACAAAGCCCCGTCATTCATTTATTTATTTGACTCGGTACAATTTGAGATTTGTAATAGAAAAAAAATTTCATGTGGTTAAAGTGCACATTGTCAGATTTTATTAAAGGGTATTTTTATACATTTTGGTTTCACCATGTAGAAATTACAGATGTGTTTATACATAGTCCCCCAATTTTGGTTTGGTTGTTGCTGGATCATTGTTTAGGTTAGAGGTACAGCATGGAAACGGGCCCTTTGGCCCAAGCCGACCAGTGACTTTCACCGTACAGTAGTTCTATCCTACACACTAGGGGGCAATTTACAGACGCCAATTACCCTACAAACCCTCACGTCTTTGGAATGGGGGAAGAGACCAGAGCACTCAGAAAAAACCCATTTCAGTCACAGGGAAAACGTACAAACTTCGTACAGATAGCACTCGTAGACAGGATCGAGAAGGGTCTCTGGCACTGTGAGGCAGCAACTCTACCGCTGTGCCTTTCTCATTGTATTGTCAATAACGAAGGGATGTCTTTTCCATCTTATGAGTTGAAAATAACCTCATATTTTGTTCTCTTCTGTCAAGTCAGGATTACACTGTAACCTCCAAATCCATTTTCTAACTAATGTACTCAGTAGAAACCACCTGTCACGCTAGTGCAACTAACCCATGATGATATAATAAAGGGGAGGTCATTTAAGACTGAGTTGAGAAGAAACTTTTTTACCCAGAGTTGTGAATTTATGGAATTCCCTGCCACAGAGGGCAGTGGAAGCCAAATCACTGTATGGATTTAAGAGCGAGTTGGATAGAGCTCTAGGGGCTAGTGGAGTCAAGGGATATGGAGAGAAGGCAGGCACGGGTTATTGATAGCGGACGATCAGCCATGATCACAATGAATGGCGGTGCTGGCTCGAAGGGCCGAATGGCCTCCTCCTGCACCTATTGTCTATGTTTCTATGATAGGATCTCAACAAATACTGGCGGTACTTAAAGCTGAAGTTATTAACTGGCAACATTTATATAAAACCTCAAGTTCCCAGCTATTAATGTTACCAGATTTGATGTATGCACGACCTGAAACACTTGATGTTGTGGTGCTAACATGGTAGGCTAGCTATAGTCTTGGCTTTGATAGTGGCTGTTTCCATAGTAATTATTTACCGGGCTCAATTAGGCAGAACACTGCATCTTATTGGACGGGATTTGGTTTGCTATGTACTGGAAGGTTTAAATCTTAATTAACTTGATTGGAACTTTGGAGTTTCCAGTTTGTTTTCGCTAACTTTGCAAGTTTCCAAGACTGATTTGGTGGGCATCTTACAAACCTTGCGTGTCTGTAGCATAAATTTTGAAAAGTGCATTTGTTGTAATTTGTTGGCAACTTGAAAAGTTGTTTTTTCACCATCTTCTCTTTTTGAATTAATTTTAATTCCAGAATTGTTCCATGTTCATAAAAGTTGATGTTGCGAATTTTTTAAAATTCTTATCACAAATTTGATTGTACTCGTTGTGTTCCTTTTACCGACTGTGGAAATGGCATTTAGGAACAATAATTTTATTTAAGCATGATCTCCCTCTTGGGTATCGTTTGCAGGGTTTGATATTTGTTCCATAACAAAGTCCTTCAAAGTTCATGCAGCTTTTGTTGCTTTTTAGTTGATGATAAACTGGATGCCAAGTGATTTTATACAAGAATCTGTGTGTGTAAAATACAGTGCCCTCGATAATGTTGGGGACAACGACCCATCATTTATTTATTTGCCTCTGTACTCCACAATTTGAGATTTGTAATAGAAAAAAAATCACATGTGGTTAAAGTGCACATTGTCAGATTTTAATAAAGGCCATTTTTATACATTTTGTTTTCACCATGTAGAAATCACAGCTGTGTTTAGACATAGTGCCCCCATTTCAGGGCACCATAATGTTTGGGGCACAGCAATGTCATGTAAATGAAAGTAATAATGCTTAGTATTTTTGTGGCTAACCAGTGGTTTGCAGTGTAGCCTCTGTATTTCTGTTCATGAAGCCTTCTGCGGACAGTGGTCATTGGCAAATCCACACCTGACTCCTGGAAGGTGTTTCTGGTCTGTCGGACAGGTGTTTGGGGATTTTTCTTTATTAGAGAAAGAATTCTTCTGTCCTCAGCTGTGGAGGTCTTCTTGGCCTGCCAGTCCCTTTGCAATTAGTAAGCTCACCAGTGCTCTCTTTCTTCTTAATGATGTTCTAAACAGTTGATTTTGGTAAGTTTGGCTAAAGTTTGGCTGATGTTTCTAATAGTTTTATTCCTGTTTCTCAGTCACATAATGGCTTCTTTGACTTTCATTGGCACAACTTTGTTCTTCATGTTGATAAACAGCAATAAAAGCTTCCAAAGATAGAAAGACTGGAGGAATAACTAGGTGCTGAGGGCTCTCTTATACCTGCATTAAACCCCCTGTCCCACTTAGGAAACCTGAACGGAAACCTCTGGAGACCTTACGACGCACCCAAGGTTCCCGGAGGTTCCGGTCACTCTCCACTAATCACCAGAGCTTTTGTTCACTTGCCTGGAAAACCTCGACCGAAGCGTGAGCTGCATCTACTGATCAAAGATCCTATAGGATCTTTGCTACCGACCGAACACACACACGCCAACACATGGCGAAGGCGGGGGCCAGGGACAGCAGAGGAGCGCTGTCTGCACGATGAAGAGGAAGGTAAACGGCCGCCACAGGGCACGATAAGTCCTTTAGAGAGCGCGGGAGCGAGAGAAGGGGGGGAGAATAGGGGGGAGAAGGAATGGAGACAGTTTAATAAAGTTAGTGGGCATTTTACCTTCCGGCGGATCTTCTCAGTCCTGAAAGCAAAGATCCGACAGGATCTTTGCTGAAAATTCCAATCAAAATGGCCGGTCAGCGAAGGAGATTGCCTTCGACTGCCTGTAAGTAAATAGCAACCACACTCCACTGGCTTCGACCAAACGGCAACCTATTTTTAGTCGAGGCCGGTTAAAAAAATTAATCGCAGGAACATAGAAGAAACCTCGACTACGCGGAAACCACTTTCCACCCTTAGGGAGAGTGACCAGAACCTCCGGGAACCTCACGGAAACCTTGGGTGGGGCGCAAGGTCTCCAGAGGTTTCCGTTCAGGTTTAAGGGGGCAATTAAACACACCTGAGCAATTACAAACACCTGTGAAGCCATGTGTCCCAAACATGATGGTGCCCTGAAATGGAGGGACTTTGTAATAAACACAGCTGTAATTTCTACACGGTGAAACCAAAATGTATAAAAATGGCCTTTCATAAAATCTGACACTTTAACCACATGGGACTTTTTCTATTACAAATCTCAAATTGTGGAACACAGAGGCAAATAAATAAATGATGGGTCTTTGTTCCAAACATTATGGCGGGCACTGTAGGTACAGGGAAATTCTATTTTTTGCATACAATTCATTAATAATCTTACTATACGTAAGCACGATCACACTTGACTACAATCAGTATAAGAATAGTAGATTACACCTGAGGCTGTATGCAAGAATCGCCACGTTTCAAGTGCCATCTTGTACCTTTGAAGTTCAGAGTTGTTAAAACTGTTAGACTAATGTGCCCAGAAAGGCTCGTAATCCTGGCAGCAGCCCTAGGTTGGAGTTGCTGGGGTCGGCCTGGACTGGTGATGCTACCACTGTTGCAAAATGACACCTTGAGGCCTAGTGCTTGTCTTTCTGACTTTTAAACTCATTGGGGCCCTGTTTTGCATTCCCTTTAAATTTCTTGTGAAACCCATCGGCATCCCCTGCTCCCCTTTAAATTCACCTGGTTCACGGCAATACATGTTCTACAGCAACAGCTAGACAAGCAAGTGGGAAAAGTGTGTTGGTGTATAATGAAAGTAATAGCCAGTAAGCATCAAAGTCATGAAGTTGCCAGATTACTGGGGTCTTTAGATCACTGTATGTGTTTGTACACATTTGCGTTGAGAATTTGCAGTGGCGTTTGTATGATTTGTCTCACATTAATTGTGCTTATCAAACTATTTGCCTTCAGTTATCCTAATGATGGTCTGAAATGGAGCTGAGTGCAGGAAAACAAAGTTTACTCAATATCAACAACAATAAAGAGAAAGCATTGTTTTGTTTTTGCATAAGCAATGTCATCCTTTTAGCTGCATTGTGGGAAGAAAGGACAGCATAGTGGGAGGAATAAATAATTATTGAAACTAGATTGATGTGCAGACTATTTCTTTCCTCAATGAGAAAAAATGCTGGAAATTGTTGGACTACTTAAAAGATTATATTGGTGAGGTAATGGAAATATGTTTAAGGAAATGGTTAGGATCATGATAAGATAAAGTTCAAACAAGTATAAAGGAAAATTGAGAGAATAGACAAGGAAAGATTAGCAGTTCCAAAAGTCCAAAATTAAACGAGCATGTTAACAGAACATTAAATCCGCCACCCTGGATAAGCTAATGCTGGACAGGTTGGGTCACATTGTGAGTAGCAGCCTTCTGTTTACTCTTCCTAATTCTCTTTTACCACTGCTCTGAACAAATATGATATCTCGTGCTTAAAATCTGTACAAGAGGAGTTGTATGGATCTAATTTATCCAAACCCTTTCATAACATACTTTTCCATTACATCCCCTTTCCGCTAGATCCCGTCTCCTCCAATGCCAGGGATATTATTCTACAGTTTTACAAACATTTCCTTATGTTCTGTTTTCTATCATTTTACTCTTCAAAGGAAGACTGCACAGTGGTTGTGTTAGGGCCAAGTATCGTTTTAAATGACTTCTCTTGTCAGCACTTGCCAAATGCATCCTAACGTCTGTTGTTTGAATTGCCTGAACAGTTCATTAGAGCTGTAATTTCTGTGCTTTTGAACAGATATCCTCATGAACCATGCATTTTTCTGCATCATGTTGTATCCGCCATTTCCCTCATTTGTTGAGCTCACCGACATAGTCATGAATTTGTCCTTTTTATTGTCACCCTGAAGCAACTGGACTGCTTTCAATGTTTTGTTACCAGCGTTGATCTTCTCAATTACGATATGAGTTTCAGAATTGTTATTTGTAGGATTGAAATTCAGTTCTGAATCAGATGTACTTTGGGATTGCTTATTAAACGCATCTTGATATTTTTTCTCTGTAAAATCTGCCTGACTTTACTAGGGACGATAGCTTCGAGCAAAGTCGAAAGTTGTAGATCTTCCAAAATATGAAAGGCCAAGTGCCAGCCACCAATGTTGAGATTCTGATTTTAGATTTTGAGCCTTTTGGAAAGTAATTCTAGTTTGCATCTACGGTGTAGAACATTTTCTACACCTGGTGCCAATACCATACAGAATTATACTATGACTATTGAATCTTGTCTTCCAAAGTAATTGGAACGACAGCGTTCTCTTAACCAAGAGATTTCACGTCCATTTCAACCGGCTGGTGTTGCAGATTTGGAAATTGTGGGAAATGATTTTCGATGTCAAAGATCTAAATCTTTGATTTCAAAACTGCACTGAGATATGCATTCATGAGATGAGATATTGAGTCAAATTGATAGCCCCATAATACAAACCTAAGGAGACATCTGGCAAGAAATGTGTTCACACAACTCTGAATATGGTGCTCTGTCAAAACCTGACAACAATTTAACATTTTTCTTGAAATCTTAGTGCTGTTGGAAAATTCATCTCATTTTTGTGGAAGAGGTTGTTCTCCGTACATTTTATGATGGAGGTCCAAATAATATATAGGGCAGAACTGCAGATGCTGGTTTAAATCATAGGTAGATACAAAATGCTGGAGTAATTAAGTGGGACAGCAGCATCTCTGGAGAGAAGGAATGCGTGACGTTTCGGGTCTGAGGAAGAGTCTCTACTCGAACAGTCACCCATTCCTTCTCTCCAAATAATGTAAGCAGGAGTGCAATATACAGCATTACGTTCAGTTTAGTTATTTGTCACGTGTACCGAGGTACAGTGAAAAACCTTTGGAAAATCAGTAGTTTAGAGACAGCATGGAAATAGGGCCTTTGGCCCAACTAAGCTTTACTAGCCCCGTTTCTCCTGAAACCATGTTTTTTGGAAGGGCCAGTTCAGCAAGTTTCTTCATGCTGAGATTTGTGTTTAATTACAATTTCAAATACAACCATGAGTGCCTTGATCGTTTTGCTCATGGAGGTTAGGGCCTCAGTTGCTAAGCATTGCTGCTAATATGGCATGTCTCGCAGTTTTCTGTTTATTGCTTCCTAGGCCAGGGAAGGAAAGAAGCTTCGTGTACACTTCCCTCGGCTTGCAGAAACTAGCACAATTATTCACCATCAACACAGGCATTTGATGTCCTTTTAGAGACCTCTCTGGCATATTCCTGCTATGAACACCTGGTTATAGCCATGTGGGGGTCTCTGTGTCTGCCATCCCCCTCCCTATTTACGATACACACTTCTTGTGCGTTCTGTTCTTCATCAACCTGCTCAGGCCCCTGTCCTTGACTCTTTCTATCAAGTGGAACATTGGAGTCAAGGAAAGAGCTTTCACGTCGCAGGCCTGTTTCCACCAATCTTTCCACCACCACGCACAAGAAGCAACAAGACAGACACCATTGTATGCAGATGCCGAGAAGTGTGTTCAGCTATGGCTGAACAACTTCTAAACTTGTGTGTGGACTCGATAAGAAGAATAAGTGGAACATTTATTAATTTGTGGGCCACACTCAGCAACGGTTATAAAGTGTTACATTTAGTGTTGTATAGAGATACAGAATGGAATCAGGCCTCTCAGCCAACCGAGTCCACTGACCATCGATCATCTGTTCACACTTGTCCCATGTTATCCCACTTTCTCAACCACTCCCGACACATTAGGGGCAACTTTACAGAGGGCAATTAACCTACAAACCCGCACGTCTTTGGGATGTGAGAAGAAACTGAAGCACGTGGAGGAAACGCACGTCTTTACAGTGGGGACACGCGCACTCTGAACATTCAGTACCCAGGTCAAGTTTAGGTTTGTTATTGTCAAGTATACCAAGATACAGTGAGAAGCCTTGTTTTACATGCTGTTCAATCAAATCAGATAATAATATACATCAACATAATCAAGCCAACTTAAGTACAATAGGTAGAACAAAGGGAAAGGTACATAGTGAATAAATATAGTTGTCAGCATTGTAGTAGTGCAACATTTTCAGAGACAAAGTCGAATTGTGGAGGTGAATCAGACAATGCCATAGCTTGTGGAACGACGGCGCAGAAGTCTGATAGCAGAGGGAACATATCCATTAATAGTTGCTGAATTTACATATCTGGGAACTTTGTCGCTAGCTGATATATGTTTGAGTAGGTTGGCTATTAAACTCCCGATTGAGCCTTCTCAATATATTTTTATCCAACTGATCTTGACATGTTCTGAAGTTAAATCTTTGTGGTTGCCATCCTCTCAACATAGATAGCGTGCCATGGTGGAATGCATGTGTAAGGTTCACCAGCACACCCATGGTTCCCCCATGTCCTGCTGTATGAGATGATAGCTAACTCTATAAACTTGTATGCCCATGCAAGCCCTTTACTACAGCTTTCCCCAGGCAGAATTGCACAGCATAGAAACATGATCCATTATTCCAGCTATTAAACACCTGTCTATACTGATCCCGGTCATTGGATACAACCTTTTTTGTTGTTTTGATAGTGTAGATCTTTATAGGCTCTTGGGCGAGAGGGAAACAAGGGGTCGATGTACCAGGCTGAGTAGGTGATAAACATTTCATGTAATCTTTGGAAGTAGGATGACAGCGTTTGTAAAAGTGGATTCTGCTGTCATTATGAACAAAACATTCATACTGGGGAAATCTGAGAAATGTGTGACAATAACAATTTTAGGAAGTTGTGAAGTCAGGAAGTATCTGCAGACTGCAAGTTTCACTTCAGTACACGTTTCGTTTTGTAAGCTTAAATTAAAACACAGTAGAAATGCATGATTTAGAATCATACCTCAACATGTAGGAAATGGTACCTACAGCCCAACTCTTCCATGCTTCCTGTTCCTGTTTGAAGTTTGAAAATATTATGAGGAATAAAAGTAGAACACAGGATGAAATTTATGTCATAATTAGAGTAAATCTGTTTTATACCAATAATGGGTTCATTTTCTATTGCTTTAAAAATGTGCTCAGGTTTATTTTCCTTTTGCCCTCCGGCTTATATTTGTTGTTTATGTCTTGGGAGCAGTTTTCAGCAGTATTCTTATTAAACTCCATATTCTGTCCTTGATATTTTTCCCCATTATGAACACACTGTGATTTTCTGCAATATAATCCCATGGATACTGATTGCACTGGAAATGGATAAGATTCATTGTTTTTGGCACAGTGGTGCAGCTGGTAGAGCTGCTGCCTGACAGCGCCAGAGAACCAGGTTCAACCCTGACCTCGTGTGCTGTCTGTGTGGAGTTTGCACGTTTTCTCTGTGACCGTCTGAGTTTTCTCTGGGTGTCCGGTCTCCTCCCACATCCCGTGATGTGCGGGTTTATAGGTGAATTGCTCTTTGCAAATTGCCCTAAGTGTGTAGGGAGTGGATGGAAAGTGGGATAATGTAGAACTAGGGTGAACGATTGTCAACATGGACTCAGTGGGCTGATGGGCCTGTTTCCATGCTGTATCTTTCAATCAAGCAATCAATATAGATATTCTTTCTAAGGAATATATTCTTTGGAGCGCAGAAGGTTAAGGGGGGACTTGATTGAGGTCTTTAAAATGATGAAAGGGATAGACAAAGTTGACGTGGATAAGCTTTTCCCATTGAGGGTAGGAAAGATTCAAACAAGAGGGCATGACACGAGAATTAAGGGACAGAAGTTTAGGGGTAACATGAGGGGGAACTTCTTTACTCAGAGAGTGGTGGCTGTGTGGAATGATCTTCCTGCAGAAGTGGTGGAGGCAGGATCGATTTTAATATTTAAAAGTAAAATGGATAGGTATATGGACGGGAAGGGAATGGAAGGGTATGGTCTGAGTGCAGGTAGATGGGACTAGAGGAAAATAAATGGTCGGCACGGACTGGAAGGGCCGAGAAGGCCTGTTTCCGTGCTGTAATTGTTATATGGTTGTTATATATAAATATCTATTTGGGATTATCTTACCTGATGCTCTGGTCTGCAGATTAATTATTATTCCATCATGAACCTTTATAATCATATTTATCACATTTATTTTACTTCACACAGGTGCTGCAACATTTTTGGAGTGCTGACATAATTCGCCATTTGCTGGACCTGGATTTTTTCACTATTAGGAATTCAAACTGGTAAGTTGGTCATTTGCATGATTTCCTCTCAATAGCTACTTAGAGTGCACTGTGTCTCGTAATGTGATAATTTGAAGACATGTAACTTCAATGTATTGAAATAAATTCACTTGGTTTTGTACCACAAGCTGGTTGGTGTGTGTTGACATGCACTTTGATTGGGTTGTCCACCATGGAAATGTCTTGACCAAACAGGTCAGACATAGGAGTCCAGTGTGTCTTTGCTGCTTTCAACAGTTCTGCTTTTGAAATGGTTAGATTGAAACCTGTGGGTTTTTAATTGGTGCATTTAGATATCCTTTGTATTTATTTTAAACACTACTATATTTATTACAGCCTTTATCTGGGCCCCTATGCTTACTGATAGAGGATCCTGAGCATTTCACTAATTTTAGTAAGTGTATTGCTTTAAGACACAAAATAATACGTTTTAATTTCTGCATAATAAGTTCAAAAAATAAGCTAATTAATGAACACGGAATGTGTAGTTTCTTTTTGACATGCTAAGTGCTTTCTTGAAAGAAATGAATGCTTTCAAAAGTAAATGGACACTAGGGAAAATTGAATAGTTGTTATTAGAAGTTAAATAGTTTAATCTAGTTAGTGAAAGGTTTAAGGACTAGTATCAGTTATTGATTTGGAATTCAACACCATATATGTTTTGGAGTAAACTTGCCTTCAGTTGAGCTTAAAGGTATATGTAGGAAGGAACTGCAGATGCTGGTTTACACCAAAGATAGACACAAAATGCTGGAGTATTTGCTATATTTAAGAGGGAGTTAGATGTGGCCCTTGTGGCTAAGGGGATCAGAGGGTATGGAGAGAAGGCAGGTACGGGATACTGAGTTGGATGATCAGCCATGATCATATTGAATGACGGTGCAGGCTCGAAGGGCCGAATGGCCTACTCCTGCACCTAATTTCTATGTTTCTATGTATCCCAGGGGCAGGCAACATCTCTGGAGAGAGGTAACGGGCGACATTTTGCGCGGGACCTTTCTTCAGTCCGTCTGGGAGTCATGGAAGGAATAGTTCATTTGTAATGTGAAGCCCATGGGACGGGAAATAAGGATATGTGGAATCCTATCCATGCTCCGGGTGGGAGGAGAAGGAATGGGAGCAAAAGTGCAGTCAAATGTGACTTCCAACCACTATCTTGTGTGTAATCTAAAATCCTGAAGCAATCCTGTCACAGTGGTATTGGTTCCTCTGTTACGGTTGGAATTACATTGACGTTGAATGTTTGTCACTATGACCTCAAATAAACAATGGTGCCTCTGGCACATAGATATGCATAAATTCCAAAACCTACAATTTGTTGCCAGTGACTTTACATTACAGCGTGTAGCTTTGTCACGTTGTCTATTATAAACATGAGAAACGAGTAAACTGGAATTTAACAACTGTTCTTTGTTCACACCACCCTGACCTTGCTCTCATTTCACTCCTGCCATCGGGAATAAGGTACAGGAGTCCGATAGCTATGACCTCCAGGTTCAGGAACAGCTTCTTCAAAAACAACCATCAAGTTATTGAACACTTTCAAAAGTCCAACTATTGTCTTGCTTGCACTAAGGAAAGAATTGAGCAGAGAATTAAAATTACGGGCATCCTCGTAGTCACCCAGTGTGCATTTGGTTTTGCTAATGTAGAGGCCACCATAATGTAGAGTCAAAGCAATGTACTAAACAGCAAGACGTAGGAGCAAATCGCTGGTTTGCCTGGAAGTAGTGTGGGAATCCCCAAATAATGGGAAGAGATAAACGTGCAAGTACATGTGGCTACATGACAAGGTGCCAATGAAAGGGCAGTGTGTGCTGGTTAAAACCGAGAACCAGGGTGGGTGGAAATCCAGACAATATTACAGAGGGAGACTGACTTGCAATCGATTAACTCACCTATCCCTGGAGACAAAATGCGACTTGTATCTTCTCTATAGAAACAAAAGCTGAGTTTAATCTCGTTGATTGTCTGAAGGAACAGCAGATGCTGGTTTGAATCAAAGATAGATACAAAAAGCTGGAGTAATTCAGGGGGACAGGCAGTATGTCCGGAGAGAAGGAATGGGTGACGTTTCGGTTCGGCACCCTTCCTCCGGCCCGACCCGAAACGTCACCCATTCCTTCTATCCAGAGATGCTGCCTGTCCTGCTGAGTTAAGGGCCTGTCCCACTTACGTGTCCTTGGCACGCAAATTACGCGACCTCGTGGTCGCGTTGAGCCACGACAGTCCCGCGAAGGTGGCGCGCGACTTCATTCGACCGCACAGCCGTCTGGAGCGCGTAACGACATTTGAAGATGGACACAAAGCTGGAGTAACTCAGCGGGACCGGCAGCATCTCTGGAGCGAAGCAATGGGTGATGTTTCACGTCGAGACTCTTCTTCAGTCTGAAAGAAGGGTCTTAACCCGAAACGTCATCCATTGCTTCTCTCCAGAGATGCTGCCGGTCCCGCTGAGTTACTCCTGCATTCTGTGTTTATCTTCAATTTTCTTGGCCCCGCTCTGGGAGTAGAAGTGGGGGTGGATCCGAATCCGCAACGGCCGTGAGCCCCAGGCCGAGTTTGGCGATCGTTTGCCTGCTTCTGCTGCTGTTGCAGATGAGGCGTTGTGTCGCCCCGGGGTCTTGGGCCTGTCCCACTTTTGCCGTCAGTTCCGCGCAGGCCGTTGGCGCGTGAAGGTTTCGTTCGCTACAAAAATGTCGGAGCCCCACACTATGTCGCGCACAACTCCATACCCCTCCGCGCTTCTCTGTGGGACCAGCCCCGCGCGGTCATATGATGCCCGTGCGCCTCAACGTGACCACGAGGTCGCGTAATTTGCGTGCCAAGGACACACGCAAGTGGGACGGGCCCTTTACTCCATCTTTTTGTGTCTTATCTTTAATCTCGTTGAGCTCCTAACCCATTGCCTGATCCAATAGTGAATCCTTCCTTGTTGGGTGTTGGCATACTGGGTTTAAAGGAGTCATGCTTTCATTTAGGAATTGCAGTCTATTTTCTCTTTAACCTAAGGTAGACAAAAGTGCTGGAGAAACTCAGTTGGTGAGGCAGCATCTATGGAACGAAGGTAATAGGCAACGTTTCGGGCTGAAAATCTTCTCCTTCGTGCACTTAATATCCCGTGGTTGAAATCCTACGTGATTATTGTTCTGTTTTAATCATTTTTATGATTTGTCTACATATTTCCTCCTCCATGACTGCTTCACTGTGAGCTGTGGAGTGCATCTGTTAGTGTGATCAATTCTTTAGAATCCATTTGGATTAAGATAAAAGATAACATTATTGTCTTGCTTAATAGCCGTGCCCCTATTTCTATTGCCATCATGTTATGATAAGCACCACTAAATCTACCTCCCCATTTTTTTCAATTTATCTTTTCAAAATATTTATATATAGCAGTATTTAATTTGCGATTTTCTGCAGTCTTGTTTCAATAATTGCTGCCATGTCTGATTCCTCCAATACAAAATTTATTTCAACTCTCCTCTTTTATTGTGAACAGTATATGCGAATTTTGTGCAGAAGTGAGGATAACGTTTTGGTATAATTCTTGTTTCAAGAGAGAGCTAGATAGGGCTCTTAAGGATAGCGGAGTCAGGGGATATGGGGAGGAGGCAGGAACGGGGTACTGATTGGGGATGAGTCAAAGTCAAGTCAAAAGAGTTTATTGTCATGTGTCCCGGACAGGACAATGAAATTCTTTCTTTGCTTAGCACAACAGAACATAGTAGACATTGACTACAAAACAGATCAGTGTGTCCATATACCATAATATACGTAACTACACACATTAATAAATAAATTATTTTGACTTTGGATGATCAGCCATAATCACATTGAATGACGGTGCTGGCTCGAAGGGCAGATGGCCTACTCCTGCACCTATTGTCTATTGTCTCTTGTTCCCGGGTCATTTCAGTCAATGTTGTCTCTTGAATGCAGTTTTAAACAAATCATTGACATTTTTTTAAGTGACTAAAAAGACATTTTTCATGCACAAAGTAGATGTGATTCTGAAGTTTCAAAACCAGTTAAGATCTTAAGAGGCATATTTCATGAGGCAATTAGCCTTGATTTGCACATCGTTACTGTAATGCATTAACAGTTAAAATACGTGAAGAGGCAGTAAAATTGGCAATAAATTACTTCAAACATTTTTGTCTTTATACTTAGTCCGGAAGTATAATTTCCCCCCCACATGATTCTAAAATAATTTAGGCCATCAGCACAAACAATGTCTGAATAACTGGAATTCATAGGAAAAGGGGGGCTGGAATGGTCTCAACCCTCAAGATTGCCCTGCATTTAATGTGATCATGACTCATCTGTCTTGGGTTCAACTTATTTTCTCTGGCAGTTCCTCATAGCCCGTGGAGGGAATGAACAGATAGCACTTCGGGTCGGGAACCTTCTTCACACTCTATTCCTTCCAGAAATGCGTCCTGACCGGCTGAGCTACTCCAGCACTTTTTTTGCTCACGATTCCAGCATCCGCAGTTCCTTGTGACCTCAATCTTAGCCTCTGGTAATAGAAATAAAAAGGCTTTTTGTTTCCACGCAGTAATGGCTTGCAATAGCTATCGGGTTCCTGTTGAGGAAGAGTTTCCTGACTGGCTAGGGCCAGGGCTAGAGAAGGAAGGAATGCCAATCTAATAGGCTCTCCTGAACTTGAGCAAGCCCCATTTATCGAGGTACAAAGTAGGGAAATTGTAGAATGCATACTCACCGTGTAGAAAATGAGAGAATATGTTTGTACCGTAGAAAATGTCGGAATAGATTTGATGGAATATACAATTTCCTTTTTTATTTAATTGGCCTTTCCTGTCTGATACTGTGCCTCTTAACATCTAGAAACTTAAGGTTTGTCTAACCCTCATGCACCCCAAGGCCAGAGCAATGCAACCTGTTTTTTTAAAAAAAAAGTGAGGATCCAAGAGACTAGAATCTTGAGAAAACACAAAAGTGTGTGAGTAACTTAGCGGGTCAGGCAGCATCTGTGGACAGAGCAGATAGATAATGTTTCTGGGCAAGACTCGTCTTCAGTTTGAAGAAATATTGCTCATCCGTTCCATCCACAGATACTGCCTGACCCGCTGAATTACTCCACGACTTTGTGTTTGAAAAAAAACTGAAGCGGGTTTCAAACTCTTTAGTTAAGAGTACAGCACAGTAATTGGCAAACCGAGAGCTCGCCAGCCAGCGATCCCTGTGAACAAGCACTATCCTACACGCCAGGGATAATTTGCAATCTTTACTGAAGCCAATTAACCTACAAAGCTCAAGATTCAAGAGTGTTTATTGTCACGTGTCCCAGATAGGACAGTGAAATTCTGGCTTTGCTTCAGCACAACAGAATATTGTAGGCATAAATAAATACAGAACAGATCAGTGTGTCCCTATACCATTGAATATACACTCACTCACTCACTCACTCACTCACTCACTCACTCACTCACTCACTCACACACACACACACACACACACACACACACACACACACACACACACACACATAAAGTGTAATAGGTTATTAAAGTTCAGATATTTGTTTGAGTTGAATTTAATAGTCTGATGGCTGTGGGGAAGAAGCTGTTCCTGAACCTGGATGTTGCAGATTTCAGGCTCCTGCACCTTTTACCTGAAGGCAGCGGAGAGATGAGTGTGGGTCCTTGATGGTGATGCCAGCCTTTTTGAGGCAGCGTCTGCGATAGATCTGCTTGATGGTAGGGAGGTCAGAGCCGATGATGGACAGGGCAGTGTTTACAACATTTTGCAGTCTTTTCCGCTCCTGGGTGCTCAAGTTGCCGAACAAAGCCACGATGCTCTCTACTGTGCCCCTGTAAAAGTTCGAGACAGTCTTCCTTGACATCCCGACTCTCCGTAATCTTTTCAGGAAGTAGAGGCGCTGATGTGCTTTCTTTATAATTGCGTCAGTGTTCTGGGACCAGGAGAGATCTTCAGAGATATGCACACCCTGGAATTTGAAGCTCTTGACCCTTTCCACCATCGACCCGTTGATATATACGGGACTGTGGGTCCCCATCCTACCCTTTCCAAAGTCCACAATCAGTTCCTTGGTGTTGCGAGCCAGGTTATTGTGCTGGCACCATTTGGTCAGTCGCTCGATCTCACTTCTATACTCTGACTCGTCCCCATCAGTGATACGTCCCACAACAGTGGTCTCATCAGCGAACTTCATGATGGAGTTTGCACTATAACCGGCTACGCAGTCATGAGTATAGAGTGAGTACAGCAGGGGGCTGAGCACGCAGCCTTGAGGTGCTCCCGTGCCGATTGTTATCGAGGCGTACACATTTCCACCAATACGAACAGACTGGTCTGTGAATGAGGAAGTCGAGGGTCCAATTGCAGAGGGATGCGCAGAGACCCAGTTCTGAGAGCTTGGTAGCCAGCTTGGAGGGGATGATTGTGTTAAATGGCGAGCTGTAGTCAATGAATAACAGCCTGACATATGAGTTTTTGTTGTCCAAGTGGTCTAGAGCAGAGTGGAGAGCCAGCGAGATCGCGTCCACCGTTGATCTGTTGTGGGGGTAAGCGAACTGCAGTGGGTCCAGGTTTTTGTCGAGGTAGGAGTTGATTTGCACCATGATCAGCCTCTCAAAGCACTTCATCACCCCAGACGTTAGTGCTACTGGTCGATAGTCATTGAGGCACGTCACCTTGCTCTTCTTGGGCACTGGTATTATTGATGCCCTTTTAAAACAGATGGGCACCTCAGACCTCAGAAGTGAGATGTTGAAAATGCCTGTAGAAACTCCAGCCCGTTGGTCCGTACAGGTTTTTAGAACACAGACGGGTATACCATCGGGTCCAGGCGCTTTCTGAGGGTTCACCCCTCTGAAGGATTTTCTGACGTCGATCTCTGTAACTGTGACCGAAATACCATCACGGCGAATGGGGGCTCGGGAAGGCACATCAATGTTCTCCCTGTCAAAGTGTGCGTAAAACGCATTGAGCTCGTCAGGGAGTGATTCTTCGCTGACATTTGAGCTGCCTCCTGATTTCGCCTTGTAGGAGGTGATTGCGTTCAGGCCCCGCCACAGTTGCCAAACATCTGTCTCATCCTCCAGCTTGGAGCAGGTCCCTTTTGGCCTTTTTGATGTCCTTACCAAGGACGTATCTGGACTTCTTGTAGACCTCTGTATCTTCAGACATGAATGCCCGGTGTCTGGTCTTCAGAAGAGTGCGGATCTCATAGTTCATCCAAGGCTTCTGATTGGGAAACACTCGGAAGGACCTGTACGTCTTTGGAGTGTGGGAGGAAACCGGAACACCGGGAGAAAAAAGTGCAGACTCTGTACAGACAGCACCTGTAATCAGAATTGAACCCAGGTCTCTGGCGCTGTAAGGCAGCAACTACTGCTATGCGGTAGAATATCTTCTAATTGATTTGGGTGCTATGTTATTTTACCATCATTAAGATGTAACAAGCTCTTCATTATCGGGGAATTATTGTAAATGAAATATTGAGGTCCATGTTTCATAGTTCAAACATGTAAAACTCTGAAAAGATCAGCTGACCAATGCTTGCATGGATTTAGATTGGAAAAGAGAATGTAGAGGGAATGAATTGTGAGTGGGAGAAGTTGAAGAGAAATTAAGAAGTTGGTGGATAAAGAAAATAAATTGGAGAAAAAAAGTTAGTAAATTGGGTAGGCAAAATTAGGAAGAGAGAAATGTAAGCAAACATATTGGGAGACTGGAAGGAAACTTGGTTTGAATGCTGAGGTGATAAATCTGAGACTGAAAGGAAAGGTTATGGGGACAGGACAGTTCCTAATTGAAGTAGAGCCAAGGAAATGGAATTAAACATGAATTTAAGCTGCTTCCTCAGATTGGTGAGGAAATTGATTTATAGAATCACTGACAAAATAGGCATTAGTAGAGAAAGAAGAGTATATATTGCAGGAATAATTCGAACAGTTTCTTGTTTCGTCAAATTCCTAATTATTATCATGAAAAATAGATACAGTTGCGCAGATGGTGGAGCTGCTGCTTCAGAGCACCAGACACTCGACCAAATTCAATCCTGACCTTGGATGCTGTCTTTGTGGAGTTTGCACATTCTTCCTGTAACCGCACGGGTTTCTTCCTCGGGTTTCCTCCCACATACCAAACACGTGCAGGTTTGCAAATTAATTGGTCTGTGTAACACGCCCCAAAAATGTAGCGAGTGAATCAGAAGGTGGGGATAACAAAGAACAAGTGTGAATGATGGTCGACGTGGATTCAGTGGGCCGAAGGGCCTGTTTCCATGTTGTATCATTAAAGTAAAAAAAATAATAATGAGAAGAGAAGGTATTAATTGGGATTAATTAATCAGATGCGGGTCTTTGCTTCATGTGAAGGTTAAATAAAGATTTGACCATATGGGGGTGTAAGTGAAGATCAAGGCCAAGGAGGGGCAGTCAAGGGTCAATGTTAGTATTGGCTCTGTATGGTGAATGCAAGTTGCAGCGCGGGATGATTAGATAATGGGTCAGTCAGTGAGCAGTCAAAACAGAAGCAGAAAGTCAAGTTAAATAATGAGAGAACAGCGATTTCAACCCTTCCCCTTCCACCTATATCCCTTCCGCTGGCTGCACTGTTCACTTGTCTCACCGTGTCAGACACCTTTTCGTCTCCTTTTTAACTGTAGTCTTTGTCTACCTATCTATCAATCTTGCGCCCCCCCCGCATAAGATCATGTGATAGGCTGAATGGCCTAATTCTGCTCCTATCAGGTCTACTCCGTCATTCAACCATGACTGATCTATCTCTTTTTCACCCAGAGAGTTGTGAATCTGTGGAATTCTCTGCCACAGAAAGTCAATTCACTGGATGTATTCAAGAGCGAGTTTGATATATCTGAGGCCTAATGGAATCAAGGGAAATGGGGAGAAAGCAGCAATGGAGTACTGATTTTGGATGATCTGCCATGATCATATTGAATGGCGGTGCTGGCTCGAAGGGCCGAATGGGCTATTCTTGCACCAATGTTCTATGTTTCCTCCTAACCTCATTCCCCTGCCTTCTCCCCATAACCCCTGACACCCGTAACGTTGCCCATCCATACCTCCAGAGCTGCCGCCTGACCCGCTGAGTTACTGCAGTACGTTGTGTTTAACATCAATGACAGCTCTTGGCAAGGACTGGCACTCGAAGTAGAAGCCACATTACATGTGGGAGGAGAATCAAGAAAGAAATGAGAGCAGGGAAAGATGACATACATGTTCACTGCACCAGGAGCTGAGTCTCTTCCTTGCCTTTTTTGTCATTGGGTTGTTTTATCATCTCCGTGCGCAGCCACAGCACCATCATGTGTTGAATGTTGAGCACTGCAAGGACATAGAAGCTGTGAGCTGGCGGTCATAATGTTAGGTAGCACATGTTGTGCAGTGTAGGAAGGAACTGCAGATGCTGGTTTAATCCGAAGATAGACACAAAATGTTGGAGTAATTCAGCAGGATAGGCAGCATCTCTGGAGAGAAGGAATAGGTGAAAAAAAAAAAGCCCAGCAGAAAAACCAGCAAAACTCTCAGTCTGAAAAAGGGTCTCAACCCGAAACGTCACCCATTCCTTTTCTCCAGAGATGCTGCCTGTCCAGCTGAGTTACTCCAGCATTTTGTGTCTAGCTCATGTTGCGCTGTTACGTACAATTACTCAACCATTTGAATATTGAAACCACGTGGTTTTTCTAAATGCCTTATTGCTTTGCTGTTAACATAAACGACCTGAACAACTAAGCTGGAATTTATTCAGCTTCACATTTGCACTTATCTTAGTGTTTTTGGCATGTTAAAGAATTCTTTTTGCTGAAGATAGACAAAAAATACTGGAGTAACTCAGCGGGACAGGCAGCATCTCTGGATAGAAGGAGTGGGTGATGTTTCGGTGTTTTGCTAGGTTTCAGTACATCCTTATCAGTAATCTGTAGTTTATACAACAACTCTAGCACGAATATCTCATCAGGTGAGTTCAGTTTTATCTTTTGTTTCCCTTTCCCTGACTCTCAATCTGAAGAAGGGTCTCTGTCTATTCATTTTCTTGCTCTTTTACATTTGTTACGAAGTCATACTACACAGAAACAGGTCCTTTAGTCCACCATGTTCATGTCAAATGTTATACGTATCTTCTTATTTACCTGCATTTAGTCTAGCCTTCTGTGTATTGGTGATTCCTACTTGTTTAGATGCTTCCTAATGCTACGAGAGCACTCGTCTCCACACTGTCGTCTTGGACACTGCATTTTAGATTCCAACCATATTCTGCGTGAGAAATTTGCCCCTCAGATTCCCTCTAAACCGACCTCTCACCTTGTTATGTAGACAAAAATGCTGGAGAAACTCAGCGGGTGAGGCAGCATCTATGGAGCGAAGGAAATAGGCAACATTTCGGGTCGAGACCCTTCTTCGATCCGAAATGTTGCGTATTTCATTCGCTCCATAGATGCTGCCTCACCCGCTGAGTTTCTCAAGCATTTATGTCTACCTTCGATTTTCCAGCATCTGCAGTTCCTTCTTAAACATCTCACCTTGTAATAACGCCTTCTGCTTTTAGACCCTCGGGATTTTACATATCTCTGTCAGGACCCTTTAATTATCTTCACCCCAGGGAACAATCTCCAAACTCCCAATCTAACCCAATCTTCCTATGAAATTAAAAAGCCCCAACCCAGGCAGAATCCTGGTCAATCATCTCGCCCCCCTCTCAATCCTAACCTATCTCCAGAGCAGTGACCAGACCTGCACACAACATTCCAGGTGTTGCCTAACCAATGTTTTATATTTAAAAAAGACACACAATGTTTTCTAAAGTTGTAACATGATGTTCCTGCTCTTATATTCCATGGAAGTAAATAAACACCTGTCATTAACAGTTTAAAGGGATGACAACCATTTTTCTGACTTCTGGTGTCCATTGATTCTCTGAGAAGTGTTTCCTTTGTAAATTGAATCATGATGTACCATATTTATTGAGGAGGTGTACTGTGGATTTCTGTTCTTCATTTCAACGCAGTAAAGAACGCGCAGAATAATAGATTTTCTTGTATGAGTAGCTGACAAATTTGCCCAAGGGAAGAGAATGGAATTCTATAAATTGTGCTCTCGCTTGCGTCCTTGTTGAAATGTTGAATTCTGACATCCATGCACTAGTCCCAATTTACGTTATTGAAGCTAGTCCCAATGTGGAACCATAGCTGCAGTATTGAGGTCCATAATTCATACTAGACTAAGTGGGACCCGTTGATCCCCGTCACACAGCAGGCTTGGTCCTCCAACACAATATTCTACCACTCACCCATAGCCCCCAACTGCACAGGCGCAGCTCATTTCCGCTCATCCCTTGCACTCTCTCCCCTCCTCTTCACCCTCCTTCTTCTTTCCCCTCTCCTCCTCCCCTCCCTCACCCCTCTCTCCCCTACCCCCCCCTCTCCTTTCCCATACCCTCAGTCATTCCCTCCGTCCATAAACATAGGGGTGTGGGGTTGGGGACAGAGCTCGGAGAAAAGGTGGGGGACGAGCCATGGGGGAGAGGGGGGTATCACGCGGGAGGAAGGCAGGAGCCAGCGAGGGGGACCAGAGGGGAAGAGGCTGGAGCCGAAGAGGCATTGCGATGGCGGTGCGTTTGGGCCTCACAGTGGGCGCTGGACACTCTCCTCCGTCGGTATCAGATTTGCCGCTTTCCGTTTGGCGACATCGCCAGGCCAGGCCACACCGCTTCTAGTCCCTCCGAAAATTGTGTCTCGTTGGAGACCTCCACCAGCCTCCCTGAGCTCCAGTAAAGACGCAATGGCGCAGGAAGGGGCGGACTGTTTTGCGGAGTGACAGGAGAAGAGACTAATTCGCTCGACGCTGGATGGCAGGAGAGGACAACATCCGGTGGCGCTGTTGCTAGCTGCCTCCGCCTTCAGTCTTTTTGTTTTTTTTGTTATGTTTGAAGACGTTTTTTGTGTTTTTTTTAAAAATGTCTTTATTTGAGGGGAAGAGGGTACGGTAAAGGGGATACCGTCCTCCAGTCGCTTCCTGCAGAGGATGCGACTATTATTCGAGCCGCGTCCTCGCCCCCCTCTCTCCACCCGCGGCCTACCTACTGTAGCAATGTTCCAAAATTTTGAGATTTTAAAAATCAAGTCTGCAATTTATCCCATCAGATAAAGCATAAAAATAAGTTTAATTTGACACCTAATTCACTTTCATATCTTCAGTATTAAAAAGGTTAGGGCCATTTTCATACTCGGAAATTAGCATCTTGCTTCCTATTGCTTTTCTATTGACTTGTCACAAAAGTTGTGATCGAGGACAGTCAAAAGCCCATAACTTCCTTAAAAATTAAGAGAACTTTAAAAAAAATTAAATTATTACAGATTGAAGTATTCTGAAACAAATATGAAACAATCTTACTTGGATGACCTGAAATTAAAGCATATAATTAGTTAGTTACACAATTGTAGCCAATTACAAAATTCAATTACTAGATTTAAACATCTATCCATTTCTTAAGAAAAAAAAATGTAAAGCCTAAGTGTCCATTTAACAGTCACACAATAAAACATGATTTTTAAATCTAATTGTCATTAATTTATAGGCCAAATTGAGGGAATTTGCCTGTAAATTAATGGACATTTTAAACAGCTTGCAAGTGGGATTTTCTGGAACGCGATGGATTAGAACGTTGCGGTTGCGGTGAATTTAAATCCAATATCGGCAGGAAATTTCTGCCAGTTCATATGGGGGCTAAATCACCGTTTCGCAACATGAAATATTGATTAAAGTCCCCTAAAAAAACAAGTTTACATGTAAAAATAAACAGCTTTCACTTACCTGACCCCTACGTAAAATCTGTCCCCGTTGTCAGCGTTCACGGCATTAGGAGCTAATTTTTATTTTACTGCAGTGATTAAGTAGTCGGGCTATTTATTAAAAAAACGGACTTACCGGCAGTCGGAATGCATCTCCAAAAATAGCTCGCACTCCGACAACAGAAAGCTCCGGATTGCATGGAGAAACCCATATTTTAACCCCGCCCCCCCCCCCCCCCAAAGGCGCCAAAGTCGCGCACACGGCCAGTGGCAGAACTGGAGCACCACTAAAGGTAAGTTTTGTAACATACCTACCTACTGGACTGGCGCGGCCTTTCCTGCCGGGACCGACCAGAGCTCCAGCAGCAGCGGCGCAGCGTTGGAAACATCGAGGGGCAGGCGATGCCTCACCGGGGATCGCCGTTTGGAGCTCCGGAGTTCTGGGCCTGCTGCACCGACATCGCGGTGCTGTGGTTCACGGAGCTCCCAACGCGGGCGGCGCTGACCAACATCGCGGAGTCAATGGACTTTGGACTTTGGGAGCCGCGGACTCCTGTGGGAGGTGGCTGATCTGGAGGTTCGGGCCGCTGAAGATGTTCTCCGTCGGGGTTCCATCGTTCCCAGCGAGAGGGAGGCCCCGACCACGGGTGAACATCTGGGAAGATCGGCAGGGAGGCTGGCTGGACTATGGTACCTTCCTTAACTCTGGTGCCGCTGTGGGGTTATATTGTGTGTGGACTTCTGTGTTTCTGTGCTTTAAAAGAAATAATGTTTATTTATTTATTATTTACTTATATGTTACTGACTGTAAGGAAAATCCATTTTGTTGTCTCTAAAATGAGATAATGACAATAAATTGAATACAATACAAGGAGATCAATCTTTATGATTTTTAAACCTCGCTAACTTTTATATTATACCTCCGATTGGAACAAAACGTGTTGCACTCGCAGCTAAGGAGAATGACGAGTGAGCTGGCGAAACATAGTAGTGCTATCGTGTACAATTTTGCGCAAATAGAAAAACCGTGGAAACCGGAAGAGCACAAGATCAGAACTTTAGTTATTCATAAGCCATAGGAGCAGAATCCGTCCATTCAGCCCATCTTTGACATTGATCTACCTTTTCCTCTCAACCCCATTCTCCTGCCCTCTCACCATAACCTCTAACACCGGTGCTAATGAAGAATTTGTCAATCTGACTTAAAAGTATCCATTGACCTGGCCACCACAGCGTCTGTGGCAAAGAATTCCACAGATTCACCACCCTTTCACTGAAGAAATTGCTCCTCAACTCCTTTCTAAAGGAACATCCTTTAATTCTGGAGCCATAGCCTCTGGTCCTAGATTCTCCCACTAGTGGAATCATCCTCTCCACGTTCCCTCTATCCAGGCCTTTCACTGTTTGGTAAATTTCCATTCTTCTAGATGGAAAAGTGAGTTCTATATTTGTTAGAAATAGACTGTTCAACAACAATGGGCCACACTCAAAGAGTTTAGGAAACATGGAGGAAACATGTTCCTGATGTTGGGGGAGTCCAGAACCAGGGGCCACAGTTTAAGAATATGGGGTAAGTCATTTAGAACGGAGATGACAAAACACTGTGAGTCTGTGGAATTCTCTGCCTCAGAGGGCAGTGGAGGCCGGTTCTCTGGATACTCTAGATAGGGCTCTTAAAGATAGCGGAGTCAGGGGATATGGGGAGAAGGCAGCAACAGGGTACTGTTTGTGGATGATTAACCATGATCACGTCGAATGGCGGTGCTGGCTCGAAGGGCCGAATGGCCAACTCCTGCATCTATTGTAGTGGCACCGATCCCCACATCCCTCTGCTGAGTTGTCACATCGTTACTCTGGCACACTCAACACCAACCTCCTCACAGGTGAGCTGTGGATAATTCATTGTTGCAAGAGCGGCAGGCGCTGGCAGGGAAATGCACTTTTAGTTTAGAGATTAGCGCGGAACTGATTCCGCCCCGACCAGAGATCACCGCACACACACATCATCCTACACACACCATGGACAATCTATAATTTTACCGAGGCCAATTAACCTACAAACCTGTACATCTTTGGAGTGTGGGAGGAAACTGGAGCACCCGGAGAAAGCCCACACTGATCACTGGAAAAAACGTACAAACTCCGTACAGACAGCACCTGTAGTCAGGATTGAATCCGGGTCTCTGGCGCTGTGAGGCAGCAACTACTGCTGAGACACCGTGCTGCATTAGCAATGAACCAGGCAGGGTCATCCTTCTACAATGACCTTGTTTAGCACTAAATGTCTTGGTGTTCTCGTTCATTGAGCTGTACAGCACAGGAACAGCCCCTTCAGCCCATCGTGTTTATTATTGCCACGGCTACTAAGGTACAGAGACAAGCTTTGTTTTGCATGCTACCCAATCACATCAGTAGGTAGAGCAAACTGAAAGATACAGAGAGCAGAACATAGTTCTCAGCATTGCAGCACAACAGTTACATCGAGAAAGGACAATGAATGCAATGGGGTAGAGGTGAATCGAACATAGAAACTTAGGAACAGGAGTAGTCTATTCCGCCCTTTGAGCCAGCACTGCCATTCAATATGATCATGGCTGGTCATTCAAAAACTACCCTATTCCTGTTTTCCCCCATATCCCTTTTCCTAAGAGCTAAATCTAACTCTCTCTTGAAAACATCCAGTGCATTGGCCTTCACTCCCTTCAGTGGCAGTGAAATTACAACTCTCAATTCACAACTCTCTGGGTGAAAACTTTTTTCCTCATCTCAGTCCTAAACGGCCTATCCCTTATTCTTAAACTGTGACCCCTGGTTCTGGGCTCCCCAACATGGGGGGGCATTTTTTTCTGCATCTAGCCTGTCTAATCCATTATGAATTGTATATGTTTCTATAACAGTACCCTAGGTTACGGAAGGACTGTTTCTATGGGTTATTCTATGTTTCTATGGGTTATTGATTGGGGACGATCAGCCATGATCACAATGAATGGCGGTGCTGGCTCGAAGGGCCGAATGGCCTCCTGCTGCACCTATTTTCTATGTTTCTAAGGCTGATAATAGGGGGAAGGAGCTGCTCTAGGTGATGGACTGGGCTACATTTATAACTATCTGCAATTTCTTACGGTCTTGGGCAGAGCTGTTCCAAAACCAAGCTGTGATGCAACCCAACAGTATGCTTTCTATGATGCGCATGTAGATGTTTGTAAGAGCTTTCTGGGTTCCATCCATTTGGTCCACTAACCTTCTATAGCTTTTATGCAGATGTTTAATTGCTGGAAGTTAACTGCTCCAGCGACCATGATGAAATTTGAACACGTGTCTCCATATCCTATCAGTGGTTGAGAATTCTTCCTGCTTACTCAGTAATGACAACTTGTGCAACTATACTCTATCATATTTATTAATAAAACTGCAGGGAAAAAAATCAGGATTTAAAATTATTATTGGTGACTGATTTGGGGGACTACTCCTACAAGTCTTTTGGTAAAATAAACTCTTTAAAACATTTTTTTTTAAATAAAAAAATTCCAGTCTGTATTTCTCTGTGCTTATTTTCCCACATCCGAATAAAATCCCAACAAAGGAAGCAAATTATGCATTTTTTTTAAATTGACACTTTAAAACCATCTTTGACTTTTTTGGTGTAAGGAAAGATAATACTGTCACAGCTCAGCTTCCAGTCATGTACTTGGTTATCTGTCAGAACATTTCTTCATGCTTGGTTGCTTCATTTCAAAAGCAATTCAGTTTGATTAGGTGGCAGTTCCGGTGCTCCAGTGACTCTGGCATCTCCAGCCAGTTATTGCAAGCCATGGTCTTAAATTGGCTGAGGCTGCTTCATGGATTGCAGTTAAAACAGCGAGCTTAAAGAAAGCAAAAATAGAGGTTATATTGGGTGTATGAAAGAAGAATGAGACTTGGTTATCATATAAAGATTGCAATTGGAAGGACGACAAAGTTATTTTTCTCATCTCCTTTGAAGGTGAGCTATTAAATTACACGAATATGGTTTCTTTATGCACAGACAGCCAGTCTAATTTAATGCGGTATTAAAGCTAGAGTGGAGACAGTCCCTGACTAGATTAAACAGGCCTACTTATTGCTTAGTGGAAGTGAAAACCTTTGCCTTAGTTGTGCAAATACACCAGAAAAACCAGAGTTCACGTAATTTTGCAGAGAAATGCGAAATGGTTCCGTGTTAATGGTGTTTGCTTCTTGATATCCATGAAGCAGAACAGTTTCTGATGGCAGGAGAAGGCAGGGCAACAGCATTGCTGATGTCAGCTCTTGGGTTGAAGGGCAACACAGAGAATTTTGCTGATTATAAAATTTGGGATGAACTTCATTATTAAAAACTGATCATTTGGTATAAACATGAACTTAGAAATAGTGACATGGTATTTACAGTGGATATGATATGAATCACATAATATTTTGTAAAGTTACATTACTGTAATTTTTGTAATAGATGTGCCATTTAGCTGACGAGACTGGAATTTCAATCCAGTTGCAGACTGAAATTCACTGGCAATAAGTGCTTTTTCTGCACATGTGCCATTCCATGTGGTGATTCCCCACGAATCAAGTCTTGGTCTTTCTAATTTCTAAATTACCTTTTGGTAAATGATCCAAACAGACGGTGCCAATTTTGATGTCTCTGTTGACGACGCCCATTATGACCACTTGATCCCGCTAATATTTTGAATTAGACTACCTTTACCAAATCAAAAGGCATTCCTTCCAAATAGATGTCGGGATTGCAGAAGTTATTGCAGCACCGAGTTTCTCTCCTAGACACTGAATCAGCTTTTCTCCTTGACAACCATCTGCAATTGAAACTGGCAGTGCACAATCTCCATCTGATCAAGTCATGATCTTTGCACCATAATTTAGGATGGTCCTTTTTCCACTGTTGTAACATCATCCGACTCTGATCCTGTATCAGTCCATCGGTTACCCAATCCACGCCTTTGTTTAACATTTACTCTTTATGCACGTCTGGCTAACTTCCCTTGTGTTACTATATGTGAATAGGCCATACAAAATTCTGCCATATCCAAACTGATATTGTGTGGTTTTGTAGCCCAGAGCCCGACTAATTGTATTTGCTCCCAGTTGGAAAGTGCCTTGGTTTAATTTTTTTTTTTGTGGAAATCCCCGTTACCCCCTAAACCTAAAGTTCTCCTTGCCTTTATAATCCCTTCAAATTTACACCCTTTGGGTGTCCTCATTGTTCCAGTTCTATATTCCCGATCATACCTGAATTTAGTTAATCTATCGGTTGTGATGCCGTAAACTGCCAAGACCTCAAAGTCATTTGGATACATTTATGGATTATGGATAGGAAGGGCTTCGAGATCTATGTACCAAAAGTAGTAAAATAATCTTAACCCAGTATGCTTATTTGGTCAGCAAGGGCAGGGTGGGCCGAAAGGTCTGATAGCTCTATGACTCGAGTCTAAAAACTCCCATCTCAGCCTCTCTACCTTTTAGATATTCCATTTAAAACAAAAATTTACCCCTCTGACCATGCTTTTGATTACCCGTTTCCTTTTTTCCTTGTGGTTTGCCAAGTTTGTTTTTGTAATGCACCTACGCATTTTGTTAATGTGAAAAATGCTGTGTAAATAAAAATTGTTATTTAATTATTCCGTTTTGGCTGGGTGATATTGTGCCCTTCACACCTCGTGTCACTGCTACTCCAGTCCAAGCTGGTAATGATGTGTGTTATTATATTTTGGAACATTTTTCAAAGTTTCTTTTTCAATCAAACTTAATTACTTAATATACGACGCAGTTAGAATTAATTTTTATCAGAATTAAGACAAGGATGCCCTGATTTCCTATGAATCATAGGAACATTAAACATGACACTAGCCTTTTAATCTACCTCACATGGCCATCATCCTTCCCTAGATTCTAGATATGGGTCCACAAACGATTTTCCAGCTACTGATGGTCCGGCACCCCCGAAATTCCCCCGAAAATGTGACGGCCAGGCCAGGCGGTTGATCTCCACCTCATTGGGACTTCCGCGCCGATCGGCGGGTCGAATTTGCCTCCTGAGGTTCAGGCTTTGGAACTCTGGCCCAGCTCCGTTCCCATGGCAGGTTTAAACAGCGCTGTCAGTTCAGTGCGTGGGAACAGCGCTATGAATTCTAATTACTCTTATGGGTTCTAATTAATCTTACATGGGTTTAACCGCACATAAAAAAAAAATTTCAGCAAAATGGCACCGCGTAAAAATACTAATTTCCTCATCAAAATACTGATTTTCAGGCGCTGGAATATTGAAATGCTCTGACAAAACTTGGCAGATCTGGTGGTGGACCTGTATTAGGGCAATTTACAGCAGTCTGGTGCGGGAGGTTCCTGGAGGATTTGGAGGCCACTTGCATGGCCGCAGGGAAACTCGTGCAAACTCCAAATAGACAGCACTGAAGCTTGCTGGAGCAGTCAGCTCTGCTAACTGGTACAGTTTTACCCTGTGTTAGATTATTTCAGTGCCCTTCATTCATGGAACCAATTTTATCCACTAAGCATTGAGCTATCTTATAACTTTCCATTTACAGCTTAGTCCTGATATTTTCCCACTTGTTAGAGTGCCTTTAATTTTTATCAAGGGCAAAAGTAGCCCAATTTTGACAAATGCCTAATGATCCCTCTTAATTTAAATGGAATTTGGGAAGGTACTTGGATAGGAAAATGCACACTTAATTGCAAAGACAAATGCAAAAACAGGAGAGTAGACTATTATCTGAATGGTGGCCGATTAGGAGAAGGGGAGATGCAACGAGACCTGGGTGTCATGGTACACCAGTCATTGAAAGTAGGCATGCAGGTGCAGCAGGCAGTGAAGAAAGCGAATGGTATGTTAGCATTCATAGCAAAAGGATTTGAGTATAGGAGCAGGGAGGTTCTACTGCAGTTGTACAGGGTTTTGGTGAGACCACACCTGGAGTATTGCGTACAGTTTTGGTCTCCAAATCTGAGGAAAGACATTCTTGCCATAGAGGGGGTACAGAGAAGGTTCACCAGACTGATTCCTGGGATGTCAGAACTTTCATATGAGGAAAGACTGGATAGACTCGGCTTGTACTCGCTAGAATTTAGAAGATAGAGGGGGGATCTTATAGAAACTTACAAAATTCTTAATGGGTTGGACAGACTAGATGCAGGAAGATTGTTCCCGATGTTGGGGAGGTCCAGAACAAGGGGTCACAGTTTAAGGATAAGGGGAAATTCCTTTAGGACCGAGATGAGGAAATCATTTTTTCACACAGAGAGTGGTGAATCTATGGAATTGTCTGCCACAGAAGGTAGTTGAGGCCAGTTAATTGGCTATATTTAAGAGGGAGTTAGATGTGGCCCTTGTGGCTAAAGGGATCAGGGGGTATGGAGAGAAGGCAGGTACGGGATACTGAGTTGGATGATCAGCCATGATCATATTGAATGGCGGTGCAGGCTCGAAGGGCCGAATGGCCTACTCCTGCACCTATTTTCTATGTTATTAAATAATTTTCCCTTGACTCTGACAACAGTTTATATTATTTCTTAAAACAAATGGTTTGTTAAGGGTCAGAAGTGTGAAAAGGCTAATGATAAGATAAATAATTATTTTTGAAATTGGGCATTGAGTATGTATGTGCATGCATGTGTGTTGAACTGTGATCAAATTGTGCCTCATTGTGTAGAAAAGATGCACAGGCAATTACATAAATTGTCTCTTGTGCATGATAGGAAAGGTTTAGAGGGATATGGGCTAATATATGAGCTAACTTGGATGAGGATCCTGGTTGGCATGGACGAATTGGGCCGGAGAGGCTGTTTACGTGCTGTATCGCTATGTTGTACCAGCATTCACAAATGAAAGTGGGACATATGAATTTGAACTAAGTGCTTGGGAGCTACAGATGTTTTAAGAAATGTTACGAACATTGAATGAATGATACTTTATTGTCACGTGACAAGTCACAATGAAATTCTTTGTTTGCATACAAGATATGCAAAGAATCGGCAAATAAAGGGCGGTGACAAAGTTACAAGTATCCCATTTACTTCAAACCATTTTTAACACATTCCATTTGTGGTCCCCCCTTAGTTCTTGTCTGTTGCCCCCACGCCGGGTCCTCCTTTGTTCTCAGCGGAGGGTCCGACCTCTGGCCTGTTCTCGACTGCTGGCGCCCGTGGCCTTGACCGCCTTTGCCCGCACGTGACATTGAATCACGCACAAATCTGTGAAAACAATGTTTGCTCTGTGCTGGTTGTTTTATGTCTACCCTGCTGCTTTCTTCGGGGAGACCTCTGGTAGGTTTCTCGTCATTCCACTTTCACTCTATTGAACTGTTTCAGTAACTCTGGAAGTCATCTGCAAGTTCTATGTCCAAAATCTGGCACCCTCAGGGCTTGATGTTGGATTTTGTACACATCATCCTTTGAAAAAGAGTTTTTCTTTGAACTTAACAGAGGACAAATTAAGTTTCCATTTGTGGTTCTGCCCTTGGGGTTAACGGCTGCATTTTTGACATGATTGCAATAGCAAATAAATCCCAGTAAATCGGACTTGGAAGAGGTTTGGCCTGTGTTGGGTGCCATCAAAGGTCACATGAGTTACACCAGCTCTGCTCAACAACAACGTGGCAAAGTGAAAAATCATTGGTCATGACATCGAAGCTCAGGATCAATCAGAAATTGCCGTGGGATTTGGGAAATAAATACTAATTTCATTTAATTACATTTTCATAAATAGCATTTCATTGCATTTTTTTCTAAATGCCCAGTTTAAATAGCATTCTGTTCAAGAAATTGCTCCTTTATATCATTTTTGAAAGTGAACATTTGAGCCGGTACTTATTTGAACAATAACAATATGCACATTTGAGGACATTTTTCATCTGTTTTGAACGTGTTTTTCTCCCCTATTGACCATTGGATTTAATGAACAACATCGTGCCAAATAGCACAAAGGCTTCCTCGGGTAACCCTTTAATGCTTTCATTAAACAGTGTGTCATTCCAATAAATTGGCCCAAATGGGCAATGTCTGTGGTTACAGAATCTACAATGATTTTAGTTTTCAGTCATTTCCCCAATACTTTCTATTATCATTAATGAGCATTTATAACTTTAAATGTTCTGTCCGTATTCGCCAACATGTATGAGTTTAACTCCTAGGTAATCCTGTGACAAATAAATTGTATTGTATTGTAGTCACGGATCATCATGTGGAATTGCTATGTATTGTCACAAGCACCAGAGTTTATAGTAATAACCGATGACAGATTGTTCTAATAGCTAAAATGACTCCTTTCAGTATATTGTAGTATAAATTCATGTTTTGTAACTATATTGTGAACTCAGTCGAAGTTTCTCGTTTCTTGGGCCAACTGTTGAAAACCGTGCATGTATAAAAGGAGACTTTATCTTTAATTGGCCCCATATTCTCCCTTCCTTTCCCATCCGATTCCATTATCAATCGCCCTTGCTACTTGTACCTATCACATCCAACCTCTGCCGCTTACACCACCCGTTCCCCCTCCCACCCCCTTCCCCATCCACCAATCCAGCCCTCGTCATCTGGATCCACGTGCCAGCTCTTGTCCATCACCATCACCAATATTGGAAACACAAAAAGGCTTTTTTTTAAAAAATGTGACCATTTATACATTGTGGCCATGACTCATCTGGATATTTATTGGTACAAAGTGACCAAATAATGATTGGGAGTTCTGTAATTGGTTGTGGGCTACTTAATAGAAAATGTAAGAGCTTATTTTTTCTCATTGAATTCTGGACGTTACTAGTCTCGAACTGTCTTTGCAGCAAAAGAGTACAGTGGCAGGAGAGGACACTGCAGACTACACTGCCATTAACATGATCATGGTGCTCTAACCCTTCTCTGTACCTGATTCCCATTGCCTGGAATCTCTCAATCTGACCTTTTGCCTAAGAATAGCATTCAAGTAACAGTCGTTTGTGCACTTGCTGCATCTCAGCCCAGCGAGCATCATTTAAATGCGCTCTGTCTACTGTTGTATTCTACTCTGAGCCTAGTGCGGATGTGGTGATGTTTGTCAGTCGGCAAGTCTCTGACTTGCAATCAGTCGCTCCAGGGCTTCTTGGTACAGTGCGTGGCTGAATGCCACAGCCTGCATGATTCTGCTTATTATGTATTAACGTAGTAGCTGGGAGTGTGTAAAAGGCTGCAATTTTGTGAATTACAATCATTTTACAAGAAATATGTTTCATTGCTGGCTTGAAGGGCCGAATGGCCTCCTCCTGAACCTATTTTCTAATATATTATGTACATTATGTTCTTTCAAAGACTGATACCAGTATGTTCAACACATTGTAATCATTGTTTATTGTGTGTGCATGGTTTTCTTTGCCAGAAGTTATGAAAGCATAATCGCATAAGTGAACGTACACTTTTAACAAAACGTGAATTTAATTTCAGCATTTTGGGGTAATTAATGCACGTGGGTAAGAGAACAATGCTATTAATCTAGAATTGATTTTTTCCTTTCACCGACAAAACTGGATTTTCCTACGTCTCATTGTTGTTCGCCTCTTTGTGCGTTTGTTTACACCTTATTTATTTGTGTTCGAATGTATACTATTTTGTTATCCTGTCTCTCATTCCAAATCTTGCATTTACATGAATGTTGCTGTTCATGTATGTGGTAATTTGCTCAATTTGTGGGACACAATTTTCTTGGTTTTGGATATTTGTACGATTGTTCACGTTATTTCAGCTGATGGGGATGGTTAGATGGAGATCTTGTAACACCATCCCAGGAATGAACTGAAGGCTGATGTTTGATTAACACTCGAGTTTAAGAATGTTGCTGTGAATGGAATCTGGCTCAGTGAGCTGCTTGTGGCTGCAGTGAATCCTCTATCTCATGCCAGCGCAGCTGGACCTCCACTTACGTCACTTACAGCCGTTTCATTGCCAGCCAGTCAGTCCGTCGAATAGGCATATGATTCATAGTATCGGCATGGTGGCGCAGCGGTAGAGTTGCTGCCTTACAGCGAATGCAGCGCCGGAGACCCGGATACTGTCTGTACGGAGATTGTAAGTCTGCCCGTGACCTGCGTGAGGTTTTCTCCAAGATCTTCAGTTTCCTCCCACGCTCCAAAGACTTACAGGTTTGTAGGTTAATTGGCTTGGTAAATGTAAAAATTGTCCCTAGTGTGTGTAGGATAGCGTTAATGTGGGGGGATCGCTGGTCGGCGTGGACTCGGTAGGCCGAAAGGGCCTGTTTCCGCGCTGTATTTCTAAACTAAACTAGACAGTCAATTTATCTTTCAAATAATGTGTTTAAAAAGGAACTGCAGATGCTGGAAAATCGAAGGTAGACAAAAGTGCTGGAGAAACTCAGCGGGTGCAGCAGCATCTATGGAGCAAAGGAAATAGGCAACGTTTTGGGCCGAAATGCGGACTGAGCAGAGGTGTTTGGCGAAACGATCGGCAAGCCTACGCTTGGTCTCACCGATGCAGATCTGCTGACATCTAGAGCAGCGGATGCAATAGATGAGGTTGGAGGAGGTGCAGGTGAACCTCTGTCGCACCTGGAACGACTGCTTGGGTCCTTGAATGGAGTTGAGGGGGGAAGGTAAAACGACAAGTGTAGCATCTCTTGCGTTTGCAAGGGAAAGTGCCTGGGGAGGGGGTGGTGCGGGAGGGAAGGGAAGAATTTGTTCCAGGTGCCACAGAGGTTCTGCTTGGAGTTGGCAGGTCTGAAATATAATCAGAGCGTCAAGTCAATACAGCACTGAAGATATGATTTGTCGTCTTGTATAATCAGTAACAAACAAGTGAGATGTATATATTTTGACTTCAAACCAAATACTATGTATACTCAGCATTTTCTATTATACGCCCCACAACAATGGACTTATGATTCTTGGAAATTTGAAGATCTTTGGCTCCCTTTGCAGCTTTGTACACGTGACAGCCATTTCCTTCCAATGTTTGTGCTCTTTGTTTTCTTCAGCTGCAGTAAGTTCCATTTCTGGCATTGGTTGTGTTAGCGTTTGTTGCCATTTTAATCTGTGGTGTGGTTCATGAGTTGCTGCCGACAAATTGGGGTTTACATTTGTCTGGTTTAACCCGCTTACGTAATATGGGACTGTTGTGAGATAAACGGCAGCATGATTGTCATTGTGCCTGGGCAGTCGTCATTCATAGGAAGCTGAGTCATACTGTTATTAGGTCTCGCTGATTTACTCCAGCATTTCATGTCTATCATTCTATTATTACCCTTTTATTTCAGATAGCCATTCAGCATGGAAACAGGACCCACGCACGGCCCTATTCGTCCATTGCGTCCAAGATGCCCCATCTAAGTCAGTCCCATTTGCCTGCGCTTTGCCAATATCCCACTTTTAAATGACATTACAATAGTTCTTATTACTATTATTTGCTTAAGAAGTTATAGAAATTTTTAAATAGATAAAAACTTTTGCTTATAGTGAGAACTCTCTCCCCCACCCTCCCTGCTTTTGAAATGTCCATGTCTCATCAAAATAAGTTTAGTAAAATAGAGGCATATTACTGCTGCCAAAAGGCCTGGATTTCCAGGGGAGATGCTTGCAATACTCACTGAAAATCAAATCTTCAAAAACTACCACATAACAAAGATAATCACACACGTGGCCATGTCAGCAATTAAAACACATACAAACTTTGTATCTCACCATTTTTTCACGACAACTTTTGTAAGTAATTTCCTTTTAATTGTATTTTCCAGCTTTGCTACATGTCCAGTGATCTAAGGTGACGCGAAACCTCCAACCTTAAACCTTTCCTAAGTAAAGGTTGGGAATGCATTGATAGCCTATTCATGAAAGGTAAGTTTTCATGTGTTCATGCGGAGCACCAAGGCAAATTCCATGTATGTGGCCAATAAACTTATTCATTCATTCAGTCATTCATTCTACATGAAGCCATTGATTTTCTCAAAACAAGAGTGTTTAATATGGTAACTCACATTTCACTGTACCAATTGGTGCATGTGATAAATGTGAACTTGAACTAATTGCCATATGTACTGAGGATGGAACCATAAAATCCTTACGATATGATTTCCATGTGAAAATAAACACAAAGGGCTGGAGTAACTCAGTGGGTCGGGCAGCATCTCTGGAGAAAAGGAATCGGTGACTTTTCGGATTGAGATCCCTCTTCAGATGTAGACCTTCATTAGTTTGACGAAGGGTCTCGACCCAAAACTTAGCCTATTCCTTTCTGTGAGATGTGACCTGACCCACTGAGTTACTCCAGCATTTTGTGTTTATCTTCGGCATAAGCCGGCATCTGCAGTTCCCTCTTACACATGATTTCCATTTAATGGATACTGTTTTAGAGGCTTCTCTAATTGAAAACCGAGCTTGTTAGCAATTTATTAATATCCGTGTTTATGCTTAATTTGGGATCAATTAACAACAAAGGTGAATCGTTGCAGAAAGTGATGTTTTCAAGTCAAGAATGGTTTATTGTCATGTGTCCCAGAGAGAACAATGAAATTCTTACTTGCTGCAGCACAACAGAATATGTAAACATAGTACACTGTAAACAATGTAGTAAATGAGAGAGAGAAAAAAGTCCAGTGTGTATATATAGTCACATACACACACGCGCACGTGTATACACACACACGTACACGCACACATACGTACACAGAAAAACCAAACAATAGTGGTGCGATAATAACAATAATACTCTTGTAGTTCAGAGCTTATTTGAGGTTGTATTTGGATAAAAGCAGTGGCAATGAGAAAATCAATTGATGCAAAATGAAACTAAATAGCATGCACTGTCACAAAAACAGTATAACCCTAATATCAAATGTTGTAAAATGAAGTGAAGACTAATGGAAATTTAGTCCAGTTAAAATTCAGACAATTTTATTTTTCTTCCACTTTTTATTTTGTTCATCCTCAAGGTAAAAAACTCCCATAGAACACTTCTCTTCAACTCCCCCTCCCATTCCCAATCTGACTTTTCTGTCCTGGGTCTCCTCCGTTGCCAGAGTGAGGCCCCACGCAAATTGGAGGAGCAGCACCTTATATTTTGTGAGATGTGACCTGACCCACTGAGTTACTCCAGCATCTGCAGTTCCTTCTTTAACACCTTATATTTTGCTTGGGTAGTTTACACCCCAGCGGCATACAATACAATACAATACCATTTATTGTCATTTGAACCTCATCGAGATTCAAATGAAATTTAGTTTCTGCAGTCATACAAAGAAGAAAAGAACGAAGACACAACACAATTTACACATGAGCATTGGCTTCTCTGAAGAAGAGTCTCGACCCGAAACGTTGCCTATCTCCTTCGCTCCTTAGATGCTGCTGCACCCGCTGAGTTTCTCCAGCTTTTTGTGTAACCCCCTATTGGCTTCTCTAACTTCAGGTAGCCCTTGCTTTCTCTCTCCATCCCCTCCCCCTTCCCAGTTCCCCCATTAGTCTTCCTGTCTCCGACTACATTCTTTCTCTGCCCTGCCCCCTCCCCTGACATCAGTCTGAAGAAACGTCTGGACCTGAAATGGCACCAATTCCTTCTCTCCATAGATGCTGCTTCACCCGCTGAGTTACTCCAGCATATTGTGTCCATATCTTCTCTAAATTGAAATGTCATCTTGTGCATAAAGTATTAAGAACAGTGGGGGGTTTTTCAGTAAAAGAAAGCCAAATCCACCAAGAAGGATTCCAATCCAAAACGTCACCTATCCATTCCGTTCTCTAGAGATGTTGCCTGCCCCGCTGAGTTACTCCAGCAGTTTGTGTCTTATTTTTGTAAACCTGCACCTGCAGTTCCTTGTGTCTACCTCTCAGTTCTCTTCAACTCCAAATTGCAGAAATGTACTCGTATTGATTCACGCAGAAAAGTAATAAGGTTTAATGGAGCACTTGAAATGACGCAGCAAAGTAACAAATGAACAGACTGCGCAGTAACAGCAAATTTGATATCTCACCAAAACAATAAAACTTGTGAACGATGGAAATTAACAAGTATATGACTTCAGTGGAAAGATATTGTGAAAATGCTACTTTTCCCACAGAAACGTCCTCACAGCTTCCTGGTGCGGTGTTGCAGTATCTCAGCTTTCAGCCAAAGTCTTTGTTTTTAAAATCACAATGTTGCAGAAGGAAATTCACATTTGTCATCATAAGAAGAGTAGAGTTGTATTAAACACTTGTTGAATGAATCATCTGCTATTTTTGGAGTGGCGGCACAGTGACTCAGCGGTAGAGCTGCTGTCTTACAGTGTCAGAAACCCAGGTGCGATCCCGGCTATGGGTGTTGTCTGTACAGAGTTTATACGTTCTCCCTCTGACAGCATGAGTTTTCTTCGGATGCTCTGGTTTCATCCTACACACCCAAGACTTACAGGTTTGTAGGTTAATTGGCTTTGGTAAAATTGTAAATTGTCCCTGTGGTGTGGGATATGGTGTGGGATAGTGCTCATGCACAGGGTGATCACTGATCGGCGTGGGCTCGGTGGCCCGAAGGGCCTGTGTCCATGCGGTATTCTCTAAAGTCTCAAGTTCAACATGATATTCAGTACATTTTGTACCTTGTCATTGTCCATCCAGCACAGGTGCTCAGATACATTTACTGGGCTCCAGGTCGCCTCAATCTGCCGCAATTCATGTCTGACTGGCTTTTCAAAAGCAAAGCATACCTTGACCACTCAACTAATGAAAGCAGGAATCTTGTTATAGTTTACTTGGGCGTATAATTACCAAGATGCAAGTACATTTGTTAGGGATTGGAGGAGTTTAGGATGAGAGGGATTGCTATTGCCAATATTAATGCTGGATGCTTTAATGCTTTGAAATTATTATATTGTTAACAACTATAATTTCCAATACTTAAAAATAAAATACTGATCCTCCGCAGATTACAAATGCCCGTTTTACACAAACGTTTGTGCAATTGTAAGCTTGCAGGATGGATGGGGATCTATATGTCAGTGGCTGCAGGCATCTTCAGTTGGGTGGGAGAGGAGTATTTTCACGTTCCTTTTCTCCCCATTTCCCCTGAGCTGCAACCAACAGGGGCATTGAGCAGAGCTAGGAACGCTGAACAGCCTCGCCCCCTCTCTTGCTGAATCATTGAGACCGGCTGGCAGCCGCTCTTCCCACGCCGGCTCGCTCACTGTACCAGCTGTTTCTGCGATCCTCTCCCACACACCGTTTTTCCTCATTTCCATGTTACGAACTGTTCTCGGGATCAGGGCCCTGTCATTTTGACTTTAGAGATACAGTGTGGAAACAGGCCCTTTGGCCCACCAGGTCTGTGGCGATCAGCGGCCACCCCGTACCCCAGCACTACCCTACACACTAGGGCCAGTTTACAATTTCATTTCGGAGTCACGTGAAGGGCTCCACCAGCCCTTCAAAAAGGACCGCTCAGTTAAGAGGAACTAACCTTGAGTTGGTTAGTTCCTGTGAATAGAATTTTTGTGTTCACAAGGGACGATGCAAAGGAGTTAGAAAAATACCTCCAGCCGCAGGTCTTCCGACAGAAGTCAGCGGCTGCATTCCCCAGAGCTGCCCGCTACAACGGCAGCACCCGCTCGTCGGGCCGGGAAAAGGACGCGGAAGTCGGGGAGCCAGGAGAAAAGGAATCGTACTTTACCAGGACCCGACTCTCCACCACAGCTATCCATGGAGCCGCACATTGGTAGGAGCACCGCGCGGGAGCAAGGTAGGCAAGACCCCGACTCCCTGCCACTGTCACCTAAGCATAGGGACAGTGGAAAAAAGGTCGTAAACGTGTTACCCGCTCTGCGGCACGTTCTGTCTCCCCTACTATTCAGGTCACCAGGGGGCGGCCCAGGGGAAGAACCGCACGAAAGTCGGCCGGCGTCGACTTGCCACCGGAGCAGTCCGCTAGATCGCGGACCGGTGAGGGATGGAGGCCTGAGTCTGGGAGCCCCGCAGGTGCGGCCGGTGCAGACTCATCACCGGCGGAGCCTGCCAGATCGCGGGCCGGTGGTATATCATCTCGGTTAGCGGCTGGACGTGACCGAACGGCGCCTTTGTCCCAGGGGAGGACAGCCGGCAAGCCCGCGCGGACGTCGGTGAACCCCGCCTCGGTGGCTGGAACCGACTCCTCACCGCTCATGTCTTTCCAGACAGGCAGGCCGCCACAATCTGGAAGACCGCGGACTAGCGGCATGTCCGCGCGGGAGTCGTAGAGCCCCGCTGGAGCGGCAGCCTGCGACATCCTGCCTAGGTATCCTAGACATCACCTCGACGAGGTGCGGGCCGATGGCAGAAGCCTCAGTAGTTGAGGAGAATCTGAGGAAGTCGACTTGTTGTCCGCAGATAGTGGCGACGGTCGCATTGCCCGCATGGAGCGCATGATGGAGCGACTCCTAGAGCAAAATCTCCAGCAGCAGGACCAGATGTCCTCCAGCTCCAGGAGACATGCATATGGGCCACCTAGCATGTCCCCGTCATCGGTGGGGAGTGCCAGGGGTCAGCAACTGGCTGATGTGGAAGAAGGGATGGCGCCGGGACCTGCAGCACCTGAGAAACCCCAAGAGGAACTTCTGGATGTTGTTTCTAAATTTGCCCAGCCAAAGCACTCAGGACAGCCATTGCAGCCCAATCTAGCGGCAAGCATTGACTACCTCACTACACACCAGCTGCAGGATCAGGTCCTAACCGAGGCTATGAACAAATACAAGGCCCCGAACAACTGTGTATCATTGAATGTACTGTCAGTCCAGGAATAAGGGCACAGGAACTCAAAGTACAAAATATCCTGAAACTGTTGACGTCGGGTATCTCTGCCTTTGCCAGATCGGTTGACGGCACTGAGATGACGGAGGAGCAGAAAGATGCTCTGGCGTTATTATGTAACACACAATACGAAATCAACGCTTTCCGGAAACTCTCCATCAAGCCGACTCTCAACCCCAAGTTCGCGGGGTTGTGCAAGGCATCTGCGACGCCACCACCGAGACAGCTGTTCAGTGAGGACCTGCCCAAACAGGTCAAGGACCTGGACGAGGAGGCAAAGGCAGTTGGTTTGATGAAACCACCTCCCTCCAGCAGGCTGGCAGCACGCAGACAAACACCATATGTAAGTCCTCGGGGGCCATCTGAAAGATCAGCAAGGACCTACACGCCGGCCGCACCCCAACAACAAAAGCCTTTTTTAGGGCAGGGCCAACAGCGGCCGGCGTGGAAGATGCGCCAACCCCACAATCCAGCAACACAACGAACACCAAAGCCCAGAACGTCAGGCCCCGCCGGTAACCATGGAGGTAAGGGGGCCTGGTTCTCATGCAAGTGCTGCATGTTTAACCTCACATGTTGGTGGGAGGTTACGTTTATTCTGGGATGCATGGAACTCTATAACTTCAGACTCGTTTATTTTACAAAGCATTCAAGGGTATGAAATTGAATTTATAAATGAACAACTTCCCCCACCTCAACATGTACCAGACCAGAAATTTGCACTTTCCCACAAGGAAATAGCGGAAGGACATGAGGAAATTTTGAGGCTACAAGCAAAAGGGGTGATAGAGAAAACGATGCACCAACCTCCTGAGTTCGTATCCAACATCTTTACCAAAACTAAAAAAGATGGTGGATGTCGGATTATTATTGATTTAACCCATTTGAATACTTTTGTAAAATATACCCATTTTAAAATGGACACATTTGAAACAGCTAAATCACTGAATTCCACTGGCATGCATCGATTTAAAAGATGCATACTATTCAGTATCCATACGGAAACATCACCGAAAGTTCTTGAAGTTTGTTTGGATGGATCAGCTATGGCAATATAGAGCCCTACCTAATGGGCTTACAACAGCCCCTAGGTTATTTACAAAACTTTTGAAACCTGTATCGGCTTCCCTGAGGAAACAAAACCATATTGTCATGGCATATTTAGACGACATCTTGATTGTGGGGAAGACCATGGAATCGACAAATTTACTAGTAACAGCTACTAAGACATTGTTTCAAAAATTAGGGTTTGTCATCCATCCAGACAAATCTAAGTTCTACCCTTCACTGGTCATGGACTATCTGGGGTTCACAATTAACACCAATCAAATGATTGTTACCATCCCAGATAACAAGGTAATGGATGTTATTGAAGCATGTAACAACCTTGTTTGCGCCAGGAAACCAACAATCAGACATGCTGCTAAGGTAATTGGGAAATTAGTAGCTACATTTCCAGCTGCACGATTTGGCCCTCTACACTATCAAAATTTGCAAAGAACAAAAATTTCAGCATTAAAAACAAATGCTGGACATTTTGATGGACCTATGCAGCTGCCAATCAAGGCAAAAGTTGAGCTACAATGGTGGATTGATAATATTCGTGACTCATTCAGTCCCATTATTGTACCGAACCCGTCAGTCGTGGTACAAACCGACGCAAGCGCCCAAGGCTGGGGAGCTACCGACACTACTTCCAGTTGTGGCGGTAGATGGGATTTACACGAATCTACCCGTCTATTATCACTATTTGGAGATGCTAGGAGCATTTCATGGACTACGAGCTTATTGCATGAATTTACGTTATACGCATGTCCGTCTTCAAATAGATAACACCACTGCGGTGGCATACTTAAATCGTATGGGTGGTATCAAGTCAATATCTTGTGATGAATTGGCAAACTCAATCTGGTTCTGGTGTATAGAAATAAATATTTGGATATCAGCTACCTACCTTCCAGGTAAGCTCAATACAGTGGCGGACACCAGGTCACGTGTGTTCAATGATAACATTGAGTGGATGCTGAATCCCCAAATATTTGCTAAAATTATCGCCAAATTTGGGACACCAGATATCGACCTTTTTGCGTCCAGAATGAACCATCAGATACCAACATATGTATCTTGGGAACCAGATCCTGGGGCAGTAGCGATGGACGCTTTCTCGCTGTACTGGGGGAAATGGTTTTTCTATGCATTTCCTCCATTTTGCCTCATCAGTCGGGTGTTGCAGAAAATAAAATCAGATTCTGCAACAGGCATCTTAATAATACCCGACTGGCCTACACAACCATCCGGTGGTCCTTAAGATGATTAAAGAACCATGGGCACATATTAACAGGTGCCCGGATTTGGTGACTAACCCCACTACAGGGGAATACCATCCGTGCCATGGTCATCTGCACCTGTTGGCCTGCAGGTTCTGAAGAGGCCACTCCTGCAATATGGACTAACGCCTAGGACCATGGACGCAGCATCGTGCAGAGTATCCACTATGCGACAGTACCTCACCCAAATCAGGAAATGGGAGGCCTACTGCAGCCGGATTAAGATCACGTATGACTCTGCCACGATTCCCCATGTGCTGGAATTCCTCGCTGGGCTGCACCATGATGAGGGCCTCAGCTACAGCGCCATCAACAGTGCCAGATGCGCCCTGTTATCCTACCTTTGCATAGGAGTAGGATCTCACCAGCTTGTGTCCAAACTGATGAGGGGTATCTTCAATTCGAACCCTCCCTGACCACGATACAACATCACCTGGGACATAGGGGTAGTATAGACCCTACTCAGGAGTTGGTCGCCAATGATTGGACTACTGTTGGATAAACTCACCCTGAAGATGGTGATGTTAATGGCGCTAACATCGGCTCAGCGGGTCCAGACTTTGCAAAAGATAAAATTGGATAACATGGTCTCAACCCCTGAGAGAGTAACCTTCTTTATTGATGAGTTACTCAAGCAGCACAGACCTGGGACTACAGGGCTGCAATTAATATTTCCAGCATACCCCGTTGATGTGAGGCTCTGCATAGCCACCTACATACGTCACTATATAAAAGGGACACATACCATCAGGAAAATGGAGAAAGGACTGCTGATCAGCCATAAGAAACCCCATCACAGGGTGACGGCGCAGACGATCTCCAGGTGGCTCAGAGTGGTATTGGATGCAGCAGATATTGATATTAATATCTTTAAATCCCATTCTACCAGGGCTGCATCCACATCAGCGGCGAGGACCATGGAGGTTCCCATGGACCATATCCTCGCTACAGCAGGCTGGGCCAGCGAAGCTACGTTCCAGCAGTTTTATAATAAACCTGTGGCTGTTCCTGCTATGTTTGCGGAGACAGTGTTAAGTACTGGTCACCAAGAAACGTTTATCCCCGAGTGAGGGGTTTTTGATTTGTGTTAATAAATACTACATTTTTTCAGCTTGTCAAGTCTGAAATATGTTAACATACTCCTTCCATCAGAATTGCGGCAGTGTGTGAGCATGGACGTGATCACATGTCATGTAATCACAGAGCTTTGAAATCTTCATGAAGTCACTCACGTGACTCCGATATGAAATAGTAAGATTAAACGAGAACTTACCAGTTTGAAGTTTGATCTTTATTTAATGAGGAGTTGCGATGACGGATTTCATGCCCTCCGCTCCCAACTCTACTATAAGGTCAACTGGTAATTAGAGTCTCTTCAATCTTACTATATTAGTCATTGTTGTTTAATTCTGTGACTCCACACTGCTGCTTTGAAGAATGTCGCACATGCGTGCTGGCGGGGTCTTCACGAAATCCCTCATCGCAACTCCTCATAAAATAAAGATCAAACTTCAAACTGGTAAGTTCTCGTTTAATCTTACTATTTTATTTCACCAAAGTAAATTACCTACAAACCTGCATGCCTTGTGAGCGTGGGAGGAAACCAGACCACCTAGAAAAAAACCCATGAGGTCACAGGGAGAAAGTACAAATTCCATACAGACAGCACCCGTAGTCAGGATCAAACCTGAGTCTTTGTGCTACAAGGCAGCAGCTCTACTGCTTTGTCACTGCTGTGATAACCTGGGCCCGTAGACTGAGCACTGCAGTTTCGATTTTTGTAGATTGCAGCATTTTGAATACAGATTGTTTTCAGATTGTGTTTTACAGATTGAATACAGATTGTGGCTTTGCCATTCAAAATGCCTTCTTGTGCATCTTAAATATTATAGTTATTTCTAAATCATAGTATTTTTAATATTTGCCCAAAATGCTCCACAAATGAATTGTATGGTGTGATTTTATTAGATGGTTTAATGAGTTTAAAATTTTGGATCAGGTGCATTCAAATAGCTGGCCAAGAAAAATGAAGTGAAATTAAGATACACTGAACGCTAGTAAGGATCCTGGAACAAGTGAAGTGAAAATGGGTTTCAATTCTCATTATAGACATCAGTGGACATTTAAAGAGCAACTTACTGCACATCATTAGGGTGAAAAATAACCACAACATGGATTTTTAAGTTGCATTTTCTGGGCAGGAAATGAACGAGTACCAATTGATTTTATTTTGTTTTTAATATATAGGCTTACCCTGGAATGACCTCATGGTTTAAGTGGGACTGAAGATGAGTATAAGCAGTGATGAGGTCAACTTTCTGGTTTATAGATATCTGCAGGAGTCTGGTAAGAATGCCAATTATCAAAAGTTGTTTTTTGAAAAGTCTGAACAATTTCCCCCCCAGGAGCAGGGCTTCTGGCTGAGAAGGTGGTTGGGAAAACGGGGATTGTGGGGGTGGGAGCTACAAGAGTGGGAGTAGCAGGGCAGAGTAGGGAGTGGAGGTGTGCAGCACACTTCCTGTCATTGTCATCTAATTGCTGTCATTCATGCCCAGCCTTGTATGGTCCTGTTTCCACGCAGGTATATTAGTTTTCACGTATACGTTTGAAATAGGACAAACATCACCCGGATCAGCGGTGATTTCACAATGACCTTATTTTGCTGGTCTTGTTTGCCCACACTGCCGTCCCCATTTGGTATATTTCACTGCTTAAAATGATATGCAGATGCTGTTTCTAATGAATGCCACAGCAGTCGGAGGATGGGGGTGCCCTTCAAGAGGCTTTGGGTCCTGGGAGCAGCAAGGAGTGTGCAGTTGTGTAACAATTGGATGAGGAGAGTAGAATTAGGCAAATCGTGATGGGAAATCACAAGTGTCAAGCTCAGTAAACTGCCACTGATTGAGGATTGTAAAGGTTTTGTTCCACCCACTTTGCACAATACAGATTGTTGCCAATTTCAATGATTCATTAAGAAATCATTATTTGCTAAACTATTTGTCCAGAGGAAAGCTCTCAGAATGCGATCTACTTTATTCTTTCAATTTAATTAAGAGAAGGTTTTGAAATATCATGTGATTAATGGACACAACCTTCCTTCCTTAATGTGCAATTTGCATTTTAGGGAATTCTACAAGAACTCAAATTCATTTGGACCATCTCTGACACCTCCCTCCCCTTTCTTGATCACACCGTCTCCATCACAGGAGATAGACTATCCACTGATGTCTATTCCAAACCCGCTGACTCCCACAACTATCTCAACTGCACTTCTTCCCACCCTGCTTCCTTCTAAAACTCTATCCCCAACTCCCAGTTCCTCTGTCTACGCCACATCTGCGCCCAAGATGAGGCCTTCCATACCAGAACATCTTTGAGATGTCTTCATTCTTTAGGTAACAGGGGTTCCCCTCTTCCATCATAGATGAAGCCCTCACACGTGTCTACCCCACAGCTCCGACTTTGCTCCCCCTCGCCCTAGTCACTATAGGGACTGAGTCCCCCTAGTCCTTACCTTTCACCCCATCAGCTGTCGCGTTCAACACATAATTCTCTGACATTTTTGCCACCTCCAACGGGATCCCACCATGAGTCACATCTTCCCAGCTCCACCTCTTTCCACCTTCTGCAGAGACCGTTCCCTCCGCAACTTCCTGGTAAACTCATCCCTTCCCACCCAAACCACCCCATCCCTAGGTACCTTCCCCTGCAACCACAGTTGATGCAACACCTATACCTCCTCCCTTAACTCTATCCAGGGACCCCAATAGCCCTTTCAGGTTAGGTAGAGGATCACTTGCACCTACTCCAACCTCATCCACTGTATCCGTTGTTCAAGATGTGGACTCTTTTATACATCGGCGAGACCAAATGTAGATCGGCGATCATTTTGCTGAACACCTTTGCTCAGCCCGCCTGGACCTACCTGGTCCTACCTGATCTCCCGGTTGCCAAACACTTTATTTGCCCCTCCCATTCCCACACTGACCTTTCTGTCCTAGGCCTCCTCCATTGTCAGAGTGATTCTAAACGCAAGTTGGAGGAACAGCATCTCATATTTCGCTTGGGCAGCTTACAACCCAGTGGTATGAATATTGATTTCTCTAACTTCAAGTAATCCCTGCATTCCTTCTCTCTCCATCCCTTCCCCACCCAAGTCACACCAGCTTCTCGTTCTCACCTAGCAAACAGCCAACAATGGCCCGTTTCCTTTATCATCGTTACTTTTTTGCTTATCTTTCATTCATTTGTTCTATATCTCCCTACATCACTGCCTATATCTCTTGTTTCCCTTTCCCCTGACTAGTCTGAAGAAGGGTCATGACCCAAAACGTCACCCATTCCTTCTCTCCAGAAACACTGCCTATCCCGCTGAGTAACTCCAGCATTTTGTGTCTATCTTCTACAAACGGCACGCTCAGCATGCACATGTTGGAAATTCCAGTCCACAGATATGGTTGAAAATATTTAACCAAAACCTAGTTTTTGAAATAGACCAAGATGTTGAGATTAAGGCATTAAAATAAGTTATTCACTATCGCATTGCCTATATTTCATTAGGATTTTTATGGGAATGGGGAATTAGGAAAAAGGTGGTATTATTTTTCAATTGGACAGATAACTGATTAAAAAAAAAATATATATATATATCATTGTAATATTTTCACTTTTTTCCTCAATGATAATTGGCAGGCATAACAGCAGTTAACATTAATGGAAGGAGGTGTGCTCAAGATTTAGTAGTACATTGTGAGGTCTCAGATCTGAAGTTGTCCAACCTCATGATGACAGTTGAAGTTACCTGATATCCAAAGTTGTCTAACTTCTGGTTTATTTATCCTCATTCTTTTTATGTTCTTTATGTCAGGGAGTTTTCTTAGTGACCTACTTTCTGTAAGCCTATGTGCAGATGTTTGTATGTTTAAGTTATTAATATGCTTCCACCCCCCCCCCCCCCCCCCTTCTGTTTTATCAAAGGTTTTTCCCATTCAGCATTCACATTTGGTATAGAGAGTCACATCAGCCAGTCCAATATTAACGGAGCTCTGGTGCCACCAGCTGCTCTCATCTCCATCATACAGAAAGGCTTGCAATATGTGGAAGCAGAAGTCAGTATCAATGAGGTTAGTATCTTGCATACTTCAGAGGACATTACTGGGGTTAAAGTCTGCATAGGTTGTAAATCCTGGCATATCTTAATGTAATTGTTATTTCAGAATATATTTTATTTCTGAACATGTTCATGCAAATTAACATAATTTATCTCATAGATATATTTTGGCTCAAACTTAACATACACGTGAAATTAAATGTAACTGACTTGGAGCATAACAAATGAAAGCGATGCACCGGTATAGATAACACTCATCTATACGATGTTCTATTATGGCATCAATATTTATTCTAATATAGGGGGGTGACCCAAAACTTAAGTTTGATTCAAAGAAGCAATTGGTTTTTCCCCAAATGCCTTGATTTTATTTTATTTTTTTCTCAAAACTCCATTAGCAGCTTTTTTTCTCATTTATTTTGAATAGTTTAATTTTTTAATTATCAAGGTAAATGTTAGGTTTTGGGGGGGAAAATGAATTAAAGTCAATGTTAATTAAGATTTTTCTGTCCAAATGTTCAGAGCTGAAGGTAAGTACATCACTATAACTCTTGGCTGGAACAATGAGACCTAACTGGTAACTTTCATAGACCAAAATATCCCAAAACATCTCATTGAAACATACTCAAACCAAAAATAGAAGACCGTCTACATTAGGAAATATTAGTGCAAATAATGCTAAAACTGCCAAAAAAAAGGTTAAAGGGACATCTTAAAGGAAGGATAAATTGAAAGGTTTTAATTTGGGTTTGCATAAGAGCCAATAACATGAAACGATGGTGTCAGCAGTGTACTTAATAAACAGTAGGATCATCAAAATCTATTTGTAACCAAAATATCTGATTTCCGTTTTAAAGCAGAATTGCTGAAATGTAATTTTTAATGTTAAGTAAATACAACAATGTCATTATTCTGAGCCATAGCTTTCTGCTCTAGGATGGCACACTATTTGATGGGAGGCCAATTGAGTCCCTTTCTTTAATTGATGCTGTTATGCCTGATGTGGTGCAGACAAGGCAGCAAGCTTACAGGGACAAATTGCAGCAGCAACAGGCAGCTGCTGCCGCTGCAGCCGCCGCCGCCGCCGCTGCTGCGGTCAATCAACAGGGAGCAACGAAGAATGGGGAGAACACCGCAAACGGAGAAGAAAATGGAGGGCACACGGTTACAAGTAAGTATAAATAAATAAGAATAAAATCTACTCTCCACGCAATACCATCATTGAATCTTCATGAGGCTTCTTGGAGTTTAATGTAAATAAAGAGTACACATTGAATGAAAGTTTAGTGTGGTAAACGTTACAGCATGGAGACAGGGCCTTGGTCCCATGTTGACCGTCGATCACCTGCTCACACTAGTTCTATGTTATTCCACTTCCGCACCCACTCTCAGCACACTTGGGGCAATTTACCGGTAACCTACAAAGCAGCATGTCTTGGGAATATGGGAGGAAACCGGAGCACCCAGTGGGAACCCACATGATTACTGTTCAATGCACAAGGATAACGTTTGAAGCTTGAGGCAGCACAAAAGCAAGCTGGCATTTTGTATCCAAAACTTGACTGCTGCTGATCCTGCAGGGCGGCCTGACAGGAACGTTTCCATATATTGTTACAGATTTTGTGTTGAGATTCTGCTAACTCCACACTGATGGCATCTTAGTTACAAGGATACAAAGGACATTTATTGTCACATACACCAATTGGTGTAGTGAAATTTGACTTGCCATTGCAGCACACGAATAAAGATAAGACACAACATCAAATAATTTAACAATAAACATAAAAACATCCCCCCACAATGGGAACCATTGTGGGGGAAGGCAGTAAGGTCCAGTCCCAATCCCGTTCACCCATAGTCGGGCCTATTGTGGTTCACCATAGTCGGGCCTTAGTTCAGGATCAAAGCCAAATTGATGGGATTGTGAGCAGTAGCACCAATATCTGCACTACTCTGCTGTCTCTTTTCACTGTCTTGCTTATCAGGAATCTACCTCAAAAAGCCTCCGCTTTCACCAGTGTTTGAAGAAGAGATTCGTGAAATTGTCTCAAATTGTGCATTAAATGAGTGGCTTCTTTGTTGAGATAGTGATCTCTAATTCAAGGAAGTTGCCGACGCAGCTGGTGACATTTAAAAGACGTGTAGACAGATACGTAAATAGGAAATGTTTAGAGGGATATCAACCAAATGTAGGCAGATGTGACGAGCTCAGTAGAAAAATCTGGTCAGCATGGCTGAGGGGCTGAAGGTGGTTTCCAACTCTAGATTTGTCCCTAAGAAGAAACATCCTCTTGACGTCCCCCCTAATCAATACACCTTGGGACCTTTTGCACAAGTACATTATGTGTGGGTTTCATTGCTAACAAATTGGCATGTATTAATTCAGATACTTCTATTAGAATACTTTTAAGTACAGTAAACCCTTGTTACCGTAGATGATTGTGGGGGGGGGGCAGGGGGGAAGGGAAGGGAATGGTGTCTGTCATTGCCGATTATTGTCTATAACTGAGTATGGCTTTGACCGCTATTGACATCACTGCCTGGGTGCCGGGTCAGAATCCAAGAGCCTGGCACATTCCTTGTCCAGCGCCGGTTCAGAGATTGACAGCAAAATGGGAGGTTGGGCACGGCGCGCAGTGTGGACACCCTGTCCCGCTCCAAGTGATGTTCCCACCATCAACTGCCCGTCCGGAGTTCAGGATGAAAGGACATCAACCTTGAGCGTTAACTCCGCTTCTCCTGCCAAAGACATTAAGCTGCTGGGTGTACATAGCTCTTAACAGCCAAAAATATATCTTTGTTAATGCAAGCTAAAAATACTGTTTGTTTAATAGAGTCAAGTGACGATCGAAGCAATTGTTTGTCAATTTCAATGCATTGTCAATTTTAATAGCCTCCACAGTGTAACTAGCAACCTGTGTTGTACAGATAATCAAAATCCTTTTAAAGAGGTTTGTAATAATGAGGGTTTACTGTATTTAAACTTTTCAACTGAATTTTTGGAGCTTTGGAATGCCACCGTTTTAACATTGTTAATCAAAAACGAGGTTCCCATTAGTTCAATTGGTTACCATTTCATACATTGAGCAATGTGTGCCAAAGATATTCTCCCTAAATTTTTTTTTTTTGCATTGACTTTCTGTCCATTTCTTTGTTTAGTAGTAACTTAACATTTGTAAATTATTTTATTTTTTAAAACAAACAGATAACCATGCAGATATGATGGAAGTTGATGTCGACGTGGATATTCCATCCAATAAAGCGATGGTATTACGTGGCCATGAGTCAGAAGTTTTCATTTGTGCTTGGAATCCAGTCAGCGACCTCTTGGCGTCTGGGTAAGCTGTTTCCGCCAATAGCAACCACAATGTAAAATACTGTCCAGTAAAATCATTTGGCCAATTCAAAAAAAATTGATGCAGTTTGATTAAATAAGCTGATTGTCAGCCATCTTAACGTGCATCTAATTTCATAAAATACTTAGGTTATTAACTGATCTTTGTAATATTTAAAAATAATTATTCATTGAACTTAATCAAAACATGAAATATTCAGCAGTGATTTGTGACCTAAGTTTTAAAATTCATTTGTAACTTTAATCCTTCAGGTCAGGAGATTCAACAGCACGTATTTGGAACCTTAGCGAAAACAGTAGTGGTGGTCCCACTCAGCTGGTACTCAGACATTGCATAAGGGAAGGCGGTCAAGATGTGCCAAGCAACAAAGATGTCACGTCGTTAGACTGGAATGTATGTAGTGAATCTATCAACATCTACTAAATGCAATGTGTACAAGATTTGACAATTGCTAACATTTTAGTTATTTTTAATTTGATTCTTGGAAATATCTACAAATGCCCATTGCTACATTTGTGCACATTAGTTTCTGTAATACATAATCCAGGTCTTTATCACAAAGAGCAATGTGGACTTCAGTGTGGCATTTGCCAAGGTCCCACTTGGAAGGTTAGGGTCCATTGGATTCAAGGCCTGCTTGCTAATTGAATCCAAAATCAGCTTGGTGATTGGAGACAGAGTAGAGGATAGCGGTGGAAAGATGCCATTCCTTAAATCTTGACTGGTGGTGTACTGCAGGGATCGGTGCTGGGATCCTCGTTTGGGATGTATATCACCAACATGGATTGAATGAAGGCAGAACGAGTAGTAAGTTTACAAATGACACAAATATCATGTTGTGACTGTCTATGGCACAGCAGGATGTAGATCAGATATAAAGTTGGCACAGCATTAAATACAATTTAATCCTGACAATGCACGATGATGCATCTTGGGAAGACAAATAAGGATAAGATGCTAGGGTGCTAAGAATGTTGATGAAGTGGCGAATGGCCTGTTTGTCTTGGTAGAGCGAGACACAGTATAAAAGTTGTGAAGTTATGTTGTGGCTTTACAAAACGCTGGCTGGAGCGCACTTGCAGTAACGTGTGCAGCTTTGTTCACTATAGCAAGCACATAGATTATGTGTTGGTCTTGCAAACACAAACATGTAAAATGGACGAAGGATTGAATTGAACATATCACAGTTAATTGTAGCTCAGCTGCTTACTGCATGTGTACACATTTCCTAATTTTGTTGATTGCAATTCTTGTTGATCTCCATTGTCACAGAGTGAAGGCACACTTCTGGCCACAGGCTCGTATGATGGATTTGCAAGAATATGGACAAAAGATGGTGAGTAAACTGCATTTACTTGTTCAAGGTTCATTTGATCCAATTCCTGTCCCCCTCCCTCCCGTGCATGAAACCATCTACTGATGTTTGAGATATTCATATTGGTGAGTGTCAAATGAGGGAGACTATTGAATCTTTGCCGGGTCTCGGAGCATTCCAGGGCTTCACATCTCCATTTATTTCGCTGTCAGGTGTTGTCTAGTAAGGGAGGACGTTAATATTGTGAGCTGATTCATGGAAAAGGTACAAAAGCAGTCCAAATACTTGCAATGTTGTTGTCGTTTTCGTGTCCAGTGTGGAACCACTTTCTCTTTAAGACCTGCTGCAATTCTATCTTTGACTATTTGGGTTATACTATGGAAAAGCCCATGACCCATGCGAGATTGATCCAATCTGCCGTCATTGACCATTTAATCTGGATTGTTAATTACTCCATACTTTGACTAGAGTGTATGGTTATCCAGTCTTCATTGGGTTTAGGTTTATCATTGTCGCATGTACTGCGGTGCAGTGAAAAGCTGTATTATTGTTGCATGTACTGAGGTCAAAAACAGGCAATACTATACATGGATCCAATCAAGAAAAATACAAGTACAAATGCAGAATATAATTTTCCAACATTGTAACATAACAGTTCCAGAGAAAAAAAATCAAAGTTTCCCACTGAGGAAGGTTGGAAAATTGGGACTGCACCCTGGCTTATCGGGTCAGAAGGATCGGTCAGAAGTCTGATAACCGAGGGGAAGAAGCCGTTCTTGACTGGTGGCAACAGTCAAGAACGGCTTCTTCCCCTCGGTTATCAGACTTCTTTCAAGCTTCTGGAGACAAAAGACTTTGCTTCTTTCTGTTAACTGTAGGAAAAGTGGCAGGCGACGGTGTTCCCATTTGTCTATTCCCCATGTCCTTTGGGATCTTGCACTGTTTAAGAAGGGCTATCAACAGAAACTTTGCTTTGTCTATACAGAGCATCTTGTAGATTGTACGGTCAAGGGGGCACTGATGTTGGAGGGAGTGCCTGCTAACCTTTTGTGTTCGACTCCTTGCCTGGACGGTGTTGAGCTGCACAAATATTGTTGCACTGCATACGTCTAGATTATATTTCACCGCATGCTCTCTTGTGCACTAGAGATGATGTAAAGGATGTGGGGAGTCATTAGCTATCCACAACATGCTCTGCTGGTCAACAATAACTCGGAGAGTTTTAAAGGTGTAGTTTAGGAAGGAGATGAGGAATTTCTTTAGTCGGAGGGTGGTGAATCTGTGGAATTCTTTGCCACAGAAGGCTGTGGAGGCAACGTCAGTGGATATATTTAAGGCAGAGATAGATAGATTCTTGATTAGTACAGGTGCCAGAGGTTATGGGAAGGCACCCGTACTAATCAAGAATCTATTTATCTCTGCCTTAAATATATCCACTGACTTTGCCTCCAGGAGGGAGAGATAGATTAACCATGATTGATTGTCGGAGTAGACGTGATGAGCCGAACTCTACTCCTATCACATGATCGTATGATCTTTGGTGATGCAAGGGATAATGCCACTGAATGCCAAGGGAGAGTGATTGGGCTCAGTCATGTTGGAAAGTACTTAGTCTTGGAAGTTTTCCACTTAAATCCCAGGCAGCTTCTAATTGTAGCACGCTTCCAGTTCTGGAGCTTGTCTTCATCACTACAAATGATGTCATTGGATCCATCACCCTTGCTGTGGCCAATATACTTGGGTGTATTTTTGATGTGTAGTAAATTGTGTGCCCAAGCCTGAATGTTATTAAGATCTTTTTGCATGAGGTGTATGTACTGCTTCACTGTAAATGGTAACGAACATTGTGTAATCATTGGTAGACAAAAATGCTGGAGAAACTCAGGGGGTGAGGCAGCATCTATGGAGCGAAGGAATAGGTGACTTTTCAGGTCGAGACCATTCTTCAGACCTTATTAATAACTTTTTCTGTTTTTTTCAAGGTAATCTTGCTAGTACCTTAGGCCAACATAAAGGACCTATATTTGCATTAAAATGGAACAAGAAAGGCAATTTTATCCTTAGTGCGGGAGTGGACAAGGTAAGATTCTAAAGCATGTTCATGACTTAAGTGCAAGTGGATGTGGTGAGGATGCTTCCACTAGTAGGAGAGTCTAGGACCAATGGGGGACAGCCTCCAATTTAAAGGTTGTACCTTTTAGAATGGAGATGAGCAGGAATTTGTTTAGCCAGAGGATAATAAAACTGGAATACGTTGCCACAGACAGCTGTGGAGGCCAAGTCATTTGGTATCTTTAAAGTGGAGATTGGTAAGTTCTTGATTAGTAAGGGTGTCAAAGGATACGGGAGAAGGCAGAAGAACGGGATTGAGAGAGAAAAGTATATCAGCCACGATCGAATGGCGGAGCAGATTTGATAGGCCAAATGAGCTAATTCTGCTATGTCTTATAATACGTCATTTCAAGCGCTTATTTAGAGATACATGATGTTCGGGGTATTAATACGGATACACAACTTGTGACGCCCAGACATTTCTTACTGGTCTTCACAAGAGCATTGGATATGCCTGAATGGACCAGATAAACTGCTGATCTCATTGGTCTGCAAGTGCAGATCACTGTTGCATTGCTGAATTAAGCCGTTTAATTTTATCTCAGTAAACTCCAGTAGCAATTGTGCCACTAACCTGTCTGTCACTGGGCTAAATTTCGAAAACACACCTGCAAATTGACATAATGTAGGCCTACATGGTGAATGTATGCACACTGTGTTTGGTGAAACAAAAGGTGTAAGATCTCACGTTATCAGTGGCTTGAAACAGAAACTCGCACGAACGATGGTGGTTTATTTGAGACCCGGGTTTGATCCTGACTATGGGTGCTGTCTGTAAGGAGTTTGCACGTTCACCCCGTGACCTGCGTGGGTTTTCTCCGAGTGCTCCGGTTTCCTCCCTCACTCCAAAGACATGTGGGTTTGGAGGTTAATTGGCTTCTGTAAAAATTGTAAATTGTCCCTAGTGTTTAGGACAGTGTTAGTGTGCGAGAAACGCTGCTCAGGACAGACTTGATGGGCCGACTGGCCTGTTTCCGTGCAGTATCTCTAAACTAAACTCAACAAATCAAAATCAAACCAAATTCACATTGAGCACAGGAGGATGGGGGATTTTTCAAGCCTTAAATATTTTTCTCATGGCATTTTCTATCTGAGCCTTAATGAATATTAACTTTCTGAATTACCAGCATAAAAATAACATTCACATTAACTTAATTTTGTATTTTTTCAATAAAAGTTGGAGGTTGTAGCTGGCCATAACTCCACTAATGTTGAGTTCTGGCAAGAAATAACTTTGTATTTGAAGCTTCAGATTCCACGGGCACTAGAACAATATGAATATTGTTTCAATTTATAGTTGTGAAAAGGTGACATTTTCATGAACTGCTCTTGAATCTATCAAAAATAATTCAGTGTAAAATAGACACGAGTGTATTTGGCTGAGTTCAACTTGGAGAGGAGTCAAGATGAGAAAACAAGAGGATTTTGTTTTAAAGTGGAAATAAACAATGCCAATTTTGAAATATACTTTGTAAATTGCTACATTTCGTAAAATATTGGACACAATAAATTCCACGATGAAGAGTTTGTAACTAACTCAGTCTGCTGTTGTTCCTTGAGGGCTTAAAAGATGAATTTAAAAGATGAACACTGAATCTGTAGGTGAACCAGTCATTAATAAACTAAAATTTGTGCCATATGCTGGTGACTTGATAAGTGTGATTTTGCAATGAAATGTATTCCTCTCAAGTGCCCTTAAAAGTAATTTGAATTCACAGTCTGGCCCACTCAATAAGGAAAAAGTCCCAAACATCTCTGGACTAATACTTGAATTCTGATGTTTACAGACAACAATTATTTGGGATGCTCATACTGGAGAGGCCAAACAGCAATTTCCCTTTCACTCTGGTAAGCACAGAATATTCGTCATAGCTACTTAATCCTTTCCCCTCGATGAGTGGTCAAATTTTCTAGCTTTTTAATGGAGTGCTATGGATGATTATTACCTTTTGTTGACGATGACAATCCAATGAAGACAAATTGAGGGACTGAATAACCAACAGGGCTCATAGTTTGTCTTTCAAGAAGTGAAAGGTCTATGAAGTTCCCAGACTTTATTTCAAATGGTTCCATGATTAACAGCAATTATGATTTTTGGAACTTTAAGAGGTTAAAAAGTCAGTGAATTATTCTGTAATTGAAAATTCAGAAGCACAAAGACTGAAAGAGAGAGTAGGTCAATTTATACAGGCATTCGGCAGGTTAATTAAGATATCGCATGTCGGGGCTGTAAGTGGCCGGGGAGGTGGTCGCTGCAAGCTGGGCGTGGTGTTGGCAGGTCCGCTCACTATAACCGAAAACCGTCATAAAGCGGCCTGTTATAACCGAGGTTTACTGTATGTAAAAATTTGAGATGCACAGACAGGGTAGATAGCCAGTGGCCTTTTCCCAGGCAGGAAATGTCACATTCTAGAAGACATAGATTTAAGGTGCGATGGGAAAAGTTTAAAGGAGATTTAAATTATCCAGAAAATGGTGGGAGTCTGAAACACGCTACCAAAAGAAGTCATGGAAGCAGATACAATGTTTGAGAGGAATTTAGACAGACATGATCAGGCAGGAAATTGAGAGATATAAACTATAAAATATAAATTATAAAGATAAGGCACATGGGTCTTTAAAATTGGCATCATGGTCGGCACTAACACGAGGGCCAAAGGTCTTGATGGGGATTGTTCTAAAATGCAGAGGAGTTGGCCCCTAATCAAAACTATTATTATAGTAGATTTGTGTGAATTTCTACAGCAGTTACTGCGGACTGTTGGTGAATTAGTTTGATATAAATGAGTTTGATTATTTCCCAACACATATTTGACCTAGTTGTTAATTTTAATTTTGCCGTTGCATAGTAACAATTGCAATACAGATGTGTATCCAGAAGCATTGGTTAATTACTGTCCGGAATGGGAGAGTTTCAGTTATTGATCATCGTTTTCCCAGCAAGATGAGGGCAAATGGTGTGGTGGTGATCAATTCTGCCCAAGAGGTTTGGTAATGAATGCTGGACTCGGCTAAAGTAATAGGGAATGTAATGTGGTTTTTCATCTGCGTGTGAGCGAGGCTGTTCTTGGAAGCAGAACTAGCGGATGTATCTTTTAATTTTTAACTAATCCTGATTTATCAAGAACTATTGCAATCAAGTTATTTGATTAAGAGTATGTACAAATCTTAATGAATGAAATATTCATTTCACTGCATGTAATGTGCATGTATCGAGTAAAATTGACTTTGACTTTAAGTGGTAGAATCTTACTGTATTTTTTAATGTTAAGCTATTTGGATTGTATTCCACATTTTAACAGTGTAGAATCGTTTATAAACAATACTTTCAAATCTCACGAGAGAATTTCCAACTAGTTTTTGATGGTCTTTAATATGCTTGAAATTTGTGCTTGCATTTCTGCAATCGACTGTCCGAATGTTTATATCATTTTATAATCCAAATTAAAAAAAAAAAAATCTTCCTTTCGGTTGTTTGGAGGGACAGGTGGAATAGCTGTGTAATTGAGAGACCTTGATTTGGGAGAGCCAGGTAGCATAAAGTTTTTCTGCCCAGCTGTTTTCTCTTTTACCAAATACCCCTGAATATTTTTCCTTTTATAATTTGAAAGCAGATTTTTAAAAAAAAATTAAAAAAATTTAAGTGTTGTAAGATTGGGCCAAATATTATTTCCATTAGGGCTGCTCTCTGTACTGTTTACCAATATGTTTCTCTTCTCTACTTTGCATTTGCAGCCCCAGCACTAGATGTTGACTGGCAGAACAACAACACATTTGCTTCTTGCAGCACAGACATGTGCATCCATGCCTGTAAACTAGGTGCAGATAGGCCCATCAAGACATTCCAGGGACACACGGTAATGACTGTCCACAATAAGACAGCCTCTATTTTTGCAGCAGTTGTTCGTTCTGCAATAGCACCGGATTAATGATAATAATTAATTAGGTTGGGTAATTTTAGGCTAATCTCTAACCTATTCATTGATGGTTGGTGGGAAGGAAGGTGGAAATGCATTCAATAGTTAACATTATACCATTAATATCTGTAAGACCAGACGACCTCAAACTGCAGTTTACATCCCAGCGGTATAAACATTGACTTCTCCAATTTCAGGTAGTCCTTGCTTTCTCCCTCCTCCCCTCCCCTTCCCAGCTCTGCCACAAGACTACTGTCTTCGCTTCTTCCTTTCTTTTTCCCACCCCCCCACCCCGCCCGACATCAATCTGAAGAAGGGTCTCGATCCGAAACGTCACCTATTCCATCTCTCCATAGATGCTGCTTCACCCGCTGAGTTTCTCCAGCAAACCGTATCAGGTTCCTTTTTCCAAATATGAACATTTGTAACTCAGATGAGTTATTTTCACCTTATTTAATACTACAATTCACTTCTAATAACATGGAATTATGTACAGATAGATGCATGTCATTTGACCAATAAAGTCTGTACCAGCCTTGGTGGAATGGTCCCGTCAGACCTATATCTGCAGTCTGCCCTTAGAGCCAAGCGAAATATTTCTTGTCAATTATGTGTTCAATTCTATTTCAAAGTCCGGTTGAATGCTGTTTCTTCTGTCCATGCATGATGTCTAAATCCCGACTAGAGTGTTTTATCCTGCACTCCCTGCATGAAATTGTTTCATCCAAAACTTCAAATATGTGACCCCAGTCTTGAACTATGTGCTAATATGAACAACAACCTTTCATTCGCCTTTTCTACACCAGCCATGACCTTACTAAATATAGATTCTTTACTCCTTTGATATTTGCTTGTTCATACAATTTATATACCGTATTTCCCAGCTATGAAGACTCCATTTTTTTTACCCTAAAAATAAGGCCCAAAAATTTTCCTGCGTCTTGGAGGCCGAAGGTTAGATTGTTAGCCAAGAAAGATAGACTTGGCTATCCCTCAGTACAGAGGCTGTAAAAGGACAGCACCGCTGGGGGGGGGGGGAGTAGTTTCTTCCGCAACATATGGGGAGTCTGGCCCGGGTCAGCACGCTGGGCTGCCAGGGGTAAAGTTGCGGGGAGGGCAAAGTGTTGAGAAGGAAGGGGTCAGGGATCATTCCAGCAATTCTATAAGTAGCTCGGGTGGCTGGGACTGGACAGCGGAACTGCAGCTAGACCCGGGGCTCGAAGGCGACCTGGAAACTGCAGTTATTAGTACGTATTATTACTAATTTATGTATTATTACTAATTTAGTTGGTATGTATTATTACCTCCATTTATTAACTATGGCGATAGATGTGGCCCGCCATCCGCTCACAAACATGAGTCCTGGCCCCTATGTAAAGTAGGTTGCCGCCCCTGGACTAAACAATACCCTTGATCCTGTCCCGCCAGCCTTTTTTCAAAATTTAGCAACTCAAAATGGGGGTGCGTCATCCTTGCCGGGAAATACGGTAATTAATGTTTTTTTAAATATAACTTCCGGATATTGATCTCGGCCTTTTTTTATGAAAAAGAATTGCAAATGATGCTGGTTCTTCAAATTAAAAGGATTTTTGTTTTATCATCGGCTTTATTGATTTCTTCATTTAGCTAAGATTTTACCAGGATATTAGTATCCTTGTCCATTTACCTGGACACTAACACATTAATATTGTACGTTTAGCGAGCAAAAGAAAAAAATAAATTATCAACGTTGTCTATTTTCTATTGACCGTCCGCTAACATGGGCAAACAAATTATTTTAACGTGCTTTATCTTGCTGTCAACTTAAAGGGAGCACCTTTTTATTTTTAATAACCAATAACCTGGCTCTGTTTTTTAGAATGAAGTGAATGCAATCAAGTGGGATCCAACTGGGACTCTACTTGCATCTTGTTCTGATGACATGACCTTGAAGGTAGCTAACATTTTAATTCATATAGTTGGCTGTGAATGAAATGCTGTTATAATGTTTTAAAGACGTGAATCATGTTTAAAAAAAAGGACTGAACAAACACATCATTCAGGTTGACCCTGGTGCCTGGTCAAACTGACTTTGGGAAAGCACAGATTAAATCGGGTGTTATGGATGAACTGGAAAATGTCCAAATGTTTAAGCCTAACACCTCTAACCATTCTGTTTCATTTGGTGATTAATATCTGCAGTTGGGCTTATGCAGGTTTGTCAAAAGAATTTCAGGCATTGATCTTGCCTGAGGTGGTTTAATGAACAAGGAAAGTGGTGCAGAGAAAACATTACATCCATGAGGTGTTATTGCGATCACCGAGTCTGAAGTGTGGCGTTAAATGATGGCGTGGTGCAGGGAATGCATCTTATAGGCAGTGACCAGCCAGCATCGAGTGCAGAAGAACACCTTGTCACAAAATCATCCTGAGTTAGCAATATATGGTTGCTCATCCTTGCTGCTGGATCCACATTCTGGCACATCCTATCCTACAGCATTGCAGGAGTATTTGTACCAGAAGGTCTGCGCTTCATGTGTGTCACTTATCACCATCCTGTCAAGAGCCGTTCGAGATGGGAAGTAAATGCCGGACTTGCCATTGTTGTCCACGTTCAGAACAAATGTAAAAAGGGAAGTTTGAAGCAGGTATTGAACTGTGTATTTGTAGTGGGCAAAAAATGCTGGAGAAACTCAGCGGGTGAGGCAGCATCTACGGAGAAAAGGAGTAGGCGATGTTTCGGGTCGAGACCCCTTTTCAGACATTTGTAGTGATCACTTTGCTAATTTCTCCCATGAACAGCTTTATTGATTATGTAAGGCTTATTTGCTTGATTCGCGTTGAAAATCCTGAAGCAAATTGTTCTCGAGATAAGCCTGCCACATATCAGGAACACACATACTGTGCTAGTCCATAACCTGTTGGCCTGCAAGTGGGCTGTTGCACCCATTTCTCGTCACCATGCTTTGGGAAGAATGTCACGATGCCAATGAAGGTGGTGACCTTGAGCCCGGACGTGTAACCTGTGGGGTTAGGTTAAGGTGAGAGGTTGGTGATTTAAAGGAGACTTGAGGAAAAATTGTCTTCACCTGGTGTGCGGTTGAGATCTGCGGCACACTGCATGAGGTGGTTGTGGAGGCTGGCATTCCAACAACATTTGAGAAGCATGAGGGCGAATACTTGAGGCATCGTGGCATAGAAGGCGAATGCTGGAAAATGGGGTTAATATCGATCAGCACTTGGCTGACACATACACGGTGGGATGAAGAACTTGCTGTATGATTCTGTGCAATGAATTTAATGAAGATATACTATCTTGCTTATTATCTTAAGTGGCAGAACAGTAAAGGGCCAAATTAGCAAGTGCTTTTCAGTGTTGAGTGGTGGACGGTTGATGCTTTCTGGCAACATTTTAGCCTCTCTGGAAATTAAACCAAGCTACTACAACAATTCATCCATTCCCCTCGTTATGTATGCAGTGATTTCAATCCTTGCACTGTGCTTGTTGGAGTTTTGCTGGGAGATGTTTTACGCACGCTTTGATAGGGAGAACACTGATGTGCCTTCCCGAGCCCCCATTCGCTGTACAGAAGAGAGATCGAGCGACTGTCCATATGGTGCCAGCACAATGACCCGGCCCTCAACAGCAGCAAAACCAAGGAACTGATTGTAGACTTTGGAAGGAGTAGGATGGGGACCCACAGTCCCGTTTATATCAACGGGTCGATGGTTGAAAGGGTAAAGAGCTTCAAATTCCTGGGCATGCACATCTGTGAAGATCTTTCCTGGTCCGAGAACACAGATGCAATTATCAAGAAAGCACATCAGCGCCTCTACTTCCTGAGAAGATTACGGAGGGTCGATTTGTCAAGGAGGACTCTCTCTAACTTCTACAGGTGCACAGTAGAGAACTTGCTGACCGGTTGCATCGTGGCTTGGTTCGGCAACTTGAGCGCCCTGGAGAGGAAAAGACTACAAAAAATAGTAAACACTGCCCAGTCCATCATCGGCTCTGACCTCCCTTCCATCGAGGGGATCTATCTCAGTCGCTGCCTCAAAAAGGCTGCCAGCATCATCAAGGACCCACACCATCCTGGCCACACACTCATCTCCCTGCTGCCTTCAGGCAGAAGGTACAGGCTGCAACGACCAGGTTCAGGAATAGCTACTTCCCCACAGCCATCAGGTTATTAAACCTGGCTCGGACCAAACTCTGAACATTAATAATCCATTGTCTGTTATTTACACTTTATCAGCTTATTTATTCATGTGTGTATATACTTATATAATGGTATATTGACACACTGATCTGTTTTGTAGTCAATGCCTACTATGTTCTGTTGTGCTGAAGCAAAGCAAGAATTTCATTGTCCTATCAGGGACACATGACAATAAACTCACTTGAACTTGAGACAATGCCAGCATTCATCCACATTGGTTCAGTTGTTGGTTAGTCACAGAGGATGGGGTTTTTAAAAGCAACATTTGCTGTGCAGTGTAGGCAATTAAAGAGTCTGTTCTGGAGTTTTCAGCCGTTGGAGACCACACTCGAGGAGCTGGGAATATTGTGCAGTAAAGAGCTTCTCAGACGTGTCATCAGGGACAACCTCATTCTGCCCTTGTTTTTCTGGAACCTACCTTTGCATTTACTCGTGCAGAACAAGTGGGTTGTGCTATCATTGCGACAACGCTGCAACAGCACGACATCCAGCAATGGAGCTCCATGTCCACCCTTGTGGGCTGTTCTTGGCTGCGGACTTAGCCTATGGCTGCCATCGGCTTCTGGAGATGGAGTTCCCTGGAGTTGAAGCATCGTGCCCAGTAACTGCTCCTCATGGTCCATTGTCAGATTTAGCAACTTTGGCTAAAGTCACCCCCACAACAAAGGAGGAACATTATGTCATAGCAATCAGTTATTTTTAGTGACGATCCTTTGAGATCAATCACGTGTATCCATTAAAGATCTGTGAAACGTCCTGCCTTGATATATGTCTCTGCAGTTGCAATTTCCAGAGCCAAGTAATTGCTGGTAAGAATTATCATAAAACATCTTTTAAAGTAGTTTTTTGAATAGATGCCAGCACTTAGGATAATGGACAACTGCTTTGCCATTTTATTGACCAGGGTCTGGCAGTGAACCTTATTGTTACACAATGCTGATAAATCTGATACACAAAGCAATTATCCTTTGTAAATTAGTGCTTGTATTCTCGGCACCATCTTTCAGTCAGACCCAGTTGACAAACATGTCCAAATTAATACAGTCGATTTTCCTCTTTTTAAAAGAAATGGAATAAAAGATCTAAGTGCACTGTTGAGCATGTAAAGGGCTTGATCCACTTTCGCGACCTTTCCAGGTGACTGCCGTCACAGGTCGCCGAAATTTTCAATGTTGAAAATTCAGCGGTGACCAGAAAGAATCTACGACTCTTTGGGGACCTCTCACGACCATAGGAGACCTCTCGCGGCCGTTCAGGCGACCCCTGGCGACATGTCGCGGGTGACCTCTCACGACCATAGGAGACCTCTCACAATCATACAGCCTGTATGGTCGTGAGAGGGCTCCTATGGTCGTGAGAGGGCTCCAAAGTCGTAGCCTCTTTATGGTCGCTGGGTGCCGGCAGTCGCCTGTGCAGGTCGCGTTAAGTGGGACAGGCCCTTTAGTGCAGCACATGGAAACATTTTTTGCGAGGAGTGTTCTATGTTTTCATGCAATGCTGTTGTCGTCTAGATTTGGAGCATGAAGCAGGATGCATGTGTCCATGATTTGCAAGCGCACAACAAGGAAATCTACACCATCAAGTGGAGTCCAACAGGACCTGGTACTAACAATCCAAATGCCAACCTTATGTTAGCAAGGTATGAGAAAATAACCAGTGTCAGTGGAAACCCAAGTAGGTCTATTTCTCTGATGTTCCATCTCAAAGGGCATCCAAAGTTATAAGATGAGCAAAAACAACTTGCATCGATATAGTGCCAAACACACAGTGCTGGAGGAACTCAGCGGGTAAGGCAGCACCTGGTGGGAATGGACAGATGACAAGTCAGGTCGGGACCCTTCTTCACACTGATTGAAGGACTGGGGGTAAAGCTGGAAAAGGGATGTGGGACCTGAGAGGGCTAAACCTGGCAGCTGATGAGTGGAGACAAGGAACTGAAGACGCTGGAATCTTGAGAAAGTTACAGTGCTAGAGGAACGTAGCTGGTCAGGCAGCATCTCTGGAGAGAATGGAGCTGATGTTTCGGGACATCATTCGAGGAATTGGGGGCATCTTAACGGAGGAATGATAGGTGCAGAAGCAGAGGTAGGGGTTGCCTGATATGAGGCATTGGCTGCAGGGTATAAGGTTGAGGAGGAGGCCAGTTTTGGAGACGTTCTCATCCTGGGCTGGAGATAACAAGAGATGGAGGGTTTTATTAAAAGTGAAACTATTTAAATCTGTCCATTGCTTTTCAAATATAAAAGGAAGTATAGGAAGAGTATAACGGAGGTATCTTCAGACATAAGACCAAAGAAGTCAGGAGGGGAATAGATAGAGCAAATTCACAGTCTTCTACCCAGAGTAGAGAGATCACGAACTGCAGGAGACAGGTTTAAGGTGAGAAGGGGGAAGATTCAATAGGGACATGAGGGGCAATATTTTCACACACAAGGTGATGGGTATGTGGAACAAAGAGAGGAGGTAGTCGAGGCAGGTACAATAACAACATTTAAAAGACATTTGGACAGGTACGTGGGCAGGAAAGGTTTAGAGGGATATGGGACAAATGCGGGCAGGTGGGATTAGTGTGGATGGGGTGGGTAAGCTGGACCTGTTTCTGTGCTGGATGACTCAGTGAGTCATGGGTGCTGCTGATGTGGTCTCCGTGTGCTCTAACAACTTGGGATCTTTGTCCACAGTGCATCGTTTGATTCTACTGTACGATTATGGGACGTGGACCGGGGCATCTGCATCCACACTTTGACCAAACATCAGGAACCTGTATACAGTGTAGCGTTCAGCCCAGATGGAAGATACCTGGCCAGTGGCTCCTTTGACAAGTGTGTTCACATCTGGAATACACAGGTATTTACTGTCAAGTCAAATTCCATCTTTAACAAAATCTAACCCATTGTGTACAGAATAGAAACACAGAAAGCTCTTATAGCAGAATAATAATCATTTCCTAACTGTCACTGTATGTCATGTTGTCACTTGCGGGTGGAGCACCAAGGCAAATTCCTTGTATGTGAATATTTGGCTAATAAACTTATTCATTCATAAACTTATACATTCATTCATTCACGTATGAGATTGAGATTGATGGAGATACTTTTATTGTCACAGATGACCAATCACAGTGAGCAGCTTTGTTTTACATACCCAGGCATACAAAGAGTCACCAGGTAGAGGGTGCCAACAAACTTACAAAGAACCCTTTTCCCCCGCAATGGAACCCTTCCCCCCTCAGTTCTTCCCCCCCCCCCCGGTATGTGTGTATGTCTGCATTGTTTACCTCAGTGTTGATGGTTATTGTGCTACCATTAACGCGGATATTTCCACAGTTCCTTTAACAGTGCAGGTTCATTATTTCTCTGTGAATGCAGGGTACCATTTGTACATACAATGCATTTGTAGCTGTTAATACAATATGGGGATAGTGGCATTGAAGAGACACAGGTAGGCATGGATGTGCAGAGAACCGAGCGACATGGGTCATGTGGAGGCAGAGGAGATGAGTTGGTCTTGGCGTCATGTTCAGCACGGACATTGAGGCCGAACGGCCTGTTCCTGTGCTCTACTGTTCTCTGTCAAGTGCATGTTATTCAGATTTGTGATGTCGACTCACCTTTGGTAATTGAAGATGTTTGTGTTTGTTTACAGACAGGCTCTCTTGTCCATAGCTACAGGGGAACGGGAGGAATCTTTGAAGTGTGTTGGAATGCGGCTGGTGATAAAGTGGGTGCGAGTGCATCGGATGGTTCAGTAAGTATCACAAATGGCAGGAAACCTGCTGGCACAATTCATATTTAATTCACTTTTAATATATACTGTAAAATGTCAATCCAAAATGGGGACGCATTTTCTGGAGGCAGAATTGTGTGCTCGTGCAATTTTAAGTTCAGCTTCATAATGAGCTTTCGATACCTCAGTGCATTCCTCTGTCAACTACTTCCAAATCCAGATTTCTATTTTCGGTCCACGCTGGGAATTGCTTCTGTAATATGACAAGCTGTAATGTTGCCCTCCAGCTAGTGTGATCATCACTGTTGCATCTGAAGTTCAACACCGCTTTCCAAACCAGCTCCACTGTACATTAGTATCATGCACCAGTGAGGACAGATTGCAAACTCTGTCAAAGTCCGTCTCACAGTTGCAATACCAGAGAATGTTTACATTCACTCTCGTGTCTCCACCTATTGACTTAATGTCCAGGATTTTTTTTTCTTTTGCAAACTTGTTTAAATATAGTTGAGTTTAGAGATGCAGCGCGGAAGCAGGCCTTTCAACCCACCGAGTCCGCACCGAACAGCAATCCCCGCACATTTAACACTATCCTACACACACTGGGGACAATTTACAATTATACCAAAGCCAATTAACCTACAAACCTGTACATCTTTGGTGTGTGGGAGAAAACCAGAGCACCCAAGGAATGTACAAACTCTGCACCCGTAGTCAGGATCGAACCCGGGTCTCTGGCGCTGTGAGACAGCAACTCTACCGCTGCACCACCGTGCCAATTAACTAGTTTTGCATAGTTCCCTGGTATGCCTTGCTTTCTATGGGCTAAACCTAGGCAAGTTAGACTAGCTTAGACAGGATGTTTTGGTCGGCAGAGTATGATTCTTGCTCCCTGTTGCTCTGTCCAGGCCTCTCTGCTGCCACCTGAGCATGGGAGGTCCCGATCCATTTTGTCAGTAAGATTAAAATGATTCCTTTAAACTCTTTGTTTAAGAAGGAACTGCAGATGCTGGAAAATCGAAGGTAGACAAAAATGCTGGAGAAACATTTCTCCAGCATTTTTGTCTACCTTTAAACTCTTTCTGCTTTGCAATCTGCCAAGCAACATTGGCCCGCAGATTAATTACTCTCTGCCTAACCATGAACATGTGGCTCTAACATCGCAAGCATTGTGCTCTCCTTTGGAATTCATCTTGCCCATGGTGTCCATCTGGAGATGCTTCAAACTCAATTCTATTTCTGTCCTCCATGCTTGCCTGCAATGCCAATAATTATTTCTGTTATGCCACTTTCTTCCAAAACTATTGGACATAAGTAAAGAATTGTAAAAAAAACAAAAAAAACGTGAAGAGCTAGAGCATCTCAGCGGGTCAGGAAGTACATCTGGGGAACAGTCTGGAAAAGCCTCCCATCCCGAAACGTTGCCAGTCTGAAGTAGGGTCTCAACTCGAAACCGTCGCCTCTCCATGTTCTCCCGAGGTGCTGCCTGATCCGCTGAGTTACTCCAGCACTCTGTGAAACGTCACCTCTCCATGTTCTCCCGAGATGCTGCCTGACCTGCTGAGTTACTCTAGCACTTTGTGTTCTTTTGGCCACAATTCCAGCATCTGCAAATCCCAGTGTCTAATCATTTGTAAACCTACAAGCTGGCACAAGACTCTTGTCCGTTACTCTATCCTTGTGTTAAAGTGAAATCAGTGCAGATCTCGGGGATTGATGATTCTTCTCCGTAGCTTTGATGCTCACTGCCCTACCAATTCAGTCAATGTAACATTTGGTGCAAAATTCTTATTGAACGGATGCTGCCTAAGGGTGGTACAATGCCTCATAGCACCAGAGCCTCGGGTTTGAATCTGCCCTCAATCCACCGGGGGCTCTGGCTTCCTCCCATGTACCAGGGACGTGCAAGTTTGTAGGTTAATTGGCCCTAGTATGCGGGGAGTGGATGAAAATGTTGGACAACTGCCGAGATCGGGTGATCAGTGGCTGGCACGGATTCCATGGGCCACAGAGCCGTTTCCTTGCTGCATTTTTAAACTGAACTAAATAGCTTACAGAGAGATGTTAAGCATATTTTCTGTTTAGCTTAGTTTAGGGAGACAGCGCAGAAACAGGCATTTTGGCCCACTGAGTCCGTGCCGACCAGCGAACCCCGTATACTAACGCTATCCTACACACACCAGGGACAATTTATGATTTTACCAACTCAATTATCCTACAAACCCTTACATCTTTCCAATGTGGGAGGAAACTGGAGATCCCGGAGAAAACCCACGCAGGTCACGGGGAGGACGTACAAACACCATACACACAGCACCCGTGGTTAGGATTGAACCCGAGTCTCTGGCTCAGTAAGGCAGCAACCCTACTGCTGTTGGATAAACAAAAATGGGCTTGTAAGTGTTAACTCCGAGCTGCAGATAATTTAATGATTTGTATTTAACCAATTTGCTAGCTTAACTGTTCAATACAAAATTTGCAGCAAATGTTACATTAAGTCGATTGGAATGGCAGTGACAAGCAAAGCTGCGTCAAAGATGAATCATCGCGCCCTGAGTGCAGCACTGATTTTGCTGGCAGTTTAATCAGCGGAGTGGTTCTGGGTTCAGAGGCATTTTAATTACATGTGTAGCAAACTGTTGAAACTTCTAGTGGCTTGCTCAACTAAAGCTGCAATCCATCGTGGGAAATCAAAAGTGTCTAACCTTGGGGATCAAGGTTAGATACTTAAATCATCACAGGCACATACTCTGGATCTGAACAAGATGTTATGTAAACCGCACAAGAACCCGGTGCACAAATTATCACCACCTGTGGTCTTTTCTGATTACTTTGAAAACTCTTTGGTGTGCATTAAATAAATAAAATATTTAATTTCTGAGCTATTCCATCAAAGTTGAGAACCAGCTATGTCTACGGGACAATTTTGCTTCCCTGGCTAATTTTCAACAGCTCTTTGCTGTTTGGAACCGGAGGGATGGCATTAACCATTAAACAAGTGCCTAGTTTAGTTTAGAGATACAGCGCGGAAATAGGCCCTTCGGCCCACCGAGTCCGTGCCGACCAGCGATCCCTGTACACTAGCCCTTTCCCACACACGCTAGTCACAATTTACAATTATACCAAGCCAATTAAACTACAAACCTGCACTTCTTTGGAGTGTGGGAGGAAACTGAAGCACCCGGAGAAAAAACACGTGGTCGCTGGGATAAAGTTGAAACTCCACACAGACAGCACCCGTAGTGAGGATCGAATCTAGGTCTCTGGCGCTGTGAGGCAGCAACTTTAATGAAGTTGAAAATTTGAGCAGAACTCCAGATAAGTTTAAGTTGTTGACCAGTTGCTTGTTGGTCCAGTGAAAACTTTACAGAATATAACTAGCTAACAGAACACTGGTGTAAAATCAAATATTCTGCATTTGTGGAATCTCTGGGAGAGCAATTACTTTTCAACAGTTTGGAAATTGCTAACTGTCTGCCCCTCCATCTACATTGGTCCCAATGCCTCTGTTTGGCCTGTTTCCTTCTAACCCTTTCCTGTCCATCTACCGAGCTAAATTCCATTTTGCCATTCCTTAGCCCACTTTCCAAGTTGATCTTCAATACTTTCTTCACTGTTCATTAGATGCTACTGAACATTACTGCCTTCGAGGTTTTTCTTCTTAATCTTTCCTAGTTTCTAAAAAATCTGTTTCTAGAACTTGAACCCTTCAACTTTGGCTTCTAGGTGTTCCCCTCCCCTTCTTGATGGAGGCAGTATACTCTGCTGCCTATGACTAAACATAGAAACATAGAAATTAGGTGCAGGAGTGGGCCATTCGGCCCTTCGAGCCTGCACCGCCATTCAATATGATCATGGCTGATCATCCAACTCAGTATCCCGTACCTGCCTTCTCTCCATACCCTCTGATCCCCTTAGCCACAAGGGCCACATCTAACTCCCTCTTAAATATAGCCAATGAACTGGCCTCAACTACCCTCTGTGGCAGAGAGTTCCAGAGACCCACCACTCTCTGTGTGAAAAAATTCCTTCGCATCTCGGTCCTAAAGGATTTCCCCCTTATCCTTAAGCTGTGACCCCTTGTCCTGGACCTCCCCAACATCGGGAACAATCTTCCTGCATCTAGCCTGTCCAACCCCTTAAGAATCTTGTAAGTTTCTATAAGATCCCCTCTCAATCTCCTAAATTCTAGAGAGTATAAACCGAGTCTATGCAGTCTTTGTTCATAAGACAGTCCTGACATCCCAGGAATCAGTCTGGTGAACCTTCGCTGCACTCCCTCTATGGCAATAATGTCCTTCCTCAGATTTGGATCTGTAGCTCAGATAAAGCAAACACAGAGTATGTATCTCAATAAACTAAATTCAACATTGCTATTATACTGCGTAGGAAGGAACTGCAGATGCTGGTTTACACCAAAGATAGACACTGTCCATACAACATGCATATGACACAAACTGGGCGTTTTCAATCTGTCTGCCTCTGAGTCTCATTCTCGCCAACATCTGCTCCAGACTTGTTTACCTTTTAGGCTAGCCAGCATTGTATGCTGCAAACCATTGCTGGCATTTATGCTATCCAACACCATGCTGAACTCACTGATTACATCTGATCTTGCTGCTCTGCAACAGCAAGCAATTCCCTCCTGCCTTAAATGTAACAATTTATGCAACAGCTTGGATCTTATAGAAACATACAAAATTCTTAAGGGGTTGGACAAGCTAGATGCTGGAAGATTGTTCCCGATGTTGGGGGAGTCCAGAACAAGGGGTCACAGTCTAAGGATAAGGGGGAATTCCTTTAGGACCGAGATGAGGAAAACATTCTTTACACAGAGAGTGGTGAGTCTCTGGAATTCTCTGCCACAGAAGGAAGTTGAGGCCAGTTCATTGACTATATTTAAGAGGGCGTTAGATGTGGCACTTGTGGCTAAAGGGATCAGGGGGTATAGAGAGAAGGCAGGTACGGGATACTGAGTTGGATGATCAGCCATGATCACATTGAATGGCGGTGCAGGCTCGAAGGGCCGAATGGCCTACTCCTGCACCTATTTTTCTATGTTTCTATCCATGTGACTGAATCCTCGCAAGCCCTCGCTAATTCTCCATTGAACTCATTCCTACACGATTTCATTGCCTTCCTAAACTTTGCAAGCAAGTGCATTTGTGCAATAGAAAATCCTGAACAATGTGCTCAAGTTAACCTTTAAGTAGTCATCACAATGATTTAGAGTAATACTTTAGGTGGTTTGGGTTTGTAGCTAATTGTCCTCTGTAAATTGCCCCTGTGTAGGGAGTGGATGTTAAAGTGGGATAACATAGAACCTGTGTGATCAGTGGTCGGCGTGCACTTACTTGGTGGGCTTGTTTCAATGCTGTATCTCCAAACTAAACTAAATAGCAAACCTGGAAAATGTAATAAATGCAGCCAAGTAATGTTTCATTTTTCTCTCTCTCTCTCTCTCTCCAAGGTTTGTGTGTTAGATCTGCGGAAATAGCGCTGCTAGCTGGAAGCCATGGACCGACAATGAATGTGTACATAGCCAAAATGACTGTCCCTGCCCCATGCACTGCTACAGTCTCACTTGAACCATGGCCAGTCCACTACAGCCAAAAACAAGTCAGAATGCAAAGCCCAGGACAACGGAGCCCTGATGGAAAGAGTACCCTGACTGCTTCATGCTGGAACTTCCACCCACAAAGGAAAGGCAATCTTCCTTGAAGAGTTGAAACGACTTGAAACAGACTTGACATGAGACCATACGTGTACCAAAATGGGAAGATAATATCCAAGGACAAAAATGTAGAATGAGTTATCTTGTCAGCAGTTCAGCAGATCTGTGTGCAGACATGTCAGCTTCTTGAAATCAGCAGCAAGTACTTTGTTCCCTTGTTTTAAACATTGTTTTTTCACTTTAGTTTACAGTTGCATGATGTAAGAGTGACTGTATCTTGTTTTATTTTTTTTCCTACTGACACTTAACACACTTAGAAAAACAACTTTTTTATGGATACTATAAACAGAATGACAGTGTATTTAGTATGTTTTTTGGTACATTTTGTGGCTCACAAACTAACGTGGGGAAATGTAAAACCGCTCCAAAACTCAGTCTAAAATTAGTTTCATTGTACATCAGTCATAGATAACAAGCAGTGGTTTATACAGGTGATGTGGCTAAATGTAGTAGTTTCTCAATGGGGACGTTTTTCTGCCGATTTATGAGAATTAAACAAATGGGCACAAAGAAAGAATTGATGCAGGAATGCATCCATTTGCTTTAAGACCATAGTTTGTATATGGTTGGATTGTGCACTATTGATAGAGCAGCTTATAGAATTTTGGAAGATAACTTTTCTGGATAGAGAATTATTGCTGTCGGTCTACTTATTCTTTGGTAGAACTACAGGCACAAATTTCACAGCAAGGTTCCAGTATTAAGACTGATATCTCGTAAGCAATGTTTTTAAAATGTATCCAGTGCAATGAGGTGGTAAGCCCCTCTGTCACCGAGCAGAAATCGAGCAGGCGTAATTTTTATGTTATTGCTAAGGTAAGGGTTGACTTTGCTTTAATTCTCTTTTCTTGGTGCTCATGTTTTACACATGGGTTGTTAATCTCAGATCAGCCCTCTAAAGTACTTGCACTTGCTGGGTTATTCAGTGAAGTACAGGTAATATAGTTGCAATAGCTTCTTTTTAGAATAAAAGTATATTATACTATAAAGTAAAGCATATCTGAGCTTTTAAACCTCAGGGACCCTTCTTCAGATGATGAAGTGGTTAAATAAATATTTCTGCTACAAGACACCCAATTACTTTTTCACATGAAGAAAAGACGTTTGAGGTTTCAAATTCTTGGATTTAATGCATTGTAAGATGTTAGTTTAACAAACGTATTCTTCTATTTCCCCATATCCCATGCAGCAATGGGTCAGTGAATACTGAACACTGTTGCAAAGGCTTTATACCGCCTCTTCAAACTTGGTTTGGTTTCCTGCTCCGTAAAAGTGCACGGCCAGTTACTTTTTTTTTGGAAAGATGAAATGTGACTAAGAAGAATTTTTACAGCAATGGTAGATTTTGTTTGTCATTGAAGAAGTCTGTCGATACAATTGATCATAGATGACTTGGAAAAATCACATAGCTGGTGTTCATGCGTAAATTTATAAGTATCTGTGCACTTCTAAAAATGGCCAGTAACTTCAGAATGGCCCAGACATTTATCAGTTGATTTATCAAAGGTAGATAAATGATTAGGCAGCTTTACTCATTTGTAACACAGAGGCCATTATTTCTTTTATTTACTGGTCTTTTTTGTAGGTTGCTTCACATTTAGATGATGAATGAAGACTGGTTTTATCATTCTCGCAAACTCCTTTTGTCAGTTTATTGCAAAGTCGTAGTTAAATTACAATTTTTTTTGTATTTCCCTCCTTCCTGCAAACAAAAATGCATGAGGCATTTACAATTGATAATTGAAAGCAAATATACTTGAATGATCCTGCCCTGGTCTCTTTTAATTAACAAGTTAAAAGCTCTCATCTAAATGTTTTAAAGAACATTCATCATTCATTGAGGTCTGACAAGTACGCTGGTAAACAGGCCGGGCGCGTTTGTTTTTAAACGGACAGGTAGCTTTCTGGTTACAGTTTAATAATTCAACTGAGGGTGGAGTTGTACGTTTAGTTCTGTTTGTTTTTAAAACCTAACTGATTGGAAAGTCCAAAAAGCTTGGTAGTTAGCTAGTCAGGTTTGGCCATTAAACAAAATGGGGCACAGCCATCTGACCATGGGGGTTTATCTGAATTGGTATTTGGCATTAGTTGGCTGTTGAATAGATGGCAGCATTTTTAATTTTGACGCACATTTGTTACTACGATCTGTTGTGGAATACAGACTTCACTGATTTAAGGGTCCGATCTATATTTCCGACTTTGGGGAAACTCAAGGCACCAAAATAATGACAGTTTAGCATACAGTGCTGTTTGAACTACCTAAAACTAGTAATCATCACACATAAGATACATACTATTGGAAATTAGCGTACATTTGCTATGAATTAAAAATGGCTCCCCTTTGTCAAACCAACATATACTCAACAAACCATATACAACAAACCAACGGTTGCTCATTTGTACCTTTTTGCAAGTGCTGTTTTAGGATGGGCTGCAAATGAGACTAGATAGTTGAAGCAAGTGCGGTGTTTAGGTCGGTAAAGACAGCATTCGATGCATTCAGTGCTTTAAGAGTGGCGAACTTAGGTCATGATTTCAGGGGATAATGCTGAGACTCGAGCACTGGATTTACACGTCTGCATCATTTCTACAGATCTCACAAATTCAAATTTAAAAAAAAATTGTGAACCTGTAAACCAGGCCATGAAAGTTTTTTTCTACTCTTTGGACTCTTTATTGTTCTGTTTTTATTTGTACCTGTTTTAAAAAAAAAAGACTGATTTTTTGATGTACCATACTGTCCTGGACCATGTAAATATCACCTGATGATGTACTTAAGTTCCACCATTACATCAATGATTTTCCCTCTCACCTTCCCACTCCTCCAGCCTCTCCACACGCCCCCACTGTCACCGCCAAGGCACATCTTCTGTTTCAGCTTCCCTTTGCATCGTCTTGATCTGACAACCATAATTTGCATCAGATCCAAATTAGGTCCAGAATAAAATATATTTTGATATTACATTATTGTTGTTGTTTTGGACTTTGTATGTCTGGCTTCACATTTAGCATAATTAAAGTCTACTCTTGTATGTTAAAAGTTAATAACAGTAATTTAATTGTTAACTGTATTCCTAGCCCCCCCCCCCCCCACCCCCCCAAGGAATTCTAGAAGATGTGTGAATTTTAAGTTGAGGCTCTATATGTGCTAAGAGATTAGTATCAAGATCCGTGAAATGTCAACCAGCCCTGCTGCGCACCTTTTATGCTATCAACCAAATACTTAAACCAATAGAAAAACATTTTGTGTAAGTAAGCATGGTGTAAAGTGATTCTTTATACCCACGTTAGCAATTTTGAAAAAATTCTATATGACTCACGGCAACCCACATTGTGTGAAGTGACAACTGAGGAAATCTATTTTGGAGAGAAAAAAAAAATTAAAAAAACATGGTTCAGTCAATTCTTGATGGGTTTTTTTCTGGCCTCTTCTCTGAGCAACGGGAAAATCCAGAAACACCAGTCAGCCAAAGCAATGATGGAAAGTCCGTTCCCCCAGGCATTTCCTGACATGCTAATGGTGCTGCTTCCAGGTAAGAAATTATCAACAATTTTGGACTATTTATTGTAATAAGCTTCAATATTACAGTGGTTAAACTTTAGAAATTGGACTGGTTTTAGTTATTACGCAAAGCGATGCACAAAATCCATTCAACGCACCTTCTAATGCTGCAGTGGCCATTTCCTCATGTCCACTACGTGAGTGGACTAGAGATACGGCAGGTGTGGTCCACGTTCGCACGGTTGATGATTGTCCTGGCGTTCCTCGCGCATGTGATATTATCGTCCACGTCACCTTACCCATCGAGATTGGAACAGCAGCATGCAATTGAAAAGTATTTACACTATTCTGTGCACAAGAGGATTTGCCAGAAAGTAACAAGTGTTAAGTCTCTGCAGCAAACATAATGTTGCAGAAATGTGATTGCTTTTGCAACCGTTAGTTTAAATCACTGCATTATATTCTTCAGTGAAGATTTTTGGACTACGTATCTTAATGAATAATTGTGCCTGTATCAGATGATACATATTCAAACATCACAATTCAATTCCCGGTAGAAATCAAACTAAGTAAGGAAATGTGAATTAAAGCATCAATGTGAAACTGTCTGCCTCTCTGAGCCTTATCGGCTCTGCAGAGCTGCGGGTTTTGGCATTAAATTTCAGCCATGTACAGCAGATATAGTGTGCTCGGCAGTGGTGAGCCTTGTGTATGTGATGATGGTTGAGGGGGAAAGGGTGCTGACGGCCTTCACACTAACCTACATGCATCTTATGTGACCGCCTTGTCACTACTCTTGTGGTGAGCCCACTTCTCTTAATCTGTAGTGGCAGAGATGTGGCAGCTCTCAACTTAGTTTAGTTTGGAGATACAGCCTTTGGCCCACTGGGCCCGCACAACCCAGCGATCCCTGCACATTAATGCTACCCTACACACACACACACACACACTAGGGACAATTTACATTTATACAAAGAAAATTAACCTACAAACCTGTACGTCTTTGGAGTGTGGGAGGAAACTGAAGATCTCGGAGAAAACCCACGGGGAGAACGTACACACTCTGTACCCGTAGTCAGGATCGAACCTGCGTCCCTGGTACTGTAAGCGCAGTAAGGCAGCGACTCTACCGCTGTGCCATCGTGCCGCTCTGACAGACAGCTGCCAGCTGGGACAATGGAAGTTCCTGCAGAGCATTTTTAGCATTTATAGATTCATCCCACTTGTAGTAAATTGCTTTAACACCTATTGGGTTGTTTACCTCAACATCATGCAAAAAACGATGCATGTACCAACAGATAGATTGTACTCATTTTATTAGTGTTATCCATAAAACAGCTATTGGAACTTTCACCACTTGGAGGCAGAGTTTGGAAGTAAAGCAACAAATATAATTGTAATGGGCACAATCTAATTAACAGTAATTAAAGCAATCGAGAGGTGTGTTTATTGTGAACATTTTTTAATTTATACGTCTTGCCTAAGTCGGGGAATCCAATCAGTGGAGTATATCCGATTAATTACTCAAGTCTGCGCATTTGTGATTATTTGAAAGAGTTCACAATTTCCTACCTATTTGTAGTGCATTCTTGTACTGCTCCAACTTATTACAGGCCCGATCACCACCGATTTTCCAGCATCTGGTGATCCAGCACCTCCTTTAATCCAGACAAAATTACGACAGTGCACCGGAAAACCACCGCTCTCCCAGAAGTACCCCCGACAATGTGGTGCCCAGGCCAGGTGAGGCGGCCAATCTCGACCTCATCGGGACTTCCACGGTGAGACTAATTTACCCCCTGCAGCCGGGGCTCTGGAACTCCGGCCCGGGCGGAACCGGCAGATCCGTTCCCACAGCCGACTTCTGAGGCCGATTTTGCGGGCCGCTATCTTGGCCCCTCAGCGGGCTGGACCGAACGTTCTGGTAACATTGGACTCCTCCCGGAGGCCGTGACCTCTGTTGGTCCGGCCAAAGCAGATAATCCAGAAAGCTTCTTGAACCGAGGGTGCTGGAAAATCACATGTATTTAGCACAATTGATATTTTAGACAAACTATGTTTGTTGGCATTTTTTGTTCTTTGACTTTTAAGCTACATTTATGCATAAGAGGTCTCAATATTTATTTTAAAATGTTGAAATGCCCACTTGCTGTTGGATATCTTCATTGCCTATCGAAGTGATAATTGTGTTATTTTACCGCAAGATTAATAATTACAAGTATTTCTCTTTCTTTGTTTATGATCACAAATGCATTGTCTTTTAAAAAAGATCATGTCTGATGACAAACAATTTTTCTGCACTTGATTCCTTGCGTTTTAGCACAGCAGGACGTGTTTTTTTCCATTTATAACATTATCACTAAGTGTTAACACCAGACGGGCACCAAAAGAGTCCTTGAACAATGAAATTACTTATCCACTGATCTCTTTTCCCCACCCACCACTTCCCACAGATCAAACACACACATCCAGTTATTACTCTGCTTTTAGTTTTATTGGTCAGCTTTCAGCTACTTTTCATTCGTTGCATGTCGCTTTTCCCCTTTATTTTAAATGCCTTCTGAAAACCATGTTATGTTTGATTCAATCAGTTTCTCAGAAATGAAGTTACGCAGAAAATATAATCTCGGTAATAGTTCAGCGATAGTAAATGAATGGTGCAGGGTTGGCTCATTTTCTCTCTCTGCAGTTGCTTCCTGACTCTCTGTGTATTCTCCTTTATTTTAACCTTCAGTCCCAATTTCTTACTTTTTGATTTTGCAAAAGAGGATTCTCTGAACCATATTTTCTTTGCCTGCATTAATTACAGTCAATGAGCCAACATGTCCCAGTAACACTAGTCCCACCTGCCTGCCCATATCCCTCCAAATCGGTCCTATCCTTTAATAGTGGATTGAGTTAATTGCAAGTGTTGGAATACAGACTGAAGAAAGTCTTGCCTAAATTGTATCAGCCTTACTTTAGAAAGAACTTTAATTGGTAAATGTTTGATATATTGTTGGTGTCCGTTTCGAGAGTCACCGCAGCGTAATCTCTGAGTCCCTGGGATGAGCAGGTTTTCATTTGAAGAGATGTGGGTGATGTTGTCTGACTTCTGATGCATTTGCAGAATTTTGTTTGCTGTGTTGCTTTTAACGATCTGTTCCCCTGTTGCTTAATGATCTGTGAGCCTGGATCACTTTGTGTCCTTTCCTCACTCATTTTGTTATAAGATGATGATATCAATGCCTTTCATAACCACTCATGCCACCTTGATAAAATTGATTACCCACGGTCCTGTCTCCAAGTTTTCTCATGTCTTCCACTTTGACAACAGCTAACCTTGCCTCTTAATTAACAAGCGACATTATATCATCCATATTGTGAAGTCCGAGATGCAGTTTCCTAAATTGGATGGAAACATTCTGAATAATGGTAACATTGCCATTTACGGAGATGTAATAATGACTGAAGAAATAAATGACTACACTGTAGGATATTCATGTAGACTGCATCGTTCTACAAAATTGGTGTTCTGTAAAGTGTTGAAATGCAGCTGCTTGACACTATTGGCACAACTTTTGTATTCTAATTAAAGAACTGGAAATAGCGTAACATTAATTGTTGATTCAGGGTAGACATTGTTCTAAGTTGCGGATAGGTTATTCATGGTGATCAAGGATAATTAAATGTTTACAGCTAACAATTTAATATAGCTATGGAAGTCAGCTTCTTACTCCACATACTTTTGTAGGTATGTTACAATACCTACCTTTGGCAGCGCTGCATTTCTGCCGCTCCCCGTGTGCGCGACTTTGGCGCCTTTCAGAGGGGGGCGGGTTTAAAATGCCGATTTTTTTCTAGGCAGTCCAAGTCGATCCATGTCGGGCGATTTCGTCGCTAAAGAGAAATCGCTCCGACATTTCATTCATAAAGGTATTTTTAAACTACGCTAGATTATTTATTAACTAGAGTAGTTTAAAAATCATCTTCTAAAGCTCTGAACACCGACAGCAGAACGGACCTAAGGTAGGCGATAAAAGAAGCTACACAGTTTATTTTTACATAGAAACTTGGTTTTTAGGAAGGCTTTAATCACATTGTCATGTTGCGATAAGGGGACAAAAAAAATGTATGAACCGGCTGTATTTTTCATACTGACTTCGCCGCAAACCGCAACGTTCTAATCCACCGCATTCCACTAAAACCCACTCGCAAGTTGATTTAAATGGCCATTAATTTACAGGCATTAAACACTAAATTCCTTCCATTTGGCCTATAAATTCATGAAAATGAGATTTTAAAATTATGTTATATTGTGGATTATTGTGTGAATGTTATTTGGACATTTAGGCAATTTAAAAAAAGTTTATCTTTTCTTAAGAAATGGATAGATGTTTAGATCTACTCATTGAATTTTGTAATTAGCTACAATTAGATAACTAACTAATTATATGCTTTAATTTCAGGTCATCCAAGTAAGATTGTTTCATATTTGTTTCAGAATGCTTCAATCTATAATAACTGGAAATTTCATTGAGTTCTCTTAATTTTTAAGAAAGTTATGGGCTTTTAACTGTTCTAGATCACAGCTTTTGAGTTAAGTCAATGGAAAGGCAATGGGGAGCAAGATGCTAATTTCCGAGTATGAAAATGGTCATAACTTTCTTAATACTGAAGATATGACAGTGAATTAGGTGTCAAATTAAACTTCTTTTTATGCTTTATCTGATGGGATAAATTGCAGACTTGATTTTTTAAATCTCAAAATTTTGTAACATTGCTAACTTTTGGCAATGATTTGAGTGGCTTCTACATCATAAACGTTTGATTACTGTGATGGTTTGTGGTGTGGTGGCGCCTTATGGCAGTGGCTCGACTACAGTCCGCCTTTTTTTAAATTATTGTCTTGTTAAATGTATGTTTGATTCAAGTTGTATTATTATTTAGCTGTGTATATGTGGGGGGTGGGGGAAACCGTTTAATCTCTTCCCCCGTTCGGGGACCCGACTTTTTCCCTGTCGGGTCTCCGGTGTCGTTGGGCCTAACATCGTGGAGCCGGCGGCGGCCTCCGGCCGGAACTAGCCTGAGGGCTCCAGTCGCAGAGCCTGCGGACCTAGCATCGCAGAGCTGGCCGACTTTGGAGCGGGAGGAGCTGTGGTGGTGCGGCTACAACCCGACCTCGGAGGCTCCGGCTGCAAGCCCTGTGGACGGTAACATCGGGAGCTCGCAGGTCCCTGATGGGAGGCCAATTTTCGGAGCTCCCGCAACGGCAACTTCTCCCGCTGGAATCGCGGGGTGAAATTACTTGAGCGGGGCCTAACATCGCCCGACGCGGATCAAACGGCCGCGGGACTGACCATCGCCCGTCGGGGGCTTTAACATCGGGAGCCCCAGTCGTCTCGACGTTGCAGTTGGACTGCTGGACTGCGGGAGAAGAACAAAGGGAAGAGATAAGACTTTTGCCTTCCATCACAGTGAGGAGGTGTTGGAGATTCACTGTGATGGATTTGTGTAAATTGTGTTAAGTGTGGGTCTTGTTTTTTTTTGGAATGTTAAGACTGTAGAAAATGAAATTTTGTTCAAACCAAGCTGTTTGAATGACAATACTATTCTATTCTATGGAATTGGTTGGTTTGCCACCCATGCTGCTCTGAACTTCAGTGTCTACCTCTGTCCATTGATCTATTATCTGAATTGCGGGTGGATCTACCCTCCATAATGATGCCGTTTGATTTAGTTCAAACGCTGCACCTTTCTCCCCCCCCCCCCCCCCCCCCCGTGGTAATTTGTCCTTGTCCCAAAGCCAACAGGTTTTGGCTATCAGCTGGGGTTTTCCTGATTATTTTTGTTTGTTCCCCTGATTTGTTTGCTGCTCTCTGAGCCAACAACCCTTCTTCAGCAACTTATTGACTTTGCAGCATAATGCACAAAATGCATTGAACTTCTGATATGTGAGGGGGATCCTGGCGTCAGTGACTTGTCAAGGATTTTTAAGAACCTGCCCAGTTTCTCAACTTTCAAAAACAAAGCATCGGGGATTCGGCACAGAATTTAAGGTAAAGTTGTCATTTTTTTTGTTTTGCCCTCACGGTGGTGCAACGGTGGCGTTGGTGCCTTACAGCGAATGCAGCGCCGGAGACCCGGGTTCGATCCCGACTACGGGCGCTGTCTGTACGGAGTTTGTACGCTCTCCCCGTGATCTGCGTGGGTTTTGTCCGAGATCTTCGGTTTCCTCCCACACTCCAAAGACGTACAGGTTTGTAGGTTTATTGGCTTGGTAAATGTAAAAAATCATCCCTAGTGGGTGCAGGATTGTGTTAATGTGCGAGGATCGCTGGTCTGCGCTGTTTCTCTAAACTAAACTAAAAGTTATGACCAGTATCTCCCCATTTGGTGAGGTTTATTCTATACACTAATGCCAACCATTTATTTCTCCAGCTTTTTTTCCAAATTGTGCATGTTGTCATTTTTTGGTGGCTGTAAGCTCATTTTCACCATGTGCCTTGCGTTTAAATTAGATGTGGCGATGTGCTATATACACAGAACAACACAGTATCAATTCCATACATGCTCATCACCTGGTTAGAGGACCAAAATGTAACCAAGACTTTGCTTAAAGTCACAGGAGAGAGTCTTGGAGGCCTTGGATCAAAATGTATGTGGTTACCAGGCAAATCTCTCGGGAAGCTGTCAATCCAATGACTATAATCCAGGAATAGCCTCCACTCCAGCAAAATCTATCCTCTGCCCCTATCATCATTCTGCTTAACATTCAGGTTGCAGCAGCAAAGTTCCCAAGTGTTGTTTTAGAGGGGTTGCTATTGTGAAGGAACTCACGCAGCAGGGTTGCAGTGGCATTGATTGAACAGCATGAGTGTGTTTTGAACAACACAATGCTGGGGGAACTTAGTGGGGCAGCCAGCATCTGTGGAGGAAATGGACAGGCGGCGTTTCGGGTTGGGACGCTTCTGTGCCTTGAAGTTGTTTTTTGAGATCGTGCTTGGAGCAGGCTAATGCGCGATCCTAGGTGTAGTTCTCTGCAAGGATTTGATAAATCCTGTTTGCACTGACTTTATGTCAATGGACAGAAACGTGCTTTGAATCAGAAGAATGCTGATTATTATGCACTTGAGGAAATCCACAGGATAGGCAAGATTGTAGAGCATCCTTACTTACAGAAACCCCACAGCCTTTTCACTGATACTTACAGTATTTAGTACAATCCCATTATAAAATCAACATGATGTATCGCAAGTTAGGGTTTTAACGGTTGTCCTTGGAAATAATGCTTTCAAATAGGAATTTACAAAAGTATTGGGATGCTTTTTTAATGATGATGGTTGTTGTGTTCATCCAGTAGGGTTATAACTGTGATCAATGTCCAGGTATAGTTGAAGGAGAGAGTTATGAATTTAAGGAGATGGTCATTAATCAGTTCAACCAAGACCTTGCAGATGGTGCCAGGAAACAAAATGAAAGTCATAATCAAAATACCAATCACAACACATACTCTTGTTTTAAAATATTCTTTGTTTACAGCCATTAATTTATAATAAATAGTGCATTTTTAAACTTAACACAAACAATACAGTATTGTAGCAATGATGAACTGTTGACATTAATTCAGTATCACAATACTTTTCACTGGACAAGTAACGGGCCTGTCCCACTTTCACGACCTAATTCACAACCTTTTTTACTTGTGGACATTTTTCATCATGCTAGAAAAACGCCCCGACCTACTTGATGCCACGAGTACCTACGACTAGCATCACGATATACAAACTTAAAGCACATGGTATTGGGGGTTCAGTATTGATGTGGATAGAGAACTGGCTGGCAGACAGGAAGCAAAGAGTAGGAGTAAACGGGGCCTTTTCAGAATGGCAGGCAGTGACTAGTGGGGTACCGCAAGGCTCAGTGCTGGGACTTCGGCTATTTACAATATATATTAATGATCTGGATGAGGGAATTGAATGCAACATCTCCAAATTTGCGGATGACACAAAGCTGGGGGGCAGTGTTAGTTGTGAGGAGGATGCTAGGAGGCTGCAAGGTGACTTGGATAGGTTGGGTGAGTGGGCAAATGCATGGCAGATGCAGTATAATGTGGATAAATGTGAGGTTATCCACTTTGGAGGCAAAAACAGGAAAGTAGACTGTTATCTGTTGTTAAAGAAGGAACTGCAGATGCTGGAGAATCGAGGGTTACACAAAAAGCTGGAGAAACTCAGCGGGTGCAGCAGCATCTAAGGAGCGAAGGAGATAGGCGACGTTTCGGGTCGAGACCCTTCTTCAGACGAGACTGTTATCTGAATGGTGACCGATTAGGAAAAGGGGAGATGCAACGAGACCTGGGTGTCATGGTACACCAGTCATTGAAAGTGGGCATGCAGTTGCAGCAGGCAGTGTAGAAAGTGAATGGTATGTTAGCATTCATAGCAAAAGGATTTGATTATAAGAGCAGGGAGGTTCTACTGCAGTTGTATAGGGTCTTGGTGAGGCCACACCTGGAGTACTGCGTACAGTTTTGGTCTCCTAATCTGAGGAAAGACATTCTTGCCATAGAGGGAGTACAGAGAAGGTTCACCAGACTGATTCCTGGGATGGCAGGACTTTCATATGAAGAAAGACTGGATACACTCGGCTTGTACACGCTAGAATTTAGAAGATTGAGGGGGGATCTTATAGAGACTTACAACATTCTTAAGAGGCTAGATGCAGGAAGATTGTTCCCGAAGTTGGGGAAGTCCAGAACAAGGGGTCACAGTTTAAGGATAAGGGGGAAGTCTTTTAGGACCGAGATGAGAAAATCATTTTTCACACAGAGAGTGGTGAATCTCTGGAACTCTCTGCCACAGAAGGTAGTTGAGGCCAGTTCAAATAGAGAAGGAGTTAGATGTGGCCCTTGTGGCTAAAGGGATCAGGGGGTATGGAGAGAAGGCAGGTACAGGATACTGAGTTGGATGATCAGCCATGATCATATTGAATGGCGGTGCAGGCTCGAAGGGCCGAATGGCCTACTCCTGCACCTATTTTCTATGAGTCAAGGGCAAACTGCAAAGGTTGTGAAAGTGGGACTGGCCCTTAATGACTCCTTGAGATAGCTAAGAAACAAAATGTAATTCAGTAAGTGTACAAAATACAATGTATTGGATAACAGTCACATTTGAGATCCATCTCTGGTGCACAAATAATTTTTAACCATCCCATAAATAATGAGGAAACATCACACAATAATAATCTTCAAAGTAAGAAATGATGCCATGTGAAATCTGTATTTAACCAAATATTTTAACGAAGGGCATGCACGCTGCTTATTTAACTGCGGTGATAAAGAACTGGACTCTCAATTACAAATTATAGGCAGAATATTACTCCTATTGATACCATATTATTAAGTAAGGTAATAATAATGTATTATTAAGTAGTAATAATGTATTATTAAGTAATACCATAATAAATTATTACGGCTGCATTAAAATGAAGTATTACAGTAATACATAATTTAAAATTAAGTTATACCTCTAATTCACTTTTGAGATGTTGTACAGTTGTATAATGAAATTTCCAGTGAGATAGATGATGAACCATCATCATTTCCCAACAGTGTCTAGCCGACTATTGGAGTTTTACTGTTAATGTTTTCTCACACTTAAATAAGACTTCGAAAAGAGGTAAGGTTCTTGGTTACTTGGTCCTCCAAAATATTCCAACTGGAATTTAAACTGGAGGTGGTGAAGGGAAGGGTTTAGCCAGAGAGGGTTATTGGGAAGAAAGTGCCACTTTAAATTTAGTTGCATCTGGCTGGGCAACCGTGGCTTTCTGGGCAACAGGTTAGCTGTCCAAGATACTGCTACGCACAATCTTATGATGAGATGATCCTTTTTTAATGCTCTAGCTATTTCACTTTACCAGGTGTAAAACGAATGAAAAGGAGGAAAAATGAATGGAGTTAATGTGGTGAGTGCTGATTTGTATTTGACTGTAGGTAATTATTCTTGGAAAGATGGTTAGTTAACAAATACAGGTCCTAGTTATTGGAAGGTCTCAATCCACACTGTCCAAACTGTTTCTGCAGCAGGATGTGTACATTCATGTGCGTAGCCTTTTTGTTAAATATATAAATGTGTGCGGAATGACAACATCTTGTTGCCTTTCGCATGTGAAGACATAACATTAAGACCCGGATCTTGAATCTTGCCTCCAACCATTAAATGATTCTAGCAGAAGGTAGAGTGGGTCGCAACATCTCTGGAGAAATGAAATGGGTGTCAATAAGAACCTTCTTCAGACAGAGTCAGGGGACAGGGAAACGAGAGATATAGACTGTGATAGAGAGATGTAGAACAAGTGAATGATAGATATTTTAGCACTTTGCTCTTGTTAAGAGGGCGGTGAGCTTCGGGCCAGTTGTCAAACCTACTGTCATCTGAACTTAATTTGTAGGTGACCCAAATAAATGATCTGAACAGTGATAAAATATTTGAAGCTGTCATGCCTGCTCTGACTTAATAATATTTTTAGGTTTGAAATAGGAATTTTAGCATTCAGCATTTCATAACTATGGATTTAATAAATCAATGAAAGAACTGAAAAATGAACAGGAGTAAGGTCAACCTCTAAAGTGACATCCTTTTCCAAAGATAGCCACTGATATAGAAATTGTTATCTAAGAATGAATGTCTTTATTAGGTAACTCAGTGAGTCAGGCACTGGAGGAGGTGCACGTGAACCCATGTCTCATCTGGAAAGACGTTGGGATGGCGGTGAGGGAGAAAGTACAGGGGCAGGTGTTATATCTCTTGCGGTTGGAGGGAGTGGTTTGGGATGAGCGAACCAAGAACTATTTTACAGCTTTGTTCCAGCGTTTAACTTAAATAACCATTCATATATCAGGCTCAAGGAAAGTTTTCTTCCCTGAATGAAAGCTGCTTTAAAATCTGACATTTTCCTCCATAAGGCTGGAATGTTGTTATACCAGTAATTGTAATTTTACAGATTATAAATAATGCAGTGAAGACAACTTTTAAAGCAAATTGCTAGAATTATATTATTTCAGAATAGAAAATATAATTGAGCACTATTGGGGTAAATTGTTATCACATATTCTTTCTCCAGCCTGAGATGCTGATTCTCTCCATACAACAGTTTTTCTTTTTCCAAATCTAGGCATCCAAAGCTAACGATAAGTAACTCAGCGGGACAGGCAGCATCTCCGGGGATAAGGAATACGCGATGTTTCAGGTCGAGATCCTTCAGACTAATCTCGACCCGAAACGTCACCCATTCCTTGAGTTACTCCAGCAATTTTTGTCTATCTTCGGTTTAAACCAGCATCTGCAGTTCCTTCCCACATACCCAGAGCTAACGTCTACGTTTCTGTTTTCAGGCTTTGGGTTGGTGTTTCACACTGTGCCGTTCCTTGACAACAAATCCATTGGATGCCACCCAGCTGCGAGCAAAGTCAATGACTGACAAATGTCATACGCCACAGCAAACAGGAAATACACTGGGAGCAGCCAGTGTAACATCAAGATCCTTCGGCTCACAGGCAAAGGCACCGCTATATGTCTAGAAAAGTAACATAGGTGGTGAACAGTTCCAAATCATTGATACGCATTCTACATTACATGGATTGCCACCTGTAATAAACTTTCTCTAAAATAAACACGCAGTATTTACCTGTGCATTTTGACTGGTCCAATTGTGACCAGGCTTTGATTCTTATTGGCTTTGGAGAAATAATTTTAATGCTTCAACTTACAGTGTCATACAGCATGGAAACTTCAGCCCAACTCATTCATGCCGGCCAAGGTGCCACATGTAAACTATAACCATATAACAATTACAGCACGGAAACAGGCCTTCTCGGCCCTTCCAGTCTGTGCCGACCATTCATTTTCCCCTAGTCCCATCTACCTGCACTCAGACCATACCCCTCTATTCCCTTCCCGTCCATATACCTATCCACTTTACTTTTAAATGTTAAAAATCGATCCTGCCTCCACCACTTCTGCAGCCACCACTCTCTGAGTAAAGAAGTTCCCCCTCATGTTACCCCTAAGCTTCTGTCCCTGAATTCTCATGTCAAACTAGTCCCTTTTACCCGTGAGATAGACACAAAATGCTGGAGTAACTCAGCAGGGCAGGCAACATCTCTGGAGAAAATGAATAGATGACATTTCAGACTGAAGGTTTTCAACCTGTTCCTTTTCGCCAGAGATGCTGCCTGACCCGCTGAGTTACTCCAGCATTTTGAGCCGATCTCCAGTGTAAACCAGCATCTGCCGTTCCTTCCTACACATTTGCCCAACATGTGTTAGGTCCATATCCTTCTAAACCGTTCTTATCCATGTTCCTGTCTAATTGATAACTTCTAACGTTATAACAATGGTAATGTTCAATTAAAAATGAATAAACTACAATATGTGTAAATCTGTATGAATTAACGTACTCGGGCAGCCGTGATGAAACATTTATGTACTTACTTATAGGGCTCCGAGTGAGCGCTGCGCACCATTAGGAAAATGAATAGACCAGCTTCAAGATTTAAAGCAAATGAGGCCACTTTGTCAAGCACAATGGTAAATCCCTGTAGACAACAATAATGATATATTCAAACACCACGTACTTTGTTGTACCATTGTTTAGTTTGGAGATAAAGCATGGAAGCCGGCCGAGTCCACACTAGTTTTATGTTAATCCCACTTTCACATCCTTACCCGACCAACTAGGGGCCAATTAACCTACAAACCCATATGTGTTTGGGATGTGGGAGGAAACCCGGGCTGTAACAGGGAGAATGTGCAAACTCCACACGGACAGCATCTGACATCAGGATTGAACCCGGCTCACTGGCGCTGTGAAGGAGCAGCTCTACCTGCTGTGTCACCCTTTGTGCTGCACAGTGCATCTATAAATAATTTGGATGAGAATGTACATGGACTTATTCGTAAGGTTGATCACAACACAGAATAATGGACAATGAAGAAGATTACGAGTACAGGAGTTGGGGCGGTTTGTTACAGTGTACATAACGGCTGCAGGGAGCAGCGATGGAGGATATTGACACATGGTCTGGCCAGGACAACCCCTGCTACTCTGACCCAGCACTGCCGCCAGGACAATGAGCCATTTTTCAAACCGACTTCAGACATGAAGAGTACAGGAAGGCACCTAAAACACAGCAACTCTTGTGTACAGAGTCTACTATCTTATACCTAACATACAGTAGGTTTGTCAATGAACTCTGTGCAGGAAAAATAATTCCACTGTACGTGGGTACACATGGCAATAACATACCACTGATACCACACCAAGGGGTAGTTCATACTGCTCTGGTCAACACGCTACAGGAAAGATGTGCTAACATTAAAAATGGGGCAGAGGGAATTTACCAAAGTGTTGCTTGCAATGGAGGCTCTTATTTAAAAGGAAGGATTGGATAGGTTGCGTTTCATCGTTAACTTACCTTTGGATTAGAGAGAGCCACCACAAAAATAATACTGAATCCCAGAAGACAAACTAATCCTTGAGTGACACTATAAAAAAAATGACAAAGACAGCAATTGTATTAACCATTGAGATAGATACATACATATATCCATATATATATATATATATATATAGTGGTGAATCTGGAATTCGTTGTCACAGAAGGCTGCGGAGGCAAGTTAATTTATATTTTTAAGGCAGAAATGGATTAGTACGGGTGTCAGAGGTTATGGGGCAAAGGCAGGAGAATGCGGTTGAGGGAAAGATTGATCAGCCATGAATTGAATGGCAGTGGACTTGATGGGCCGAATGGCCTAATTCTGCTCCAAGAACTTATGAACGTATAAGAAATGAAGTAGAACGGACACTGTAAAAACACTTCACTTTTATCAGCTTGAATATGACCATTAAAATGCATCACCAAACCAAAGATTAAGAAATGGTGAACATGATCATGAAAGTGAGAGATCAAAGCGTGAGGCAGGCAATAGACTTTCAAAGTATGAGTCTGTTTCAGAGTTCAAATCCACAATATTCCTGGCCACAGTACTCCCAAGCATATTTCAAGTAAGACACAAAATGCTGGAGTAATTCAGCGGGACAGGCAGCATCTCTGGAGAGAAGGATGGGTGAAGTTTCGGGTCAAAACTGAAGAAGGGTCTCGACCCGAAACGTCACCCATTCCTTCTCTCCAGAGATGCTGCCTGTCCCGCAGAATTACTCCAGCATTTTATGTCTACCTTCTGCAGATCTGCAGATCTTTCCTACACATATTTCAAGTAACTCCCTTCATGACACGAAGCTTCTAGTAGTTTATTCTAGAGCTAATAGAAACGTTTTCTCATTCCAGGACTGATAACATTACTGTGTTCACCAGTCTCTACAGGTTTAAAAATATCTTCTTGCCATAATGTTTCATAATTGAACAGATGGAGTCCACAGTAATATGCCTTAGTCCCATTTTCAGAAAATGAAAAATGAAGTTCGAAATACAAAGCGTTCGAAGGAACACAAACAATCCCAAGTCAAATTGGCAGTACTTCTGTGCTGTGAATTCCAGTTTTATTTTGATAATCACCAAATTAATTCTGGCCTTTTTTTCTATCATGGAATGAGGTCGACTTTCAAGAGTCCAAGAATGGTTTGTTGTCATATGTCCCAAATAGAACAATGAAATTCTTACTTGCAGCGGCACAACAGAATATGTAAACATAGTACACTGTAAACAATGTCATAAACAAGAAAAAGAAAGTTCAGTGTGTGTCTAGTACACACACACATACATATATATTTACAATATACATCAATGATTTGGATGAAGGGATTCAAAGTAACATTAGCAAATTTGCAGATGACACAAAGCTGGGTGACAGTGTGAACTGTGAGGAGGATGCTATGAGAATGCAGGGTGACTTGGACAGGTTGGGGGAGTGGGCAGATGCATCGCAGATTAAGTTTAATGCGGATAAATGTGAGGTTATCCACTATGGTAGCAAAAACAGGAAGGCAGATTACTATCTAAATGGTGTCAAGTTGGGAAAAGGGGAAGTACAACAGGATCTGGGGGTCCTTGTACATCAGTCTATGAAAGTAAGCATGCAGGTACAGCAGGCAGTGAAGAAAGCGAATGGCATGTTGGCCTTTATAACAAGACAAATCAAATATAGGAGCAAAGAGATCCTTTTGCAGTCGTACAGAGCCCCAGTGAGACCACACCTGGAGTATTGTGTGTAGTTTTGGTCCCCTAATTTGAGGAAGGACATTCTTGGGAGTGCAGCGTAAGTTTACAAGGTTAATTCCCGGGATGGCGGGACTGTCATATGCTGAGAGAATGGAGCAGCTGGGCTTGTACACTCTGGAGTTTAGAAGGATGAGAGGGGATCTCATTGAAGCATTTAAGATTGTTATGGGCTTGGACACGCTAGAGGCAGGAAGCATGTTCCCGATGTTGGATGAGTCCAGAACCAGGGGCCACAGTTTAAGAATAAGGTGTAAGCCATTTTGAACGGAGACGAGGAAACCCTTTTTCTCACAGAGAGTGGCGAGTCTGTGGAATTCTCTGCCTCAGAGGGCGGTGGAGGCAGGTTCTCTGGATGCTTTCAAGAGAGAGCTAGATAGGGCTCTTAAAAATAGCGGAATTGGGATATGGGGAGAAGGCAGGAACGGGGTACTTGATTGGGGATGATCAGCCATGATCACATTGAATGGCGGTGCTGGCTCGAAGAGCCGAATGGCCTACTACTGCACCTATTGTCTGTATACATATATATATATATATATATATACACACACACACACACACACACTCACATACACAAAAACAAACAAACATAATGCAAAAAGACCAAACCAATGCCCCCATGTCTATGTAGTTGAGAGCTTATTTGGAGGTTGTGTGTTTAATTGCCTGATGGCTATCAATCAATGCTTATCATAAACTTTCTGTTTATGGTGTTTTAAAACTACTTCCAACACATGATTTTGTTATAAGGGCTGCTCACACCTTAGAAGATCATTCTATCATCTTCCCTCTTCATTTGGGGCAGGAAATATAAAAGCTTGAAGGCATGTACCGCCCGATTCAGGAGCAGACTACTGAACGATCCTATCATAAACTGGGGATTGCTGAATGCCTCATCTTCCAACCTACTTCATTCCAGCCCTTGCATTATTTTATCTGCACTTTCTCTGCAGTTGCAGCACTGTACTCTGTACTGGGTTTATTTTCTCTTTTGCACTACCGGATGTACTCACGCGCGCTGTGATTTGCACGAGTCTCGGGACACTGTTACTTTCCCCCTTCTCTAATATTTTGTGGGGCACCGTCAGATAATGTTTCATCAACATCCCCAGCAGATACTCAACAACCGACTTACAATAGTGAGTTGAGATTGAACTGTGCCTTTACCTTTTTAAATCTTTAATCTTCGAAAGATGTGAACATGACTTCTCGCACTGTTCAGAAGCATCTTCACATTTTCTGTTCCAGAAGGAATCCACCCAGCCTTCCACTGAAATAAAAGTGTAAAAGCATAAATGTGGCAACAACTGCTGCAAGAGTCACACATCTCAGCATTTAATACTTTGCTTTATCACTTCAGTTTGATGTCAATGTAAGTGAAACTAATGAACGTTTCTAATGCAGAAATAAGGAACCGCAGATCATAAGTAATAGGGGTAGAATTAGGCCATTCGGCCCATCAAGTCTACTCCGCCATTCAATCATGGCTGATATATCTCTCCCTCCGAACCCCATTCTCCTGCCTTCTCCCAAATAACCCCTGACACACAGATGCTGGAATTTTCAGCAGAACACAAAGTGCTGGAGGAACCCAGCAGGTCAGGCAGCATCTGAGGAGCGAATGGACAGGCGATGTTTCGGATCGGAGCTGATCTGGACTAATGCAGCAGATGCAGGGGGTGGGAGTGCCTTACAACGTAATGCGGCCCAGATGTCTGAGGGAAACAAGAAATCGATTATTTTTTGATTAAGAGGACACTATCTCGGCTTAGGAGCTCTGGGGGATTATGGTACGAGTGAGCTGAGGTACATTTTAAAATCGCAGCATGTTTTCAATGACAAGGTAATGATAGTCCTGTTCCCAGTGGTATTTGAAAGATTCCTTGCTAAAACCAAGCTGTCCATGGACATTTGCAGAGGCGGTGAACATGCACCAGGGTTCTTGGGTCAAGACTTAGCACGACTTGGTTAATGCTGCATAAAATTAAACCAGATTTAACTCTTAACTAAGTTAAATCAAGAGAAAAATTGGCTGTTGTCTTATTCTGTTTTGCTCAGAAATGCCCTGAGCTTCCTCAACCGGTCGCCTAGCTTTAAACTTTGCAATTTGTGTTCACAAAGATATCTCCACACTGACTATTTCCGAGATTGGCTTAAACATTTTGTTTGGGATAATGTTCTTAAACCTCCTTTTAAGGTTGAGGGGTGGAAAGATTTCATGGGAATCTGGGGGTAACTTTTTCACACAAAAGCTGGTGGGTGTATGGAACGAGCTGCCGGAGGAGGTAGTTGAGCCAGGTTCTTCTGCAACATTTAAGAAACATTTAGACAGGTGCATGGATAGGACAGGTTTAGAGGGATAGCACTGGCAGGTGGGACTGTGTAGATGGGACATGTTGGCAGGTGTGGGCAAGTTGGGCCAAAGGGCCTGTTTCTATGCTGTAAAACTACGACTAATATTGTTTAATTTTCGCCCATGTACTGTAACAAATTGGTGAACTGCACTGTAAGAAAAGCTTGCAGTTTCCTTAAGTGAGTTGTTATACAGAGAAAGTTTTTGGTGAAGACGCTGCCTGACCCGCTGAGTTACTCCAGCACTTTGCGTCATCTTCTGTATACCAGCATCTGCAGTTCCCTGTTTCCAAAAACCTTAAACATCTGGCTTTGGTGCCATTGCATCTACTTTGCAGATAAGTTCTTGGCCTAAAGCATTTGTGAGGGGAGAAATTTATAATCAAGAGTTGTAGTCATTGAAACTGGCCCTTCAGCCCAACATGTCCATCCCAACCAAAGCACCTACCTAAGTAAATCCCACCTGCCTGTGTTTGGCCCATATCCTTCTAAACCTTAGGTCGACACAAATTGCTGGTAACTCAGCGGGACAGGCAGCGTCTCTGGAGAGAAGGAATGGGTGGCGTTTCGGGTCGAGACCCTTCTTCAGACCTTTCTAAACCTTTCCTATCCATATCCCTGTCGGAATGTCTTTTAAATAATGTTATGGTACCTGCCTCAACTGCCTCCTTTGGCAGTTGTTTCAAATATCTACCAACATCGTATGAATACTCCCCACCCGTCCCTTTCAAATCTGTCCCTTCTCACATTAAACCCATGCCGTTTAATTTTGAACTCCTCTACGCTGGGAAAAAGGCTGTGACCATTCATCCTATCTATTCCCCTTGGGATGTTATAAACCTCTGGAAGTGCAGCCGTCAGCCTCCTCTTGTCCAGGGCAAACAGCCCCAGCCTGTCTAGTCTCTCAAGCCGTGCACTCCAGCCAATGTCCGCATGAATCCTCACTGTCCGCTCTCTAAGCATAATGACATCCTTCCTGTAGCCCGATGCCAAGATGGCACAGAGTAATTCCAAAGATAGACACAAAGTGCAGGAGTAACTCAGCGGGCGAGGCAGGATCTCTGGCGATGTTGCCGGATCCCGCTGAGGTACTCCAGCATTTTATGTCCAGCTTTGGTGTAAACCAGAATCTGCACTTCTTTCCAGCACAGAGTGTTCCAGGTGTGTCGTCAGCCACGCTTTGTACACCCGTAATGTGTGTGTGTATAATAGTGATCGCCCTGTACAACTGTAACGTGCGTGTGTACAATAGTGAATGCCTTGTACACCTGTAACGTGTGTGTACAATAGTGAACGCCTTTTACACCTGTAATGTGTGTGTACAATAGTGAACGCCTTGTACACCTGTAATGTGTGTGTACAATAGTGAATGCCTTGTACACCTGTAACATGTGTGTATGCAATAGTGAATGCCTTGTACACCTGTAACATGTGTGTATGCAATAGTGAATGCCTTGTACACCTGTAACGTGTGTGTATGCAATAGTGAATGCCTTGTACACCTGTAACGTGTGTGTATGCAATAGTGAATGCCTTGTACACCTGTAATGTGTGTGCAATAGTGAACGCCTTGTACACCTGTAACGTGTGTGCAATAGTGAACGCCTTGTACACCTGTAATGTGTGTGTACAATAGTGAACGCCTTGTACACCTGTAACGTGTGTGTATGCAATAGTGAATGCCTTGTACACCTGTAACGTGTGTGTATGCAATAGTGAACGCCTTGTACACCTGTAACATGTGTGTATGCAATAGTGAACGCCTTGTACACCTGTAACGTGTGTGTGCAATGGTGAATGCCTTGTACACCTGTAACATGTGTGTGCAATAGTGAACGCCTTGTACACCTGTAACATGTGTGTATGCAATAGTGAATGCCTTGTACACCTGTAACGTGTGTGCAATAGTGAATGCCTTGTACACCTGTAACATGTGTGTATGCAATAGTGAACGCCTTGTACACCTGTAACGTGTGTGTGCAATGGTGAATGCCTTGTACACCTGTAACATGTGTGTATGCAATAGTGAACGCCTTGTACACCTGTAACGTGTGTGTGTGCAATAGTGAACGCCTTGTACACCTGTAACGTGTGTGTGCAATAGTGAACGCCTTGTACACCTGTAACGTGTGTGTGCAATAGTGTAGCTGAAAGCTGCACCATAACAATGTTGGTGCAAATGATAATTATTTACATAATTCATTCATTTGATGCAACATTTTTCCAGATCCTCACTGAAACAGTGACAAATTAATTCACAAAGTGCAAATTACCATTAAAGTCAACGGTGATTCTAAATTTCCTAAACTAACATCTGCTTTTTACTCCCACTGCTTCAGCTGAAGAGTAATGATATCGCAGACCTGACAGCACCACGAATTGTTGACTCTAAATAATTTTATTTGGATGAAATGCCGTGCGTTATTGTTAGATTTTTGGTTATCTATTCAGACAGATTCTCATGCATTATTAACAATGTTTTTAAACTATTCCTTTTTGGACAACTAACCAGGTAGTTCAGTAGTTTCAGTGCTGATAAAGATCATGCAACAATTCCATATAGTGTAGTAAATCTTTACACAGGCTGAGCCGCATGGAGCCCATGACAACCCATCCCTACAGTCATAAAATTGAAGGACCCTTGGATGACAATGGTCTCTCGTTCACTCATATTCAGGAAACATTACTCACCATCAGTTTGACTTGTCAATTTAATGGACCAATTAATCTAATAACATTTGCTTCAACTTTGCTCAACGTTAAAAATGGTTGTAAATTAAACTGCAGATCCAACCTGCTCCAATCCAAGGTTATTTATTCCCCTTCGTTAATTGTTAGAATAAAGATGTCCTGGAGGATTCCCACTGCTACTTGTTGCAGCTAATCCCTGTCCCTAACATAGATAAATTAATGTACATCACTTCACACCAAGAGATGTCTTCACACCCACTGATTACAATGAGATTCAAACTTTCTTGAAATTAATTGGACGTTTGATGAAAAGTGCAGGCGTTACTGACTTTATCTAATACAGTAATTACAGTGCAGGAGCGGAGCAGTGAGAGGAGAATTAACAAGTAAACAAGGTCCAAATTTCCAATTTGTCCTTTAAATTCTGGACACTAATACTCCTACGCAAGGCATTTTGTGGAAACATTGACTTATTTAAAAAGGCCTCATGTTCAGATGTGGCATTTTGTAAGCAGGGAGAGAAATACATTCAGTTGGACTTACCTCAAAGTGGCAACCACACACTGTCACACTGCTATTATAGGGTCATACAGCATGGAAACAGGCCCTTCAGCCCAACTCGTCCATGCTAACCAGATGCCCCCTTTATGCTAGTCCCAATCTAAACCTTTCCTATCCATATATCGTCCAAGTGTCTTAGAAACATAGAAACATTGAACTTAGGTGCAGGAGTAGGCCATTCGGCCCTTCGAGCCTGCACCGCCATTCAATATGATCATGGCTGATCATCCAACTCAGTATCCTGTACCTGCCTTCTCTCCATACCCTCTGATCCCCTTAGCCACAAGGGCCACATCTAACTCCCTTTGTGTGGTCTTAAATGTTACTAGACCAAGTGGGACCCGGTTGCGGGGGGGGGGGGGGGGGGCTGCGGCGTCACACACACACACACACAAAATGTTATAGTACCTGCCTTAACTACCTCCTCCTTCCACCTACCCCCCCCATCCACTGAATGAAAAGGCTGCCTCTCAGGTTCTTATCCCAATCTCCTCAATCCCGTGTCCTGTGGCTCTTGATTCTCCTGTACTGGGTAAAAGGCTGCGCATTCATTCTCCCAATCCATTTGCCTCGTGATTTTCTACACCAATATAACATCACTCACTCATCCTCCAGCGCTCCAAGAAATAAAGTCCTAGCCTACGCAACTGCTTCCTATGGCCCAGGCCTTTGAATCCTGGTAACATCCTCATGAATCTTCTCTGCAATATTTCCAACTTAGTGACATGCTTCGTATAACAGGCTAACCAAAGCTGAACACACTACTCCATACCCAGCCTCGCTACTGTGTTGCACAATTGTAACGTGGCATCCCAACTTCTATGTTTAAGAACTGCAGATGCAGGAAAAATCGAAGGTAGACAGAAATGCTGGAGAAACTCAGCGGGTGAGGCAGCATCTATGGAACAAAAGAATTGGTGGTTTTGGGTCGAGACTCTTCTTCAGACTGATGTGAGGGTGGGGGGGGGGGGGGGAAGAAAGGAAGAGGCGGATGCAGTGGGCTGTGGGAAAGCTGGGAAGGGGAGGGGAAAGAGGGACAAAGCAGGGACTACCTGAAATTGGTGAAGTCAATGTTCGTACCAGTGGGGTGTAAACTACCCAAGCGAAATATGAGGTGCTGCTCCTCCAATTAGCGGTGGGACTCATTCTGGCGTGAAATATGTGGTGCTGCTATATGAGTTAGGTAGAGGTCCTGCTCATATTTTGCTTGGGCAGTTTACACCCCAGCGGTGTGAACATTGACTTCTCCAATTTCAGGTAGTCCCTGCTTTCTCCCTCCTTCCCCTCCCCAGCTCTCCCACAGCCCACTGTCTCCGCCTCTTCCTTTCTACTTCCCGCCCCCCCCCCCCCCCCCACACATCAGTCTGAAGAAGGGTCTCGACCCGAAATGTCATCTATTCCTTCGCTCCATAGATGCTGCCTCACCCGCTGAGTTTCTCCAGCATTTCTGTCTACCGTAGCTATCTGTGATGCCATTTTCAGGGACCTGTACCTGTACTCCTAGATCTCTCTGCTCTACAACATTCGCTGGGGTTCTGCCATTCACTGTGAAAGTCCTGGTTTGAATCCCTAAAAGCAAACCCCGGCCACTTATCTGCATTGAACTTCACTAGCCATTCCTCAGCCCACTTGCCCAGCTGATCAAGACCCTGCTGGGTGTGCTGTTTCTGCGGGAATCCCAAACTTGCCGCTGGTTGAATGGAAAAGTGCCGCCATTTCTGTGGAAAATCCTGGCATGGTTTAAGTTAGGCCACTTCAGATATTAATCAGACAGAATGTGCAGGCAGGAACTGCAGCTACTGGTTTACACCGAAGATGGACACAAAATGCTGGAGTAACTCTGGAGAAGAAGAATAAATGGGGAGAGGATGTTTCCACCAGAATGAAGGTCTAGGATTAGAGGTCATAGCCTCAGAATTAAAGGATGTTCTTTTAGGAAGGAGATGAGGAATATCTTTAGTCAGAGGGTGGTGAATCTGTGGAATTCATTGCTACATCAGGCAGTGGCGACCAAGTCAGTCGATATTTTTAAGGCAGGGATAGATTCTTGATTAATGCAGGTGTCAAGGGTTATGTGGAGAAGGCAGGAGAATGGGGTTAGGAGGGAGAGATAGATCAGCCGCGATTGAATGGCAGAGTAGATGATGGGCCGAATGGCCTAATTCTACTCCTATTCCTCGTGGCCTTAGATTACATTTCAGGTTGGAACCTTTCTTCAGACTGAAAGAGATCTGAATTTCAGCCTGAAGAAGGATTCCGGCCCAAAATGTCACCTATCCATGTTCTCCAGAGATGCTGCCTGACCCGCTGAGTTACTCCAGCACTCTGTGAAACGTCACCTATCCATGTTCTCCACAGATGCTGCCTGACCCGCTGAGTTACTCCAGCACTCTGTGAAACGTCACCTATCTATGTTCTCCAGAGATGCTGCCTGACCCGCTGAGTTACTCCAGCACTCTGTGAAACGTCACCTATCCATGTTCTCCAGAGATGCTGCCTGACCCGCTGAGTTACTCCAGCACTCTGTGTCTGTTTATAGATATCAATCGGCCAATGTCAGCTGATAAACGACGACTTCCATCACAGATAAGGATAGATTGCTATCGAGTTCTTACCCGAGGCATCACTTCTACTCAAACCAACAAGCAGTACCGTTTCTTCCATTTAATGAACTGTTAGCTCCTAATACCTGGTCAATACAGATCTATTTTAAAGAGTGGTTCAATGGCATCACTGTTATTTCAGCAGCAAATCATGTAATTATGCAAGTAAATAGAGCCTGATTAAATTCAGACACCGAGTTTTGAGCATGTACAATCCCTGCTGGGATTGTGAGAGTAATCACCACTATCAATTTTAGACAGTACCTGTACACAGCTAAATGTTCATTAAATTAAAAAAAAAAAAAATGTATTTAGAGTCTGACATTTATTTTTCAGGGCTCTATCTGGGCTAACGTGGTTCCATTCCTATTTCATGGTGATTTGGCCCATCGATGCTATGCTGGCTCTCCGAGTGATTCCATCACTCCTAGCCCACCATTGATTTCTTGGCGACCGGTTCTCTCTCCCTGGCTGTCGATACCGGGTATCCATCCATCAGCTTAAGGGAGAGGTTAGACAGACTTGGATTAGAGTCACAGAGTCACACAGTGTGGAAACAGACTCTTCAGCCCAACCCGCCCATGCTGACCCACATGCCCCATCTACATTAGTCCCACCTACACTGGTCGCCCTTGGAGTGTTTTCTCTGCAATGCTGGGGATTGAGGGGAGACCTGATAGATGTGTCTGAGGCACAGATAGGGTAGACAGTCAAAATCTTTTTCCCTCACAAGGGGAAATATTAAATTCTAGAGGGCATAGATTTATGGTGAAAGGGCAAAGTTTAAAGGAAATGTGCAGAGCAAGTTTGTTTTACACAGAGGGTGGTGGGTGCCTGGAACATGCTGCCAGGGATGGTGGTGGAGGCAGGTGCGATAGAGGCATTCGAGAGACGTTTGGCAAGGCACATGGATATGCAGGGAATGGAAGGAAATGATCAGTATTTAATCAATAATGTTTTATTATTAATGTTTTATGTATCATTCGTAACTCACTGTATGTCATGTTGTCGCTTACGGGCGGAGCACCAAGGCAAATTCCTTGTATGTGAATACTAGGCCAATAAACATTCATGAGTTGGTCCTCGCATGATAGACCGACACAAATTGCTGGAGTGGTAACTCAGGTGGGTCGGGCAGCATCCCTGGAGAAAAGGAATAGGTGATGTTTCACGTCGAGCCCCTTCTTCAGAACTAGGCTTCATGTTCGGCACAGACGTGTGCTGAAGGGTCCGTTCCTGTGCTGTAGTGTTCTATGTTCTCATTATTCTGCTACCCACTGACACTCTGGATTATTCAGTCACCAGCAAACCCGTACGACCTTTTGGGATTCGGCCGGAAACTGTGGAATCCCACACCCTGCAAACTCCGCACAGACAGCAACTCCGCGCTGCCTTTGATGGGGCTTTACTGGACTTTGTCTTGCACTGGGGATTATTCACGTTATTCCCTTGGTCATGTCTCTACACTGCGGAAGGCTCGATTGTAATCATGTGCTGTCTTTCCGCTGGCTCGTTACAGGCAACAAAAGCTTTTCACTGTACCTCACTGCCCGTGACAAAATAAGCTAAACTCCGTAAACTCAAACTGCCCAGAGGTTACGCAACATCATTATGCGTCACAATGCACGACGCGCGTGTCGTAACGCGCACGTGATGCGCGCATGGTGCATGGTGACGTTGGCAGTTACGCGGTCACGCGCGGCGCCCCTGGATTTTGGGATTCACAAATGACGCCGAAGTGGAACAGGCCCTTTACAATCAAACCATGCGAAAAGTTAGAAACATAGAAAAATAGGTGCAGGAGTAGGCCATTCGGCCCTTCGAGCCTGCACCACCATTCAATGTGATCATGGCTGATCATCCAACTCAGTATCCCGTACCTGCCTTCTCTCCATACCCCCTGATCCCTTTAGCCACAAGTGCCACATCTAACGCCCTCTTAAATATAGCCAATGAACTGGCCTCAACTACCTTCTGTGGCAGAGAATTCCAGAGACTCACCACTCTCTGTGTAAAGAATGTTTTCCTCATCTCGGTCCTAAAGGATTTCCCCCTTATCCTTAGACTGTGACCCCCTTGTTCTGGACTCCTCCAACATCGGGAACAATCTTCCAGCATCTAGCTTGTCCAACCCCTTAAGAATGTTGTAAGTTTCTATAAGATCCCCCCTAAAGTTTTAAAGTTAAAAAAAACTTTCAAAACTATCCAATTGAATAAACTAATTCCTGCGAAGATTGAATGTACTCCACTAAGAATTTAAAAGAATGCTGAACGGCTCGGCATTAAAGTATAAAACATTTCATGGAAAGTCTACCTACATGTATGCTTCATTGCTGATCCAAGGACCAAAAAGGAAACTGTAATGCTGATAGTGATAAAAATCTCCGTGAACCAGGCCACCCAGGCAAATCTTCTGTACCGTTCCATTATAATCTATCAAGAAAAAATAAAAAGTAGATTTTAAGACACAAGAAACAGCAAGTGCTGAATTCCTGAACAAAACACAAAGTGTCAATGCTGGTTTATACAAAAAAAAAGGCACAGAGTAACTCAGCGGGTCAGGCAGCATCTGTGGGGAACGTGGATAGGTGACGTTTCACAGAGTGCTGGAGTAACTCAGCAGGTCAGGCAGGATCTCTGGGGAACATCTATAGGTGACCTTTCCAGTCAAGACCCTTTAGAATGTGTCTTAAGAAGGGTCCCAACCATCACCTATCCATGTTCTCCACAGATGCTGCCTGACCCGCTGAGTTACTCCAGCACTCCGTGAAACGTCACCTATCCATGTTCTCCACAGAGAGAGTACAGAGGAGATTTACTAGAATGTTGCCTGGGTTCCAGCAACCAAGTTACAGAGAAAGGTTGAACAAGTTAGGTCTTTATTCTTTGGAGCGCAGAAGGTTAAGGGGGGACTTGATTGAGGTCTTTAAAATGATGAAAGGGATAGAGTTGACGTTGATAAGCTTTTCCCATTGAGGGTAGGGAAGATTCAAACAAGAGGGCATGACATGAGAATTAAGGGACAGAAGTTTAGGGGTAACATGAGGGGGAACTTCTTTACTCAGAGAGTGGTGGCTGGGTGGAATGATCTTCCAGCAGAAGTGGTGGAGGCAGGATCGATTTTAACATTTAAAAGTAAAGTGGATAGGTATATGGATGGGAAGGGAATGGAGGGGTATTGTCTGAGTGCAGGTAGATGGGACTAGGGGAAAATAAATGGTCGGCACGGACTGGAAGGGCCGAGAAGCCTGTTTCCGTGCTGTAATTGTTATATGGTTATAGATGCTGCCTGACCCGCTGAGTTACTCCAGCACTCCGTTGTGTTCTATAATCACAAATCAAATTTATAAACGATCACTAATTAGGCCTTGATGGTGTTTACAGAGTACAAAACATTCTGAAGGTTGTATCTCAGAAGATTGGCTGTCAGTACATTTGTGGTCCACTGCTGTAGTCTACATGTAAAGGAGCAATGCAGCTACACAATGATTAAACAAATATAACATAACACTTTTCCACATACTGATCTGCAATAAAAACATTAGTGACAAGGTGCAAATGATGTCCCATAAAAATAATTCTCAAACTCAGGATCGGACCCGGGTCAATGGCGCTGTGAGGCAGCAACTCTACCGCTGCGCCACTGTCACTAAGTTACCAAATATATTTGGGCCACATCGTGAAAGATTCATACCAGGAATTAAAAAATCTTTATACACCAGCACAGATGCCTCATAAAAAATGACAATGAAGCAGATAATTTAAATCAGCTTCCTCTGGAAATAAAGGTCAGATTGTTTTCCTGACAGGTTCAAAAGAGTGTGAAAGAAAATGACTAGAAGTAAAAGTAATCGTCGCTGAATGAACTATTAACTTTATGCTAAACAACACAAATGCTGGAGAAATTCAGTGGGTCAGGCAGCAACTGTGGAAGGGATGGACGGACTACGTTTCAGGTCGGGATCTTCAGATTGATGGTTGGGAGTGGATGTCAGTACATAGCCCGTCTCCTGCGATGGAGACAGAGAGATGGGGAAAGGGGAGAGAGGGGTCAGAGATAGTCCAGGTGTATTTGTGGGTAGTGTGGAATTTAGTGGTGAAGTCAAAGATTTCTACGTGGTGTTACACAAAAGGCTGGAGAAACTCAGCGGGTGCAGCAGCATCCAAGGAGATAGGCGATGCTTCGGGTCGAGCCCCTTCTTCAGACTGCTTGTTATTATCTTCCGGAGGATGTAGTGTAGTTGGGGTCCGTTGCAGGTCTGGGTGAGTGAGGCTGGAAGATTCGGGAGAGCCAATGCGAGGTCCTGCTGGTGCCAGCACATTGCAACCAGGGTGGATTTTAGTGCCCGGTTGGAGAATTGTACAGTGTAGCGGCGGATGGCCAGTCGGTACCGATAGTCCGGCTGGGGTCCGAACTGGGAGGCAGGGAATTGGAGCTGGAATTCACGAGGTATGAGATGGAGGCGCAGGCAGGCCCCGAGGAAGCAGATGTGGCTGTGGTATCGAGTCTGGGTGAGGATGTGGTCGTAGAGTTGGAGGGAAGGGGGTATCACAGAGGGGGGGGGGGCAGTTAGAGAGGAGGTTGTGAAACTGTCTTCGTAGGGAGGAGGAGAACTTCTTCAAAGTAGGCATACCTTGAGGAGATATCGCAGTGGAGTAGACAAAGTGTTAAAGAAGGAACTGCATATGCTGGAGAATCGAGGGTTACACAAAAAGCTGGAGAAACTCAGCGGGTGCAGCAGCATCTAAGGAGCGAAGGAGATAGGCGACGTTTCGGGTCGAGACCCTTCTTCAGAAAGATTTCTACGTGGTGTTTTGTTGCAGTTGATCAGTCTGACCCAAAACGTCATCTGTCCATTTCCTTCCACAGATGCTGTCGGAGCCACTGTGTTCTTCCTGCAGTTTGTTCTTTTACTTAGGATTCCAGCTCATGGAGCCTCGTGTCATTAATCAATGCCTTCCCTTGTCTCACCTTGCCTCCTACGCCTTGCATTGCACCGTGGGTTAAATATGATTGTAAGATTCAGTACTGCGTTCTACAGTTTCACTGAATGTAGGGTAACAGTGTAACAAGGCAATACAGCACTCATCTAAAAGACCACATGAAAGTATTTAATAGGCACTTGGACAGGTACGTGGATAGGATACGTTTAGAAGGATACGGGCCAAATGTGGGCATGAGACTTGTGCATATGAGATATTTGTCGGCATGGATGAGTTGGGCCGAAGGGCCTGCTTCTGTTGTTGTGTGCCACTATTAAGCTTATTATTACTTATTGCCTCAATCTTCTCCAGTTATTTGAAAATAAAAATCATCTCCAGAGCCCTGAATAACAATGAGTTAATAATAGCTGAGAAGTCATCTCCAAAGTACAATTAATAACAATTACGTGACGAAGAAAGACCATCCATTTTCGCTCAGCCACACCACGAGGCATTCCTGAAAAATATACAGAGTGCTGGAGTAACTCAGCGGGTCAGGCAGCATCTGTGGAGAACATGGATAGGTGACGTTTCACAGAGTGCTGGAGTAACTCAGCGGGTCAGGCAGCATCTGTGGAGAACATGGATAGGTGACGTTTCACAGAGTGCTGGAGTAACTCAGCGGGTCAGGCAGCATCTGTGGAGAACATGGATAGGTGACGTTTCACAGAGTGCTGGAGTAACTCAGCGGGTCAGGCAGCATCTGTGAAGAACATGGATAGGTGACGTTTCACAGAGTGCTGGAGTAACTCAGCGGGTCAGGCAGCATCTGTGAAGAACATGGATAGGTGACGTTTCACAGAGTGCTGGGGTAACTCAGCGGGTCAGGCAGCATCTGTGGAGAACATGGATAGGTGACGTTTCACAGAGTGCTGGAGTAACTCAGCGGGTCAGGCAGCATCTGTGAAGAACATGGATAGGTGACGTTTCACAGAGTGCTGGAGTAACTCAGCGGGTCAGGCAGCATCTGTGGAGAACATGGACAGGTGACGTTTCACAGAGTGCTGGAGTAACTCAGCGGGTCAGGCAGCATCTGTGGAGAACATGGATAGGTGACGTTTCACAGAGTGCTGGAGTAACTCAGCGGGTCAGGCAGCATCTGTGAAGAACATGGATAGGTGACGTTTCACAGAGTGCTGGAGTAACTCAGCGGGTCAGGCAGCATCTGTGGAGAACATGGATAGGTGACGTTTCACAGAGTGCTGGGGTAACTCAGCGGGTCAGGCAGCATCTGTGGAGAACATGGATAGGTGACGTTTCACAGGGTGCTGGAGTAACTCAGCGGGTCAGGCAGCATCTGTGGAGAACATGGATAGGTGACGTTTCGGGTCGAGATCCTTCTTCAGTTTATCCTTGTTTTCCAGAGATGCTGCCTGACCCACTGAGTTATAAGGTCATAAGGTTATAATTGATAGGAGTAGAATTAGGCCATTCGGCCCGATAAATCTACTCCGCCATTCAATCACGGCTGATCTATCTCTCCATACTAACCCCATTCTCCTGCCTTCTCCCTTTAACCTCTGACACCCGTACTAATCAAGAAAGAGTTACTCCAATCTGCAGATCTGCAGATGCATGTGGCCACATCTCACCCGACACGAGTATCATCCAGTTATGCAAAGGGTACAACTGGCAGAGTGCAAAGTGAAAAATACCAGAGAAACAAGGAACTGCAGATGCTAGTTTACAAAAAATAGGACTCAAAGTGCTGGAGTAACTCAGCGGGTCAGGCAGCATCTGTGGAGAACATGGACAGGTGACCTTGCGGGTCGGGACACTTCTTCAGACTGAGAAATTGTCCTCACCGTTCCCTGTTGACCTCCTCTCATTTTAAACCCCATGTTTCCCTGTATTAGTTTCAGCCCAAGCACTTTTGGACCAGTACTGCAGCTCTACAGTAGGGGGCAGTCACAGACTGTACATCTTCACGTACTGGGTTTCAGACAACAATCAGATCTACGAGGTGGTCCGGTATTTTCACTGAGTTGATCCGTAAGGTCAGATGCAAGAATTCTGCTAATAATGATACACACAAAGAAAAATAAATCACTCTAAATAACACCTCACAATTGGATTGGTATAGAGTGATATATAAATCATTTGGAGAGAGAGAGAGAGAGATCAAGTTAAAGGGGCAAAGTGTAAAGGAGATGTGCGGGGCAGGTTATATTTCTACACAGGGGGGTGCCTGGAAGGTGCTGTCGAGGGTGGTGGTGGAGGCAGATACGATAGTGGCGTTTAAAAGAGTGGCGCCGTGGGTAGAGTTGCTGCCTCACAGCGCCAGAGACCCGGGTTCGCTCCCGACTACAGGTGCTGCCTGTACGGAGTTTGCACGCTCTCCCCATGAGTTTTCTCTGAGACACTTGGTTTCCTCCTGCACTCCAAAGACGGAACAAGTTAGTTGCCTGGTACAAGCGTAAATTGTCACTAGTGTGTTAGTGTGCGGGGATCGCTGGTCGGCGCGGACTCGGTGGGCGGAGTTGATAGGCCAAATGGCCAAATCCTGCTAGTAGAACTCTTCTTCTTCCGTGTGGCGTGCACAGCCTAAAGTTGTCGGACAACTTGTTCTATTTGATCTTCCGTTTGTGCACGTCGAGTTGATTGCATTAGTCGAAACAGGGCGGACTACGTGAAGGTTGCAATCTTCCACCCCGCTAGTAGAACATAAACTATCACGATACGAGTTAATTTTAAGAGTGTTGAAAATCCAATATTAACATTAAGAGAATTTTGTTTTACATTTATGACGAAGAAATGTATTTTCTAAATCCAATGGTTTACAGAAGTTTGTTCAAATTATGGCTTTGATAGAATATCACGAATACCACAAATGGCTGAATATACTGACATCTATTTGGATGAAACAGCAGCAAGATGGTGAGCGCTACAAGACACAATAGGTGAGGAGCACGATTTTTTTGTATGCAGATACGGGGTGGTGGTGGAGGCAGATACGATAGTGGTGTTTAAGAGGCTTTTTAGAAAGGCACGTGGATGAATGCATGAATAAGTTTATTGGCCAAGTATTCACATACAAGGAATTTGTCTTGGTGCTCCGCCCGCAAGTGACAACATGACATACAGTGACAGTCAGGAATTGCACATAAAACATAAGACATTAATAATAAAACATTATTGATTAAACATGTGAATTAAATAAATAACAGAGCAAAAGGAGACGACAGATTTTTGGTTATTGAGTAGAGCTACTTCTTGTGGAAAAAAAGCAGTTTGTATGTCTGGCTGTGGCTGTGGATATGCAGGGAATAGAGGGATGTGGATCACATGCAGGCAGAGGTGACTAAATAACATAGAGTACAGCACAGGACCAGTCCCTTCAGCACACACTATGTGTATTGAACATAATGGCAAGATAATCTAGTCTGCCTATGCAGGATCCAAATCCTGGCACCATGCTCGGCACAGACTTTGTGGGCCGAAGGGCCTGTTCCTATGCTGTCTGCTGTAGTGTAGTTTGGAGACACAGCTCAGAAGCAGGCCCTTCAGCCCACCGAGTCTGCAATCCCGGCACATTAACACTATCCTACACACTCTAGGGACAATTTACATTTAAACCAAGCCAATTAACCTACAAACCTGTACGGGTGGAAACTGAAGATCTCAGAGAAAACCCATGCGGTTACGGGGAGAACGTACAAACTCTACGCAGAGAACACCCGTAGTCGGGATTGAACCCGGGTCTCCGGCGCCGTGAGGCAGCAACTCTACCGCTACGCCACTGTGCCACGGTTCTATGCTCTGTATTTCACAAAGGTTTATCCCAGGCCATCCCATCGCTCACAGCAACATTTGCAGTTCAGCATTGCTGCTGCAAGTTACAACGCAGGTTAAACAGATTCATTTGCAATTCACGAGCAGATCCTGAAATGATGCTCGTCGCAAAAGACTGAACGTCACACTGTGAGCCTGCATGAGGCATCCCACTGCACAAATACATGCGGCGGGGAACAGTCATTCCCAACACAAAGCCTTGTCAATCACAAACGCCAGCACACGTTGCTGGGCCATTATCGTTCAATTTATTGCCAGTTCTAGATTCCACACATCCTTTGAATGTGGCAGCACTCCTGACTTAAGATCGCTGAAGATGAAGTTACCATGTCGCACTATTTGAATAAATAGGTTTCTCGGACACACACACATATATACACACACACATATATACACACACACACACATATATACACACACACACACACACACACACACATATATACACACACACACACATATAAATATATATACACACACACATATATACACATACATATACACACACACACACACACACACACATATATACACACACACACACATATAAATATATATACACACACACACACACACACACATATATACACACACACACACACACACACATATATACACACACACACATATAAATATATATACACACACACACACATATATACACATACATATACACACACACACACACACACACATATATACACATACATATACACACACACACACATATATACACACACACACATATATACACATACATATATACACACACACATATATATACACACACACATATATACACACACACACACATATAAATATATATACACACACACACACACACATATATACACACACACACACACACACACACACACACACATATATATATATATATATATATATATATATATATATGCTATGAGAATGCAGGGTGACTTGGACAGGTTGGGGGAGTGGGCAGATGCATGGCAGTTGAAGTTTAATGTGGATCAATGTGAGGTTATCCACTTTGGCATCCACTTAGGCAGATAACTATCTAAATGGCGTCGTTGGGAAAAGGGGAAGTACAACGGGATCTGGGGGTCCTTGTTCATCAGTCTATGAAAGTAAGCAGGGGGTACACAAAAAGCTGGAGAAACTCAGCGGGTGCAGCAGCATCTAAGGAGCGAAGGAGATAGGCGACATTGCCTATCTCCTTCGCTCCTTAGATGCTGCTGCACCCGCTGAGTTTCTCCAGCTTTTTGTGCACCCTCGATTCTCCAGTATCTGCAGTTCCTTCTTTAACACTATGAAAGTAAGCATGCAGGTTCAGCAGGCAGTGAAGAAAGCGAATGGCATGTTGGCCTTTATAACATGAGGAGTCGAGTATTGGAGCAAAGAGGTCCATCTGCAGTTGTACAGGGCCCTAGCGAGACCACACCTGGAATATTGTGTGCAGTTTTGGTCCCCTAATTTGAGGAAGGACATTCTTGCTATTGAGGGAGTGCAGCGTAGGTTTACATGTTTAATTCCCGGGATGGCGGGACTGTCATATGCTGAGAGAATGGATCAGTTGGGCTTGTACACTCTGGAGTTTAGAAGGATGAGAGGGGATCTCATTGAAACATATAAGATTGTTAAGGGTTTGGACATGCTAGAGGCAGGAAAGATGTTCCCGATGTTGGGGGAGTCCAGAACCAGGGGCCACAGTTTAAGAATAACGGGTAAGCCATTTAGAACGGAGACGAGGAAACACTTTTTCCTCACAGAGAGTTGTGAGTCTGTGGAATTCTCTGCCTCAGAGGGCAGTGGAGGCCGGTTCTCTGGATCCAATGCTCTGACCCCGCCACATTTGCTGAGCAACTCAACATCTATTACAGCAGGTTTGACAGGCCACACCCCCAGAATGACTGGACCCTCACCAGCAGTCCATCAATCACAGTGGATAAAAGGAAGGTTACATCTATACTGGGCCGCATCAACCCTCACAAAGCTTCTGGCCCAGACAGGCTCAGGGGCAAGGTGCTGAGGGAATGCTCAGTTCAGCTGGGTGATGTCATCACTCAGCTATTCCAACATCTCCTTGACTCCAGCTGTGTCCCACGGATGTGGAAGGAGTCTACACTTATACCGTTGCCGAAGAAATCTAACGCCAGGGAGATGAAGGACTTCAGACCGGTAGCACTCACATCCATTCTTTCCAAGTGTATGGAGAGGGTGGTAAGTGATCACCTCACTGCTATGGTGGTGGACAGGCTTGACCCACTCCAGTTCGCCTATAAGGCAAGGCGTGGCATGGAGGATGCCTGTTTGACTCTACTGGACACAGTTAGCAGACAGCTGGACTCCCCACACCCCCACACACGGATTTTATTTATGGATTTTTCTTCCGCTTTTAACACAGTCAACACAGTCACCCTCTGCAACCGCCTTCTGGATCTACAAGTCAACCCATCACTTATCCTGTGGATAAAAGACTTCCTGCAGGACCGGCCACAGCATGTGGTGGTAAATGGTTTTAAATCCAAGAACATGATTTTAAACACTGGTGTCCCCCAGGGTTGTGTTTTATTACCGATTTTATTTTCCATCTACACGAATAATGTAACAAACAATAACAGTGACATTCCCCTTTTTAAGTATGCAGACGATATGGCCCTGGTGCCCACATCAAGGATCATACTTCCGTGGCTGCCTACTATCAGCAGGTCAACATCTTGATGCTGTGGATCAAAGAGAGCTCTCTGGAGCTTAACATCTCCAAGAACAAGGAGCTGTGTTGTGGGGGAAGGCGAACATCTTCCCCCCAACCTCTCTTTGAACCTCTGAGGCTGAATGGGCAGACAGTCGAGCAGGTAGAGGCCTTTAGATACCTGGGCACAGAGATTGACACCTGCCTGTCCTTCTCCCAGCACACAGACTCTGTGTACAAGAAGGCACAGCAACGCCTGTTCCTGCTGAGGAAACTCAGGAGCTTTGATGTCAGACAGGACATTTTAACAGCTGTATATAAATCACTTATAGAATCTGTACTCACCTTTAACATCACATCCTGGTTCACCCTTACCTCTGTCAAAGACAAATCAAAGCTTTCCCGGATCATCAATCAAGCAAGCAAAATAACTGGCAAAACTCAAATTCAATTGTCAGTACTTCACACCCAGGCAGTTAAAAGGAAAGCCAACCTCATTACACAGGATCCCACCCACCCCCTGCACAAGTCCTTCCAACTTCTGCCATCAGGCCGCCGATATAAAGTCCCCCTATCCAAGAAAAACATCCACAAAAACTCGCTCATACCCATTGCCATAAATAGTTTAAATAATACATGATCAATGGACAAATTAACCCTGACGCACTGTCACTTTACACGGATCCACAACTTTCAACTTTTATCTTGTCTATTTTTACAGTTTCTAATCTTTATACTTGTTTTTAAGACCTATACACACTGAGTGTGCCCGCAGAAGGCTGTGTTGTATGATGACGGTTGTATGTTGTCTTGTTGTATGTTGAGCCACGTCAAAGAAGATTTTCTGTTACGACAGACAATAAAGTTTTCTGAATCTGAATCTGAACTGAACTTTCAAGAGAGAGCTAGATAGGGCTCTTAAAGAGAGCGGAGTCAAGGGGATATGGGGAGAAGGCAGGAACGGGGTACTGATTGGGGATGACCAGCCATGATCACATTGAATGGCGGTGCTGGCTCAAAGGGCCGAATGGCCTACTCCTGCAACTATTGTCTATTGTCTATATACACACATATATATATACACACACACACACACATATATATATATATACACACACATATATACACACACACACATATATATATATATACACACACATATACACACACACACACACACACACATATATATATATACACACACACACGTTCAAAAACAAACACCCAATAATAGTGTAAATAATAGTGCATAGTTCCTTTGTGCCTCACTCTTCCAGTTCACACTCATGCTCCTGCCCTGGGCTGTTGCGGCACTTGTGAGAACAGCGGGAGACACAGAGGCCATGACACGAGCCACTGCTCACACAGCTGGTGGTTCACTCAGGCCCAGATATGCCACTCAAGTGTCTCATTAAGGAGTGGATGTAATCAAACTGTGGAAGTTACCAGCTCCAGAGTTTGACTTCAATAAGAAGTAAATATTAGAATGCAATTTGCTGAATGTCAGAAATATTCACTAGAGAGGGCGCTGCCGTTATTAAGAATACTCGGTCTGACGTCGGGGAATTTAATGCTTGGCTCAACGACCCAATTGATATAATTGAGGAAATAACAGGAATGTGATGATCAAAAACTGCGTTTGACAAAACAGCACCAAAAATATTAGATCACTTGGATCTCCAGGATAATTAATACCCATGCATAAACAACCCTGATTACACAAGATAATGATTGCACTAATCAGTTCTCGGGATTAACAGAGTTATCATAACGTCATAAGTGATAGTAGAATTGGGCCATTCGGCCCATCAAGTCTGCTCCGCCATTCAATCAAAGTTCTAAATTGTCTTGTCTTAAACTCAGAACAGTACAGCACGGGAACAGGCCCTTCGGCCCACAATGTCTGTGCTGAACACGAGGCCAAAATGAACTAATTTCTACTGCCTACACTTAATCCATTTTCTTTCATACCCTGCACATCCATGTGCGTTAAATGCCACGATCGTATCTGCCACCACACCCCCAACAGCGTGCTCCAGGCACCCACCACCCTCTGTGTGAAAAAGAAACTTGCCCCGTACATCTCCATTTAATTTTGTCCTTCTCACCTGATGCCTTCTGGTCTTTGGTATTTCATCCCTGGGTGAAAGGTTCTGACCGTCTACCTGTCAACGCCTCTCAGAATTACTCATTATGCTTTTATCAGGTCTCCCCTCAAACTCCAATGATCCAGAGAAACAGGCCATGTTTGAGGTCACTTCTGTTGATCATTCCTACAAATGCTCCATGGAAAGGATTAAACGGATCTAGGAGCAGCACTTGGTAACTTGGCAACAGGGCCGACAGAGCAGACAACGCTCGGCAAGGAAGCTTCTTCCCCAGCTCTTCTCAGGCAGCTGATCCATCCGACCACAACCTGAATTACTATCTACTGCTGAAATTACCGTCAGTGGTGACCCTTGGACTATCCTTGATCGGGCTTTGCTGGCTTTACCTTGCACTAAACCTTATTCCCTTATGTATCTGTATGTATGGGCAGTCACGGTGGCGCAGCGGTAGAGTTGCTGCCTTATAGCAAAATGCAGCGCCAGAGACCCGGGTTCGATCCCGACTACGGGTGCTGTCTGTATGGAGTTTGTACGTTCTCCCCGTGATCTGCGTGGGTTTCTCCGATATCTTTGGTTTCCTCCCACACTCCAAAGACGTGCAGGTTTGTAGGTTAATTAGCTTGTTTAATTGGCTTGATAAAAATGTTCAATTATCCAAGTTGGCGATATGCAGAATATTGCCCTGCCGACTACAAAATTCAGAAGGTATCTGTATTATGTATCTGTATTACGTATACATGTATCTGTACACTGTAAATGGCTCGATTGTAATTATGCATTGTCTTTCCGCTGGCTGGTTAGCACGCAACAACAGCTTTTCACTGCTCCTCGCTACACGTGACAATAAACTGAACGTTAACTGTAAGTGCGAGTCTCTGGAGACATGCGATGTTTCGGATCGGAACTCTTCTTGAGTCGCGGACAAAACGTCGTCAATCTCCAGAGATGCCGCCTGACCGACTGAGTTACCGAGTCCGCCATGTTTTGTAATCTCCTCGGCTCCTGGGCTGAACCGGGCTGTGATGCAGTGTGCTCTCCACCGTACACCTGTTGCAGTCCAGGAGCCCATTGGTCGACCTGCCGCAAACCCGCCTCACGCACGAACGGGCTTCGCTGCGGATTGCGACCGCTCTCTAGAGACCAGTTAGCTTTTCATTAGAGCAGAAACAGCCCCTTCAGCCCACGCTGCCCTGGCGATCCCCGCACACTAGCACTATCCTACACACACTGGGGACAATTTACTATTTTACCGGAGCCAATTAACCTACTAATCTGCACGTCTTTGGACTGTGGTCGGAAACCGGAGCTCCCGTGGAAAACCCACGCAGGTCACGGGGAGAACGTACAAACTCCGTACAGACAGCACCCGTAGTCAGGATCGAACCCGGGTCTCTGGCGCTGTGAGGCAGCAACTCTACCGCTGCGCCACCGTGCGGGCTGTAGATCTCGGGGATGCAAGGTGCTGCTCTGCCTCGGCACGTTGGCTGCAAGTGTGTCACCAGGCAGTGAAGATCCACACTGCAGAGCCATGCTGTCTGATTTATCATTCACTTTGCATTTGACCTTGCCTTTTACCGCAGCAAACATGTTGGAAAGCACTTTGCGTCCTAATAGACTCCAAGTTCGGAAGGACTGCACATTTAGAATAGTTATTTCAGCGTTAAAAGAATATAATAGAAGATCAGAAGGTCATCAGGAATAGGAGCAGAATTAGGCCATTCGGCCCATCCAGTCTACTCCGCCATTCAATCATGGCTGATGGAAACTTAGAAAAAATAGGTGCAGGAGTAGGCCATTTGGCCCTTCGAAGCCAGCACCGCCATTCAATATGATCATGGCTGATCATCTAAAATCAGTACCCTGTTCCTGCATTTTCCACCATATCCCTTGATTCCTTTAGCTGTGAGAGATAGATCAGGCATGATTGAGCTCTCTCTTGAACACATTCAGTGAATTGGCCTCCCTGGCCCTCTGAGGCAGAGAATTCCACAGATTCACAACTCTCTGGATGAAAAAATGTTTCCTCATCTCAGTCCTAAATGGCCATCCCCTTATTCTTAAACTGTGACCCCTGGTTTTGGACTCCCTAATAATTCGGTAACATTTTTCCTGCATCTAGCCTGTTCAATCCTTTAAGAATTTTACATGTTTCTATAAGATCCCCTCTCATCCTTCTAAATTCCAGTGAATACAAGCCCAGTCGACCCTTTCTTTCATCATCTATCAGTCCTGCTATCTTGGAATTAACCTGGTGAATCTACGCTGCACTGCCTCAAGAGCAATAATGTCCTTCCTCAAATTAGAAGACCAAAATTGCACACAATACTCCAGTTGCGGTCTCACCAGGGCCCTGTCCAAATGCGGTTGGACCTCCTTGCTCCTAAAATTCTCTAGCAGTGAAGGCCAACATGCCATTTGCTTTCTTCACTGCCTGCTGTACCTGCATGCTTACTTTCAGTGACTGATATGCAAGGACCCCCAGGTTCATTGCACCTCCCATTTTCCTAATCTGACACCATTCAGATAATAATCTGCCTTCTTGTTCTTGCCACCAAAGTGGGTAACCTCACATTTATCCACATTATACTGCATCTGTCATGCATCTGCCCACTCACCCAACCTATCCAAGTCACCCTGCAGCCTCATAGCATCCTCCTCGCAGCTCACACTGCCACCCAGCTTTGTGTCATCCGCAAACTTGGAGATGTAACATTTAATTCCCTCGTCTAAATCATGAATATATATTGTAAATAACTGGGGTCCCAGCACCGAGCCTTGCGGCACCCCACTAGTCACTGATCTATCTATCTCTCCCTCCTAACCGCATTCCCCTGCCTTCTCCCCACAACCTCTGACACCCGCACTACTCTGTACTGATCACATCGCAGAAGTTTAAAAGTGGACCCTGGATGGGAGAAGTTTAATTATTTGATCGCCTGGCCTTTGGATAGTGGGGGGGGGGGGGGGGGGGGGGGGGGATACTGCAAGCATGAACTGTAACATTCGAAGAAAAGGCTGGAGCTAGGCTTGATTTGGGGCAATGAAATGTTGCTCAGAATACAAAACAGCACATTTGCACCCAAAAGGAGCCAAGCGAACCAATTTCAGAAGTTGTCAAAGCGTTGAGTGGATTCTCCGTGTGAGAGAGCAGGCGCCACGATGAGTGCTGGCAGCTCTCGGGAGGAACGCCGGCACGCTTCGCTGCCTCGACATTAAACTGCATGTTTACTGAGCCATGGACATGTCGGGTGTGGAGGCTGGAGGCAAAGGGCCGGGGCAAATTGCATTTTACAAATCTTACGTTCATCTTGTGCTGATTGAACGAGATGTCCGATCCCAGAGTCAGACTCCATTGCGGAATCTACCCAGCCAGTGTCACAGCACTGAGACAGTCTGTCAGCATTGGTGTTATAATCAGAGCATTGCTCATGAATGATTATATATTTGGGCAGCACAGTGGCAGAGTTGCTGCCTCACAGCGACGGAGACCCGGGTTTAATCCAGACTACGGGTCATTTGCAAGTTGGGCCACGGGCCGGTTTCCACGCTGTATCTCTCTCGCCACTCGCTTGCTTTCACCTTCACTCTCCTCTTCGACATTTAACCGTGTCACTCAAACAGACAGACAGCCGTCACAGATAGACACAAAGTGCTGGAGTAACTCAGTGCATCAGGCAGCATCTGTGGAGAACGTGGAGAGGTGACGTTTCATAAGGTCAAAGTGATAGGAGCAGAATTAGGCCATTCGGCCCATCAAGTCTACTCCGCCATTCAATCATGGCTGATCTATCTCTCCCTCCTAACCCCATTCTCCTGCCTTCTCCCCATAACCTCTGACACCTGCACTGATCAAGATTCTATCTATCTCTGCCTTCAAAATATCCACTGACTTGGCCTCTGCAGCCGTCTGTGGCAAAGAATTCCACAGATTCACCACCCTCTGACGAAAGCAATTCCTCCTCATCTCCTTCCGAAAGGAACGTCCTTTAATTCTGAGGCTGTGACCTCTAGTCCTAGACTCCCCCACTGGTGGATACATCTGCTCCCCATCCACTCTATCCAGGCCTGTCACTATTCTGTACGTTTCAATGAGGTCCCCCATCATTCTTCTAAACTCCAGCGAGTACAGGCCCAGTGCCGACAAACGCTCATTCCTGGGATCATTCTTGTAAACCTCCTCTGGACCCTCTCCAGAGCCAGCACATCTTTCCTCAGAAATGTTTTGGGCCGGGAGTCTGAGACAGCTGCTTCACATTAACCCATTGAGCCGAGCCCCAAGATCCTCATTCACCAGCAGCAAAAAACTCACCGCTAACTACTGCTGATATTCTAGACCAAGAGGTCACTTAAATGGACCAGGCGCCATAGTGGAAAGGGGGGTGAGATTTTTTTGTAAAATTGGCCATCTCTGCCTTGTTGTAATTTAGTTAATGTAAATCGCTAAAGTTAATTAAATGGGCAGCAGTGGAGGAAAATGACATTAATTTCCTTATCGTGGCACGGCCTCCTGGTACTCTGCTGATAAAGGTTGATACCGTCTTCATTAAATTTAAGCATTTCATGTTGAAACTCACTGCACTGTTTGCAAGCAAGTTCTAACACGTCGCTGCTAAAACGACGAGCTTTTATAGTCTATGCGGTTGTGAAATCAGTGCTCAAGAGACAAGAGTGTTTTATTGTCGTGTGCCCCAGACAGAACAATGACATTCTTACTTGCTGAAGCACAACAGAATATTGAAGAGCATTGAATATAGGAGTAGGGAAGTAATGTTAAAATTGTACAAGGCATTGGTGAGACCAATTCTGGAGTATGGTGTACAATTTTGATCCCCTAATTATAGGAAGGATGTCAACAAAATAGAGAGAGTACAGAGGAGATTTACTAGAATGTTGCCTGGGTTCCAGCAACTAAGTTACAGAGAAAGGTTGAACAAGTTGGGTCTTTATTCTTTGGAGCGCTGAAGGTTAAGGGGGGACTTGATTGAGGTCTTTAAAATGATGAAAGGGATAGACAGAGTTGACGTGGATAAACTTTTCCCATTGAGGGTAGGGAAGATTCAAACAAGAGGGCATGACATGAGAATTAAGGGACAGAAGTTTAGGGGTAACATGAGGGGGAACTTCTTTACTCAGAGAGTGGTGGCTGTGTGGAATGATCTTCCAGCAGAAGTGGTGGAGGCAGGATCGATTTTAACATTTAAAAGTAAAGTGGATAGGTATATGGACGGGAAGGGAATGGAGGGGTATGGTCTGAGTGCAGGTAGATGGGACTAGGGGAAAATAAATGGTCGGCACGGACTGGAAGGGCCGAGAAGGCCTGTTTCCGTGCTGTAATTGTTATATGGTTATATGGTTATTAGAATATGGAAACATAGTACACTATAAATATAATAAACGAGAACAAAAATGTTCAGTGTGTGTATATATATATATATACATACTCACAATATACAGATGTGTACATACACAGATGTATGTATATATTCACAGGTGTGTGTGTGTTTGTATATATATATATATATATATATATATATATATATATATATATTAATATGCACACACACATAAATACACACCACATACACACACACACGTATACACCAGACCAAGTGGGATCCGTTGGGCCCCGTTCCCCAACGCAATATTCCGCCTCTCACCCATAGCCCTCAACTGCGCAGGCGCGGCCCATTTTCCCTCATCCCACTGCTCTCCCTCCCCCTCCTCTTCACCCTCCCTCTCCTTTCCTCTCTCCTCCTCACCTCTCCCTCCCTCTCCTTTCCCCGATCCTCAGTCACTCCCTCCCTCCCTCCATAACCCCTCTCCCCTCCCTACCAGCCTCCTCTCCCTCTATCTCCCTGCTCCCCCACTCCTCACCCCTCCCCTATCCCACTCCCCCACTAAACACAATGTTTAAATAACACTTCTCCTCCTCCCCTCCCCCACTCTCTCCCTCTCCTTACAACAATGTAACACATCTCTCATTGCACTGGGAGTCTTGTTATTTGTTAACATTATAACGGGCAGGGCAAGTTTTAAAATGAAAAGTTTTTTTTTAATGTGAAAAGTGAATTTTTTAAAGTTTAAAAATATAACATCAATCTGAGCGGAACGATGGGACGCTGCTCTGTTTTTGAAAACGGATTTTTTTCCTTCTATGTAAATGAGATTCCATTGTGATGTCATTGTGGGGTGCAACACTGCTGACGGGCAGTTTATGTAAATTAAATCCTATTGTGACGTCTTAAGCTGCTAAGCGTCAGTGCAAGTTTAAGTGCTTTTTGTCAAACTGGATTTTGTAAAGTTTAAAATGTGAATAACGTAAAATATACCATCAATCTGAACAAAACATGATACACCACACCCCAGGACAATGGCGAGTAAGGTGGGCCATTGTAGCGCTATTGTGTACCATTTTGGCATAATTTCAGGAACATCGGGACAGACAGACATAGAAACAAACAAGATGAGAGTTTTAGTAATATACTAGACCAACTGGGACCTGTTGGGTCCCTGTCGCACGCGAAGAGGCCTGGTCAACCCGTTCCTCAACGCAACCCATTCCCCAACGCAATATTGCACCACTAACCCGTAGCTCCCACGGGAGGCGTGGTCCCCAACCTGTTGCCGAACGTAAGATTCCAGCACCCCCCTGCCTCCCCCAGTACTGGACTGACAAAACAGTGCAATTGCACTTCCCCAATTGCAATACCAATTCACCCTCCCTCTCCTGTCCTGCCAAGAGCTGGAGTAAGTGTTGTATGATGGAAACATTGTTGCAAAAGCCGGGTGGAGGACTGTGATATCCCCGTTCAGGTGAAAACCTGGTGGAAGCACAGAGTGTTCCTGTATTGCAACTTTGTATCGAAGTCTGTTGGAAGCTGGTGCTGCAAGGATTTTAACAGTAAAGATCGTGTTAAAGTTGGCTTTTTTAAACCTTGAAATATCAAGAACTTGTGAAATATAACATCAAACCTGAAAGAAACTTGATTAGACCGACGACGGGAAAAAGCTGAGTAAGATTCTGTAAAAATGTTTGCGTTATTGTGCACTGTTTTGGCATAGCTCCTTGAGATCACAGACAGACAGACAAACAAGTCGAGACTTTTAATAGTATATATATATATATATATATATATATATATATATATATATATATATATATATATACTATTAAAGATAGAAGCTTCCAACATGTAAAAGTAAGGAGTTGGCTGTACAAAGCAAAGCTACTATTCCATTGCTCAGCGGGCTGCGAGCTGACAGCACAGAGCTCCTGGTGACAACATGTACTGCCCTTTATCTCAGATGAGCCACTCTCGGGGATGCTGGCCTTGCCCTGTCCCGGCACTCACACTCACTCCGTTGTGTTGTAATGAGCTCCCAGTAGAATGAACGCATCTGCTTCCGATGACCTTACAGCCCGGCGGCACAAGCTACCAGCGTCGGCCAGGTGACCCGTTCCCAATGTGAAGCCCCTTGAGCACAAAAAATCATCCCAGACCTAGAATCGATGGTCGGGGAGAGTGGATGGTCTGACATGTGTTTCTAAATGAGAAAAGACACAAAGTGCTGGAGTAACTCAGCGAACTCCTCTCCTGCAGTGGTCTCAACACAGGCGGCACGGTGGTGCAGCGGTAGAGTTGCCTCCTTACTGCGCCAGAGACCCGGGTTCAATCCTGACTACAGTCTGTACAGAGTTTGTATGTTCTCCCCGTGACTGCGTGGGGTTTCTCCGAGTGCTCCGGTTTCCTCCCACACTCCAAAGACGTGCAGGTTTGTAGGTTAATTGGATTTGATAGAGAATAGAAACATAGAAATTAGGTGCAGGAGTAGGCCATTCGGCCCTTCGAGCCTGCACCGCCATTCAATATGATCATGGCTGATCATCCAACTCAGTATCCCGTACCTGCCTTCTCTCCATACCCTCTGATCCCCTTAGCCACAAGGGCCACATCTAACTCCCTCTTAAATATAGCCAATGAACTGGCCTCAACTACCCTCTGTGGCAGAGAGTTCCAGAGACCCACCACTCTCTGTGTGAAAAAAGTCTTTCTCATCTCGGTCTTAAAGGATTTCCCCCTTATCCTTAAGCTGTGACCCCTTGTCCTGGACCTCCCCAACATTGGGAACAATCTTCCTGCATCTAGCCTGTCCAACCCCTTAAGTATATTGTTCCTGGTGCGTGTAGGATAGTGTTCGTGTGCGGAGATCACTGGTCGGCGCAGACTCAGTGGGTAAAGGGCCTGTTTCTGTGCTGTATCTCTAAGCTGAGCTAAACAGTGTCAGTGAAAGGATGCACACTTCAGGCATCGCAAGCATCACATTTGAGGTTCACCAGGTTAATTCCCGGGATGGCGGGACTGTCATATGCTGAGAATGGAGTGGCTGGGCTTGTATACTCTGAAATTTAGAAGGATGAGAGGGGATCTTATTGAAACATATAGGATTATTAAGGGTTTGGATACGCTAGAGGCAGGAAACATGCTCCCGATGTTAGGGGAGTCCAGAACCAGGGGCTGTTATATGGTTATATTGGTCTGAGTGCAGGTAGATGGGACTAGGGGAAAATAAATGGTCGGCACGGACTGGAAGGGCCGAGAGGGCCTGTTTCTGTGTTGTAATTGTTATATGGTTATATGGTTACAGGTTAAGAATATGGGGTAAGCCATTTAGAACGGAGACGAGGAAACGCTTTTTCACACAGAGAGTGGTGAGTCTGTGGAATTCTCTGCCTCATGGAGGCCAGTTCGCTGGATACTTTCAAGAGAGAGCTAGACAGGGCTCTTGAAGATAGTGGAGTCAGGGGATATGGGGAGAAGGCAGGAATGGGGTACTGATTGTGGATGATCAGCCATGATCACATTGAATGGCAGTGCTGGCTCGAAGGGCCGAATGGCCTCCTCCTGCACCTATTGTCTATTGTCTATTACCCTAAACCAATCCAAGGCATTTGAATTAACCAAATGTGTTCTGCTGAGATTCTAAACAACGAGCTTCAGTCTGGAGATCCATCTCAATGATGTTTGGTGGGAGAATAAAGAAAAAAACAATAACACTTTGCAGTGACAAGCTGCTCTGATGCGACGTATGCATGAGTGGCACTGACACACACGCACACACACCAAAAATAACACTACCATCCCATTGCTCAATTCTGACATCGCAAACACTGTCCTGCACAAACCAGCTACACTTAAACAATGTGGAGGAAGGAACTGCAGATTCTGGTTTTAACTGAAGATAGACACAAAATGCTGGAGTAACTCAGCAGGACAGGAAGCATCTCTGGGGAGAAGGAATGGGTAACGTTTCGGTTCGAGACCCGTCTCCAGCCTAGACCCGAAACGTCACCCATTCCTTCTCTCCAGAGATGCTGCCTGTCCCGCTGTTTGCAGGCTACGTATAGATGGTCCCCGATTTACGATGCTTCGACTTACAGAATTTCAACTTCACGACGGTGAAAACCGTGGGCAACGGCAGCGAGCCGCAGCTCGCAACCGGCCACGTGATCGCGTGGCCCTTCAGCCAACCCCAGCGATCACCCCCACACTAACACTATCCTACACACACTAGGGACAATTTACAATGATACCAAACCAATTAGCCTGCAGACCCGTACGTCTTTGGAGTGCGGAAGGAAACCGGAGAAAACCCACGCAGGTCACGGGGAGAAGGTACAATCACCGTACAGACAGCGCCCGTGGTCAGGATCGAACCCTGGTCTCTGGCGCTGTGCGGCAGCAACTCGACCGTTGCGCCACCGTGCCACCCTGGGATTCCCCAAATTATTACATTTTAAAATAAAATCAATGTACGTCTGCATCTAGAGTTATGCAAAGCGGATTCCGCTAAATAATTCTGTGACAATAGTCGTCTCGTGTCTGAATATTTGATGGCATTGTTGTTCAGACAGCGTGGTTCATCTTTATGCATCTGGGAAATGGTGCCCTTGTGCCTCTGCTAATTTCATTGCACTCTCTCTTTAACAGGGAGAGGTTAGCGCCGTGCATTAATCATTTATTCGCTATTATCTTGTAACTGTTCCCTGTTGAATAATCTACTTTCCCTGACATCTTTTCGACCGCGTCCGACTGCACACATGACGGAAACTGTCCATGTAGCTGCTAAAATCTTCAGATTCATTCATTCTATAATTGGGGAATTGAGGACTTTTCTTCCCCAATCACTCTTGCCACTTCTATCACGTTTGAAAGGTAGGAGTTACAAAATGCCCCCGTGACAGGGAACGTCGCTGAACAGTTGTATGTTATGTTATGACATTTTTCCTCCCCCCCTCCCCGCTGTTGAAGCCAATGAGGAAGATAATTGGTGGGATTTCCGCACTGCAGTCGATCGCAGCAGCCTCAGTAACAAGCGCCTCTGTTCAAGGTTTAAACTGCGGTTGCCATAGCGTTGCAAAGCATTGTTCTTCACCAGCAAGAAACAGGGACTGCAGCTCAAATCACTTTGGTTTGTGGCCGGACAGCTTTAATAGACAATAGGCAATAGGTGCAGGAGTAGCCAGCACCACCATTCAATGTGATCATGGCTGATCATCCCCAATCAGTACCCCGTTCCTGCCTCCTCCCCATATCCCCAGACTCCGCTATCTTTAAGAGCCCTGTCTAGCTCTCTGTTGTAAGTATCCAGAGAACCGGCCTCCACCGCCCTTTAAGGGCCTGTCGCGCTTGGCAATTTTTCTGGCGACTGTCGGCATCATCGCCTGACGTATCGGGTCACCGGAAAATTCGCGGCGCGATGACGTATTGACGCGCGGGGTTTTTTGAAGTGCCACAACATTTATTTTTGTCGCCGCTGGATTTTGAAACGTTCTAAATCTTTTGGCGACCCTGATATGACGGCAAGTGGGACAGGGCCTTTAGCCTCCCATTAACCCCTCCCACCAGATGCCGTTGTGGGTCACGCTAAGCAAAGGCTCTACCTTTCCTTATGTTTTCAGCTTTCACCCTAAATGTACTTCAAGTCCCATCAACATTAACATGGAAGGTAGACACAAAATGCTGGAGTAACTCAGCGGGACAGGCAGCATCTCTGGAGAGACGGAATGGGTGACATTTCGGGTCGAGACCCTCCTTCAGTCTGGAGAAAGGTCTCGACCCGAAACGCCACCCATTCCTTCTCTCCAGAGACGCTGCCTGTCCCGCTGAGTTACTCCAGCATTTTGTGTCTATCTTCGGTGTAAACCAGCATCTGCAGTTCCTTCCTAAACGTGAATGCGGACACTTGCCTGAATCTAAGAGCTCCTTGCATTCTTGCTGACAACACCTCTGAAAATCCCCTCCTCACCACCTACGGGACGGTGGCGCAGCGGCAGGGTCGCTGCCTCGCAGCACCAGAGATCCCGGTTCGATTCTGACTACGGATGCTGTCTGTACGGAGTCTGCACGTTCTCCCCGTGACCGTGTGGGTTTGCTGCGGTTTCCTCCCACATTCCAAAGACGTGCAGATTTGTCGGCTATTTGGCTTCTGTAAAGTTGTCCCTGTTGTGTGTGTAGGATAGAACTAGCGTACGTATGGGGTGATCACTGGTCGACACGCACTCGCTGGACCGAATGGCCTGTTCCTGCACTGTGTCTTTAATGTGAAGAAATGTCTCCTCATCTCAGAGCTAATTGGGTGCCCCCGTGCCCCGAGTACTGGCTGATGGTGCACTAATCTCTCATCATAGATGAACCCGTGTCCTGAGGAATCAATCCGTCTACGTCACATTAATTCCAAGCCATGGAAATCGTGCTTTAATTACAGAGAATAAAAACAGGGGCAGAGAAAAACTATAATGGAGGGGAAATTGTTGAAATGAACCTTCCAAAGGCATTTGGTGAAGTGGAGATGAAAGGAAGGTTAAGAAAACGGAAGCTCAGAGAATGAAGGGCCCGTCCCACTTTCACGATCCATTTCACGACCGTTTATACTCGTGGACATTTTTCATCAGGCTAGAAAAACGCCCCGACCTACTAGATGCCAGGAGTAGCTACGACTAGCATCACGGCCTGCTACGGCCTCCCACGACCTCGTGACGATCGTGATGCGAGTATGAGTCAAGGGCAAACTCTGCAGAGGTCGTGAAAGTGGGACAGGTCCTTCAGGAAGCAAGAGGTGGAGGGGAAAATACTGCCCGCATAGCTCAAGTTCAAGTCACATTTATTGCCACATGCACCAATTGGTACAGTGAGGTTTGAGTTACCATGCAGCTGTACGAATAAAATGAACACAACACACGATAGAATGTAACATGAGCATCCCCCACACGGCGGAATCAACGTTTCCCACTGTGAGGGAAGGCAATAAAGTTCTGCCATCTCCCTCTAGTGTCAGAGTGAGTGGGCATTTTCAGATCAGAGGATGATAGATAGTGATTTCAAGCCAGCCCAATGTGAAGGCAGGAACAGGGTACTGATTGGAGATGATCAGCCATGATCACATTGAATGGCGGTGCTGGCTCGAAGGGCCGAATGGCCTACTCCTGCACCTATTGTCTGTTGGCCTGGCTACCAAACTCCTCAATATCAATAGTAAACAAAATAACTTTATCAACAAATCACTAGGGCGGCACGGTGGCGCAGCAGTTGAGTTGCGGCCTCACAGCGCCACAGACCCGGGTTTGTTCCCAACTACGGGTGCTGTCTGTACGGTATTTCTCCCCGTGACCGCGTGGGTTTTCTCCGAGATCTTCGGTTTCCCCCCCACTCCAAAGACGCGCAGGTTTGTGTGTTAATTGGCTTGGTGTATGTGCAAATCGTCCCTAGTGTGTGTGGGATTGTGTTAGTGTGCGGGGATCGCTGGTCGGCGCCGACTCGGTGGGCCGAAGGGCCTGTTTCCCCGCTGTATCTCTGAACTAAACTAGACTAAGAACTCAAGCCATCCAAATGGTCTTCCTTCTCACATAAAATGGAATGCCTCTTCCTATACCAAGCCTTTAACCATGAGTTCATCTTCCACAGGAGTTTGGAGTTTAGATATACATGCTGGATACAGGCCCTTCAGCCCACCAAGTCCATACTGACTATCATATTGGAGTTTAGAAGGATGAATGGGAGTCTTATTGAAACATATAAGATTATTATGGGTTTGGATACGCTAGAGGCAGGAAACATGTTCCCGATGTTGGGGGTGTCCAGAACCAGGGGCCACAGTTTAAGAATAAGGGGTAAGCCATTTAGAAAGGAGACGAGGAAACACTTTTTCTCACAGAGAGTTGTGAGTCTGTGGAATTCTCTGCCTCAGAGGGCGGTGGAGGCCGGTTCTCTGGATACTTTCAAGAGAGCTAGATAGGGCTCTTAAAGATAGCGGAGTCAGGGAATATGGGGAGAAGGCAGGAACGGGGTACTGATTGGGGATGATCAGCTATGATCACATTGAATGGCGGTGCTGGCTCGTAGGGCTGAATGGCCTACTCCTGCACCTATTGTCTATATATACACACATACGTATATATATATATATATATATATATATATATATATATATATATATACACACACACACATATATATATATATACACACACACACATTTATACACACACTCACTTACACACATATATATATATATATATATATCCACTCCCTATACACTGGGGCAATTTACACGGCAGAGCAAAATCAATCTGCAATCACGGGAAGTGGGAGGAAACCGGAGCACCCGTAGGAAAGAAAGGCAGTCACAGGGAGAACGTGCAAACTCCACACGGAAAGCACTCAAAGTCTCTGGCGCAGTGAGGCTGCAACTTATACCGACTGCACCATTGTGCCGGCGTGAACCTATTTAGTCATAAGCCAATGTGCATGAGGCTTGGGTAACATTTCAGTGGAGTATTTTGGGAGACCAGGAAGCCTGAATGGTGAGGGCACTCCCTCAATCTGTCTATGCCCTTGGCTAGGGAGCTGTAGGATTCAGGAGAAATTGGATGCATTCATGTAGCTCCTGGTGCTCTCCCAACAACCCCCTTGTCTAACATCTCCAGCAATGACCATCAGCTTCATTGGACCTGGCACCTCTCTTGGTTAAGATGTCGTTATACTGGTCCTAGACGGGCAACATACCACCCCTGGCAGAGCGTTTCAGGCACAACCACTCTCTGTGTAGAAACAACTTGCCCCGTACACCTCCTTTCAACTTTGTCCCTCTGACCTGAAAGCTGTGCCTTCTGGTCTTTGAGACAAAGGTTCTGACTGTCTACCATGTCTATGCCCATCATAATTATATACATTTCCATCGGTTCTCACCTCAGCCTCTGACGCCCCAGAGAAAACAATCCTAGTTTGCCCAACCTCTCCCGACAGCTAATGCCTTCTAATTAACCATATAACCATATAACAATTACAGCATGGAAACAAGCCTTCTCGGCCCTTCCAGTCCGTGCCGCCCATTTATTTTCCCCTAGTCCCATCTACCTGCACTCAGACCATACCCCTCCATTCCCTTCCCGTCCATATACCTATCCACTTTACTTTTAAATGTTAAAATCGATCCTGCCTCCACCACTTCTGCTGGAAGATCATTCCACACAGCCACCACTCTCTGAGTAAAGAAGTTCCCCCTCATGTTACCCCTAAACTTCTGTCCCTTAATTCTCATGTCATGCCCTCTTGTTTGAATCTTCCCTACCCTCAATGGGAAAAGCTTATCCACGTCAACTCTGTCTATCCCTTTCATCATTTTTAAAGACCTCAATCAAGTCCCCCCTTAACCTTCTGCGCTCCAAAGAATAAAGACCTAACTTGTTCAACCTTTCTCTGTAACATAGATGCTGGAACCCTGGCAACATTCTAGTAAATCTCCTCTGTGATTGTTGACATCCTTCCTATAATTAGGCGACCTAATAGATAATTCATTCTGCTTTCTGATCATAGACACGAAAAGCTCAGCGGCTCAGGCAGCATCTCTGGAGAAAAGGAGTAGGTGACGTTTTGGGTCGAGAACCTTCTTCAGGTAAACCTTTTCTGCAATTGTTTAAAATAATGTACAAAAGTTTTGAGCTGAGGTAATTTGGTTACCTGAATCAATAACCAGCCTCTCTCCTCAGACACAAAAACCATTAAGTTCTATCAAGGGGCAAGAGTGTTTTATATGTCCTGAAACAGAACAATGAAAATCCTACTTGTAGCCGGGCAACAGGTAAGTAAACATAGTGTTAAAGAAGGAACTGCAGATGCTGGAGAATCGAGGGTTACACAAAAAGCTGGAGAAACTCAGCGGGTGCAGCAGCATCTAAGGAGTGAAGGAGATAGGCGACGTTTCGGGTCGAGACCCTTCTTCAGACTGGTCAGGGATCAGGGAAACGAGAGATATAAACAGTGATATGGAGAGATAAAGCAAGAACAATGAGTGAAAGATATGCAAAAAAGTATTGGTGATAAGAAAAACAGGCCATTGTAAGCTGTTTCTGGTGTGAAAATGAGAAGCTAGTGCGACTTGGGGGGGGGGGGGGGGAGATGGTGAAGGAATGTCAGGGCCCGAGGGCTGAGGGAGAGGTGGGGGGGTGGGGGGAAAGGAGCAGTCTGGGTTAACAGAAACATAGTACTCTGTCAACCCCATCACAAACACAACAACAGAAATCAGTACATGCATAAAACAACAGACGGACAAATAAATAGGCAGCAATAGACTGGTGAAGGCTTGTCGCAAGGCTAAGCAGAAAAAGGTTCAACAGCAACTAATTGCGTTCTGTGGCTCAACCGCAGGCTAGTAATGAGCTAGTAAACCGGGAGACAAAGAATTTGTCTGTGCAAGTCCAGTAGAATGGAGCTCTTGTTAGCATGGAAGTCGACACAGCAGCATCCAGAACCAGGGGCCACAGTTTAAGAATAAGGGGTAAGCCATTTAGAATGGAGACGAGGAAACACTTTTTCTCACAGAGAGTGGTGAGTCTGTGGAATTCTCTGCCTCAGAGGGTGGTGGAGGCCGGTTCTCTGGATGCTTTCAAGAGAGAGCTAGATAGGGCTCTTAAAGATAGCGGAGTCAGGGGATATGGGGAGAAGGCAGGAACGGGGTACTGATTGGGGATGATCAGCCATGATCACATTGAATGGCGGTGCTGGCTCGAAGGGCCGAATGGCCTACTCCTGCACCTATTGTCTATTGTATAATAATAGGCAGCAATCAGGTGAGGGGGGGGGGAAGAGATTTAATAGGAATGCGAGGGGTAACTTTTCCACACAAAGGGCGGTGTGTGTATGGAACGAGCTGCTGGAGGAAGTAGTTGAGGCAGGGATTATCCCAACGTTTAAGAAACTGGTACATGGATAGGACAGGTTTAGAGGGATATATGGGCCAAACGCAGGCAGGTGGGACTAGTATAGATGGGACATCTTGGCCGGTGTGGGCAAGTTGGGCTGAAGGGCCTGTTTACACACTGTATCACTCTATGACTCCAGTGCACAGATGGGTAGAATTCTGCAATTCTACCAATTGCACACCTAAAATACCCAAGCCTATAGAGTTTGGAGTCTACTTGGAGGTTGTAGTGTTTAATAGCCTGTATGTGTATGTGCATGCGTAGAGCTGCTAATGTGTGGAATTCTATGCCACAGGTAGTTGAGGCCAGTTCATTGGCTATATTTAAGAGGGAGTTAGATGTGGCCATTGAGGCTAAGGGGATCAGAGGGTATGGAGAGAAGGCAGGTACAGGATATTGAGTTGGATGATCAGCCATGATCATATTGAATGGCGATGCAGGCTCGAAGGGCCGAATGGCCTTCTCCTGCACCTAATTTCTATGTTTCTATGTTACAAAGGAATATAGTACTGAATGTTCAAGAAGGAACTGCAGATGCTGGAAAATCAAAGGTAGACAAAACTGCTGGAGAAACTCAGCGCTGCCTATCTCCTTCGCTCCATAGATGCTGCCGCACCCGCTGAGTTTCTCCAGCAGTTTTGTCTACCTACAGAACTGAATTCCTGCTATCACCAATAAACCAGCAGCCAAACGTTTTGAAAAGTGACATCCAAAGCACAACATCGATGGCTTTGTGACAACCTACGCTGAGCCAGTTGACAAGAACATTCACATTCACTTGTCATTGCCTCCACTCTTTAGTGAGGTTGCATATCCCATTACCGAGTGACAATGCATGGAATAATAATCAGGGACATTAAAGTAATTTATCAACTGCAGCATAATAGCTTACGGAATTATATAGTGTACCAATCTATTGCAGGGAATTAGTATAATTTGCTCAAAATTGCTCAAAAACCATTCTCTCTTTGCCTGAAAGGTCATTGAAAGTAGCCAACAATTATGATCTGGGTGACCAGCAGAGAGATTGAATTGACCAATGGTTTAAAAAGCTCTTCGATAACAAAGCGATAGATAAAAGATGTTCGCAGCTTGACCTGATGACATCTGCAGTCGAGCTTTTTGCCAGTGGCATTTCTCATCAGACAACCTTTGTGGCATTTAAATACGCCAGTAGTGTGTCACTGATTCCCATTTGTATATGTGAGCGCTGAGATCAGTCCGTTAGCTGTAATAGACATGTTTCTTGCGAGCAGGGAGACTAATTGAGCTGGCCACCTTTATACACGGCAGAGTTGAGCCAGGCAAATCTACTAACAAGTTCCATCACCAGATTCAAAGATGACAGGTTAAGAAATATATTTCTAACCCAGTCCATAAAACACATTTCTGTATCAGGCTAATATAACTAATCTTTAGAATAGCAGAATCAATACTTGTTAGGGGATAGGAGATAAAGCTCTCCCTTGATTTAAAGTTGAAGAATATTAGAGGCATTTGCTGAAAGATTTATAGAGTTTGAGTCATAGAGTTATGCAGCTTGGAGAAAGGCCCTTCGGCCCAACTTGTTCATTCCGATCAAGCTGCCTACGTCCCATTTGCTCGCGTTTAGTCCATATCTGTCTAAACTATTCCTATCGTTGCAACTGTCCCAACGTCTTTTCAATGGACTTGTTCCCACCTTTCTCACCTGCTTGTTCCATAATCTCCTGTGGGTGTCAGTAACCCTGTGATGTACAACTGACCACGTTCGACAAGTCAATGTGCAGAACCAGTGACTGGAGATGTCTTCCTGAACACGATGTTTACACAGCAGCTTTCACTACTTCCACATCTCTTTCATAACAACCTGAGCTCGATCTATTTTGGACACATAAAGCTGGAGTAACTCAGCGGGTCAGACAGCACCTCTGGAGAGAAGGAATAGATGACGTTTATGGTCGAGACCTCTCTTCAGACTCGACCCGAAACGTCACCTATTCCTCGAGACGCTGTCTGACCCGTTGAGTTACTCGACCTCTTTGTGTCTATCTTTGGTTTAAACCAGCATCTGCAATTCCTTCCTACACACTCTATCTATTTGACTTGAGTTTGAACTGATTGCACCCACATGATCTACATCTGATCTCTGGATAGCGCGTGAAACAAAGCTGTAACTCAGTACAGGTGGCGATAATAAATGTAAACCTCAACCAATACTGGTTAAAGTAACGGCAACAACTGCTGATGAAAGCAGGAGAGGCTTGGAGTGAAATGGGGAAGTCCAGAACCAGGGGTCACAGTGTAAGAATAAGGGGTAGGCCATTTAGGACTGAGATGCGGAAAAACCGTTTTCACCCAGAGAGTTGTGAATCTGTGGAATTCTCTGCCACAGAAGGCAGTGGAGGTCTATTCACTGGATGTTTTCAACAGGGTTAGATTTAGCTCTTAGCACTAAAGGAATTAAGGGATATGGGGAAAAAGCAGGAACGGGGTACTGATTTTAGATGATCAGCCATGATCACATTGAAATGCGGTGCTGGCTCGAAGGGCCAAATGGCCTACTCCTGCACCTATTGTCTATTGTCTTTTGGCCCAGCCACGGGGAATTGGGCTTACGTAGTCTGGCAGCCTGTCCTGATGTGTTCTTCACTTGGCCACACTGTCTGTCGAGCAGACTCGTAAATCTCAATAGATGCGTGCCAGTGACATTACAATCCCACGACCAGAGGGTGAAGATTGTGACCCCTTCTGAATGTCCACCCCAGCTCCTCTTTCCAGTAAATATACTGGACATCCCTGTGTTTATCTGCAATACATTAGGTAGCCCTCACGTCAACACGTTCTGCTTTAAATTGTGTATTTAAATTTGCTATCAGCCTGCATTATTTCATCAAATGCTACATGTTGAGGCTCTTAGACACCCATACACTAATTTTACTTCGGAGTCACGTGAGTGATTCCGTGGAGAAGACCTGCCAGGCCGCATGCGCATCAGTACGTCAGCCGCATTTGACGCACGGAGGCTGCGAGGAACGGAAGCTCCTCCAGCGGTAAGTATGCAAACTCCAAGTAAGTTTAAAACTTTCCACTGGAGCATGAAATCCGTGCTGGCCGGTACGCTATACCGAGTGCTAGCGTGGAAAAAACAGGGAAGGGAAAGCGACGCGCTTCAACCGGCCGCGGCAGTTCAGGCTTGGAAGCTCTGCCTCATACCCCTGTTCAGTCGCTAAGTACAGAAACAGCGACTGCAGACTTAGTGCTACACAGCACAGAGCCGTTGCCATTAGGGCACAAGGCAACAGATAAGTCTGCTAGGCCCACGGAATCGGGGGATTATTCCTCACCGGGGCTGGATAGAGTGTGCACACGCCTATCCCAAGTGGAGAATCTGTTGCATACAGTCCTCCAAAGAACTTCACTCCAAGAAAAGGAGTGTCAGCGCTTAGAAAAAGAAGCGCCAGCAGCAACAATGCTGCCAGAGATTCCTTATCAATTTGATGAGAGTGCTATGGGCCAGATTAGTCCCGAGCCCGATTCTGATGGAGAAACAGAACTACCAAATGTTCCACCACTGGCACTTCCATTTGCTGTCCCATCAGGAGCAGGTGAGCCGCTAGGTGAAGAGCTGGCTACCACAATTCATTACATGGTGTCTCATCAGCTTCAGGAGCTTACTATGGATGAGACAGCCAAAAAACACGAGCCTCCAAGCAACTGTGAGTTATTAAGAGTTCCAACAGTGAATCAAGTCATTTGAGGTCAGATGGGATGCGAAGCCAAGAAATAAAAATGCAAAGAATTTTAAAATTATTGGCTGCTGGTATTACAGCTTTCGCAAGAACAATGGATGGTGGTTTTGTGACCAGAACACACCAAGATGCTCTAGGGTTGTTATGCAACACCTATTTTGAGATTAATGGTCTCAGGAAAAGGGCGATTAGGCCCACCATTAATCCCAGATATGCTGCGCTTTGCAAGCCAGCAAGTATCCACCCACCTGATCTGCTGTTTGGCACAGATCTAAACAAACAGGTCAAAGAAATAAATGAAGATGCTAAAACAATGAGTTTGTTGAGACTAATGATGCCGGGCAGACAGCTGAAAAGAAAGTATCCCTACAAAACCACTTCAGCATCCGGGGCTGTTCCAGGGATAAGCCGGTCCTCATCACAAGGACGTGGATGGTATCCCTCTGTGGGAGCACGAGCAACTATGGGAGCTACTGCCAGAGGCTGGAGTCAGCAGGGTGTACCAGTCACCAGGGAGGTAAGTGGACCTGGTTCTCATAAACACATATTTAATGTAACTCAAGGAAAAATTGGTGGTAGATTACAGCTTTTTTATAATGAATGGAAGTAGCTTGCTTCAGATCTATTTATCAGGAGTGTAATTCGAGGGCTTCGGATCAAATTTTAATTTACCTTTCCAACATGTTCCGGTTAGAACACTTTATTTTTCACAAACAGAGGTTATAGAGGTTCAAGCTGAACTCACACAATTATATAACAATGGTGTTATTGAAAAGACGGATCATCAATTGAAATTGAAATTGAAAATCATTTTCCTGAGTACTTACATACGCAGAGGAAACAAAAAAACATTGCTCAACCAGTCTCCCTTCAGTGTGCGGTAAAAAATAAATAGAAATAAAAACAAAAATACATATATCATCATGAGTTCCAATCGGCAGCGGCACGACAATGGCTCTTCTTCAGTGTGTCCAGGTCGGTGGTTGGTGCGCGATACTTTGGCAGGGGGCAAAGTCCATCAATTTGTGTCAAATATTTTTCCCCGTCCCATAAGAGACGGAGGATGTAGAATCAATTTGGATCTAACAAAATTAAATCCATTTGTACTCTATAGACACTTTCAAATGGAAACATTGGTGACGACCAAACAACTCATTTCTAAAGGTTGTTATATGGCTACAATAGATCTGAAGGATGCTTACTATTCAGTGCCTGTTTATTGCGAGCACAGAAGGTATTTTAAATTCATTTGGATGAATCAATTATGGCAGTATAAGGCATTGCCAAATGGTTTGACCTCAGCCCCTAGAGTATTTACTAAATTGTTAAAACCAATTGTGGGGTTGCTTAGAGGTCAGGGCAATGTTATTATGGCCTATTTGGATGATATTTTAATAATTGGACAAACAAAAGCTTTAGCCGAAATATCAGTGGCAGTTGTCAAATCCACATTTGAAAAACTGGGGTTTGTCATTCATTTGGAAAAATCCAAACTTACGCCAATTACCACAATTGATTATTTGGGGTTTTCAATTAACTCTATCAAAATGGTAATTACTTTGCCAATTGAAAAAAGTACAGATTTAATTGAGGATTGTGTAACGCTTTTAAAACAAACATAAACCTTCAATTAGGCAAGTGGCAAGGCTTCTTGGGAAAATGGTTGCAGCCTTTCCAGCAGTCCAATTTGGGCCTTTCAGCAATTACAAAGAGCAAAAGAACAGGCACTTAAGGTACAAATTGGGCATTATGACAGGCCCATGCAATTATCAGCTGAAGCAATTACTGATATCTTATGGTGGATTCAACATGTCTCCAGTAATTTTAGCACATTAGAGCTGGAACAGCCTTCCATGGTTTTGCAGACTGATATAAGTGCACTTGGATGGGGTGCCACAGACACAAATACAAGTTGTGGAGGAAGATGGAGTTTAGAAGAAGCTGTACTTCTGCAGACATGGGGAATTAACCAATTAGAGCTTTTAGGAGCATTTCATGGGCTCAAAGCTTATTGTTCCAATAAGAGCAGTCTGCATGTTCAGCTCCAGATTGATGACACCACGGCAGTAGCATATGTCAATCACATGGGTAGTATCAGACAGACTGGTAAACCAAATCTGGATCTGGTGTATTGATAAACACATTTGGCTCTCAGCTATATATCTGCCGGGGAAATTCAATACTGTGGCAGACACCAGGTCACGGAAATTCCATGACAACATAGAATGGACGTTGAATCACGATGTGTTCAAAGACATCATTGCCAAATATGGAACACCAGATGTTGACTTGTTTGCATCTAGACTAAACCACCAGGTTCCCAAATATGTGTCATGGGAACCAGATCCTGGGGCAGTAGCGATTGACGCTTCTCGCTGAATTGGGGTGGTATGTTTATTCATGCATTTCCACCTTTCTGTCTCATAAATCGATGTCTGCTCAAAATCAAGCAGGCCAATGCTTCAGGGGTACTGGTTATACCCGACTGGCCTACCCAGCCATGGTATCCTTTGATCCGGCAGCTGACGACACAACCTTTGATGGCTGTTCCTAAACGAAGGAATTTATTGGTGAATCCAGTGACTGGCGAATGTCTTCCGTTGCATGACCGTATTGATTTGTTAGTTTGCAGATTCTAAGAAGGCCATACCTGGGGCATGGATTGTCGGGTCGAACTGTCGACGTGCTTACTGCATCTTGGAGATCGAGTACTCAAAAGCTGTATATTTGTTATGTAAAGAAATGGGAAGTTTACTGTGTACAAAATGATATTGATTATTGTACAGCACGTATATCACATGTTTTGGAATTTTTGTCAACTCTCTACTATGATGAAGGACTAAGTTATAGTGCAATCAATACAGCAAGAAGTGCTTTATCGTCATATTTAGTGATGAAGTCAGACAATCATGTAATTAGATCTCACCCTCTTGTGGTTTGATTTATGAAAGGCTTTTTTAATTCCAGACCTCCCAAACCTAGATATAGGGCTATTTGGGATGTAAGTATAGTCCTTAGGAAACTACGTGAGTGGTTTCCTATATCAGCTTTGACGTTGACCAAAATTACCATAAAGTTGGCCATGCTTACGGCGTTGGTTTCAGCACAAAGAGTACAGACGTTCCAAAAATTACAGTTAGACAGAATGGAAACTGCTGTGGACAATGTTACGTTTTACATTTACGACCTCCTCAAACAGAGCGGGCCAGGTGTCGCAGGATTTAAAATAGTATTTGCAGCATATCCTACGGATCCATCTTTATGCGTAAAAACACATTGATGCAATACATTGCAGCTACAGAGAATTTACGTAATATGGAGACAGGATTGTTTATCAGTTGTAAAAAACCACATAAAAGAGTGTCAGTTAACACTATTTCCAGATGGCTGAAACAAGTTTTGATTGATGCAGGTATTAACACAGATGTGTTTACATCTCATTCCACTAGGGCAGCAGCTACGTCGGCGGCCAAAGCGAAGGACGTGCCCGTCGACCATATTATGGCGGCCGCCGGAGGGGCAAATGAGCTGATGTTTCAGAATTTTTATCATCGCCCGTTTGTTGATCCAGGGCTGTTTGCTAATGCCATTTTAAGTTCTGTTTAAATGCCCTGGTATTAAAGAATACTGTAGTTTGTTTATATTATTAAATAAACCCTATTACTACACTGAATGCAATGTTACTACTAATGCATTATTTCTCATTCGAGTCAATCAATGCAGTAGGATGCCGAGATTTGTAATCTGCGGCATGAAATCACAAAGCTTTGAACTCTTCACGGAATCGCTCACGTGACTCCGAAGTAAAATAGTAAGATTAAACGAGAACTTACCAGTTTGAAGTTTGATCTTGATTTTATGAGGAGTTACGTTGGTGATTACGTGCCCTCCACACCCAACCCTCTCTCATAAAAGATCATCTGGTAGTTCTCGAGTCACTGATCTTACTGTTTACTTCGGTATTGTTATTTGTGATTTCATACCGCTGCTTTGAAGATTGATGCGCATGCGGCCTGGCGGGTCTTCTACACGTAATCACCAACGTAACTCGTCATAAAATCAAGATCGAACTTCAAACTGGTATGTTCTCGTTTAATCTTACGATTCTATCCAACAAACTAGGGACAATTTACAGAAGCCAATTAACCCAAGTACCTGGACGTCTTTGGAATGTGGGAGGAAACCGGAGCACCCGGAGAAACCCACGCGGTCACAGGCAGTATGTACAAACTCCTATTTTTCTATGTTTCTATGTCATTAGAGTAAGGACACAAGACAACGTGCATTCAAAATGTTCCTGACAAAAAAAAATCAGTTGCTGCCTTACAGCGCTCACAGCGCCAGAGACCAGGGTTCAATCCCGACTACGCGTGCTGTCTGTATGGAGTTTGTACGTTCTCCCCGTGACCTGCGTGGGATTTCTCTGAAGATGTTCGGTTTCCTCCCACATTCCAAAGACGTACAGGTTTGCAGGTTAATTGGCTTGGTATAAACGTTAAAATTGTCCCTTGTGTGTGTGTGTAGGATAGTGTTAGTGTGCGAGGATCGCTGGTCGGTGCGGGCTTGGTGGGCTGCAGGGCCTGTTTCCGCATTGCGTCTCTAAACTGCACTAAACTAAGCCACTAGTTTCATGTCACTGGTTGAAGAATCCTGCAACCGCATGTATAATATTTGCTGATATATTTGCTATATGGATCAAGTGCAGACTTGGCATCAAAGTCCAGCACAGACATCGTGGGCCGAAGGGCCTGTTCCCGTGCTGTACTGCTCTGTGTAGGTCTGCACCCATCTTTGAACTATTCAATTCAATGAGTTTGACTTCCCTGGGCTTTAACTAATGCCCTTCAAATAGTTTTCTGCTATCCCATCCAATCCCCAAATATTACCTCTCAAGATATAATCAAACCAAACTCAAGATAGAGCCAAGTAGGAGATACAGGAATAGGTCAGTTACAACTTTCTAGGCAAAGGAACACCCTGTAAGATGTGTAGGAAGGTAGACTCAAAACTCAGACTGAAGAAGGGTCTTGTCCCGAAACGTCACCCATTCCTTCTGTCCAGAGATGCTGCCTGTCCCGCTGAGTTTCTCCAGCATTTTTGTCTGCCTTGCATAGTTAAAGTATGGGACAACACAGACTAGGCACATAGATGCAAGTACATCGCTGGGGTTATCAAGTGGGCACCTCCGTTCACTGGTGTTTCGTTGAGTTAGGCCCACAACACCTCAATACCCACAACATCTCACCACCTATGCTACTTGCGTGCACTACTGAGCATCAAGATTCGTTAAGGGCCTGTCCCACTTAGGCGACTTTTTAGGCGCGTGCAGGACACTCTGGTGAGTCTCCTTCATGGTCGCGAGGAGTTCCCGCATTCTGGGAACTAGCCGCGGCCTCAGTATGGTTGCCACAGATTTCTCAACATGTTGAAAATTTTTCTGCGACCAAACAAATTGGTCGCCATGGAGAAAATCGATAATCCTATAGTCGAAGGTGAAGTTGTAGTGGGGTCGCCATGTATGGATAGTCGAGGTAGTCGTAGGTAGTTTTGGTTAGTCGCCTTTGCTGACGTCATTTTCATTAGTTAATTGGGGAAAAAAAACCGGAAGCACGAGTTTTCAGAACCAAGGATAACCGAGCGGTAATGTTAATGACCGCCGAGCTTCACAGCCGTGTATCTCTGGCTTATTCAAAGTTGTCTGGCTTCTTAAAAGTGTCTCCACTCCTTCTCCCCTTCCCCGCCACTCTTGTAAAGGACTTACCGTACGCTGTGCTAGCCGTCTTAACCTCCCAGTTCATCGTGGTGTGTGTCTGCGTTCTCCTGGCTTTGCCCTGTGTGCGTGGTAGACGGTGCTCCCCTGCTTTTCCTGGCCGTTCGCCTTTGCGACGTGTGTGTGTGTGTGTGTGTGTGTGTGTGTGTGTGTGTGTGTGTGTGTGTGTGTGTGTGTGTGTGTGTGTGTGTGTGTGTGTGTGTGTGTGTGTGTGTGTGTGTGTGTGTGTGTGTGTGTGTGTGTGTGTGTGTGTGCGCGCGCGCAGGCCCTTTAGCCCTGCTTTACTATGTAAAAACAAAGAACATTCGGAAACTCAACGCTAATTGCATGAAGCAGATCAGTCTGAAGAAGGGTCTCGAGCCCGAAACATCACCCATCCCTTCCCTCCAGGGATGCTGCCCGTCCCGCTGAGTTACTCCAGCATTTTGCGTCCATTGAAAGTCCATTTTAAAATCAACACTGGGATATTCCTTACCATCAGATCATGATAATGAAATGAAGCTTTTAAGAAAGACTTTTGAATATTTTATGTCACGGCTACTTAAAGAATGAATTATTTGTAAACAAATCATTACTCAATAATTTACATCTATTAAATGGCAGTGGCTGCGTGCCGGCAGCTTAATGATCCCACTGATGTGGGGATAGTAACAAATGGAAAAACATGTTAAGTAGTCAATGTAGATTGTGACTGCTATTGTGATTTAGCGGTGCATGGGGAAGAATCAATGTTTAGAAGCAAATATAAAAGGCAATGGATCATCGTTCCACGTTCTCCAGAGATGCTGCCTGACCCACTGAGAAGCAGCAGCATGTCGTGCCTTTCTTTGGTAGTTCCTCGTTATTCTAAATTAACCAATCGATTACTTCTTGATTACGCTTTGCAGCAGATTACTACAAATATTGTGCATTAAATCTGAGGGGGCAACTGTTTCACACAGAGGGTGATGGGTGTACGGAACGAGCTGCCAGAGGATTGTGTTCAGACAGATTCCTGGGATGTCAGGACTGTCTTATGAACAAAGACTGGATAGACTCGGTTTATATTCTCTAGAATTTAGGAGATTGAGGGGGGATCTTATACAACCTTACAAAATTCTTAAGGGGTTGGACAGGCTAGATGCAGGAAGATTGTTCCCGATGTTGGGGAGGTCCAGGACAAGGGGTCACAGCTTAAGGATAAGGGGGAAATCCTTTAGGACCGAGATGAGAAAGATTTTTTTCACACAGAGAGTGGTGGGTCTCTGGAACTCTCTGCCACAGAGGGTAGTTGAGGCCAGTTCATTGGCTATATTTAAGAGGGAGTTAGATGTGGCCCTTGTGGCTAAAGGGATCAGGGGGTATGGAGAGAAGGCAGGTACGGGATACTGAGTTGGATGATCAGCCATGATCATATGGAATAGCAGTGCAGGCTCGAAGGGCCGAATGGCCTACTCCTGCACCTAATTTCTATGTTTCTAGGAGGTAGTTGAGGCTGGGGTGATCGCAATGTTTAAGAAACATTTAAACAGGGACATGGATAGGACAGGTTCAGAGGGATATGGGCCAAACGCAGGCAGGTGCGACTAGTGCATTTGGGGCATGTTGGTCGGCATGGGTGAGTTGGGCCGAAGGGCCTGTTTCCACGCTGTATGACACTATGATACTATCCATACCGACCCCGGTTTTAGACATTGCAAAAACACTGATTGAAACCGATCCGCCACCAGCCTCACAAACACAAACACTGCTGGAGCAGATTGTTACATCTCCATAGCAATTCAGTGTCGGTTTCTGGAGGCACAGGAACTGATGCTGGCACCCTGAGCAGAGCACAAAGTGCTGGAGGAACTCAATAGACAATAGGTGCAGGAGTAGGCCATTCGGCCCTTCGAGCCAGCACCGCCTTTCAATGTGATCATGGCGGATCATCCCCAATCAGTACCCCGTTCCTGCCTTATATCCAGCTCTCTCTTGAAAGCATCCAGAGAACCCGTCTCCACCGCCCTCTGAGGCAGAGAATTCCACAGACTCACAACTCTCTGTGGGGGAAAAGTGTTTTCTCGTCTCCGTTCTAAATGGCTTACTCCTTATTCTTAAACTGTGGCCCCTGGTTCTGGACTCCCCCAACATCGGGAACTGACTCAGTGGGTCAGGCAGCTTCCGGGGGGAGGTGGAAGGGTATGGAGCACGACAGTACATGGTTTGTCCCTGAGCAGAGGGATTGAGAAAGGTGTCAGAGAGAGTCCGAGTGAATTTGACAGCAGAACATGAGGACTTCTGCGCGGATATGGGTCCTGATCCAAAACGTCGCCTGTCTTTTCCCTCCACAGACGCTGCCTGACTTACTGAGTTCCTCCAACGCTTTGACTTTTGCTCAAGATTCCAGCGTCTGCTAGCATTTATTTCGAGAGGGTGTTTACAACAAACTGGGGTGTAATGTCGAGGCTCTATAAGGGGCTGGTCAGGCCACATTTTGAGTATAGTGTGCAACTTTGAGGAAGGATGTGCTGGCTCTGGAGAGGGTCCAGAGGTGGTTTACAAGAATGGTCCCAGAAATGAGTGGGTTAGCATAAGATGAGCATTTGACGACACTGGGCCTGTACTCGCTGGAGTTTAGAAGAATGAGGGGGGACATCATTGAAACGTACAGAATAGTGATAGGCCTGGATAGAGTGGATGTGGAGAGGATGTTTCCACTAGTGGGAGAGTCTAGGACCAGAGGGCACAGCCTCAGAATTAAAGGACATTCTTTTAGGAAGGAGATGAGGAGGAATTGTTTTTTTCAGAGGGTGGTGAATCTGTGGAATTCATTGTCACAGAAGGCTGTGGAGACCAAGTCAGTGGATATCTTTAAGGCAGAGATAGATAGATTCTTGATTAGTACGGGTGTCAGGGGTTATGGGGAGAAGGCAGGAGAATGAGGTTTGGAGGGAGAGATAGATCAGCCATGATTGAATGGTGGAGTAAACTTGATGGGCCGAATGGCCTGATTCTGCTTCTATCACTTATGACCTTATGAAACTGATACTGTCAGCACCGTTGCTGATTCAATGTCCGAATCTTAACCGATACATCTTGGCTTGCATGTGAACCCAAAATTAAACAGGAAAGATGCAAAAAGTCTCTTACCTTTGTGAGAGGAACTGTGGCTATTTCTCCTGCCTTTTCTGATCTGAAAGAAAAAAGGATGAAGCATTTTTCATGGATGTGAAATGCACAAATTGTACAGGAAGATCTGACAATGCAGAATGCTAGGCAATGCACAACCTAGTGCAGATTAGATTCCCAGCTCAGATTAGACAGCATACAGGGCCTGTCCCACGATGCAAGTTCACCCAAGAGTTCTCCCGAATTAAAAAAAAATCTAACTCGTGGTACATCATCACGAGTATTTTTTTTAAGTCTTGGAAATGTTTCACAGTGTTGTAAAAACTTCACGAGTTTCCGCATTTCCCCGAGTACTTGCCGTTAGCGTTACGAGCCGCTACGAGACATCCACGAGCTCCGACGTACCCGCTACGTACATTCTACGCACTTACCACAAGTTTGATTTTTTTTTTTAAACTCGGGAGAGCTCTTGGGTAAACGCGCATCGTGGGACAGGCCCTTTACTCTCGTGGAGGTCAGTAACCTGGGGGTGAGGGATAAAGTGATTAAACCCCACTATTGTAAGGATTCAGGAGAGGATTCTAACTTGTAAAGAGGATTCTAGCCGATAGAGGCCAGGGAGAGGATTCTGACACAGCTGTGAATGAAGTTACCAGAACTGTCCTTGAGTAAGGATGGATGGCATTGTATAGCGGTGGAAGGGTAGTGACGAATGCGACCCTTATCTGTAGAGACTAGCTTTTAGTTCAGATATAAAAAAACTGAGACGGGTCAGTTGGAGGTGAGCAAACTAGGCCAGGTCAATTGCAACTGAGCATGCTTAATGAAATAAATTAATATTACTAATACATCCCTGGTTGAGAAACTGCTCATTACCATGCACATGCATGAACATGATATATATGATGTGGGAGGTACTGGGGGATGTACCTATAGACTGTGCACCTCAGTGCTCTGATTGGGAAGAGCCAGAAGGGGAGGTTAAGCCAGCAGAATTGTGTGTATAAAGGGGCTTTACTTTACTGACTTCGGTGTGTCTCAACTTGGAGAGGCACCCGATTCTGCAGACTCGCAAATAAAGCATTTCTTGTTTCAATGATTTAGTCTCTGAGTAGTGATTGTGAGCACAAACTATATCTCACAGGGGGGTGGGAGACCACTTTAGAGAACACACCTGACATTTACGGTGAGGGAGGAAAGATTTAATAGGAACCCGAGGGGCCAATTCTTTCCACTCATAAGTGATAGGAGCAGAATTAGGCCATTCGGCCCATCAAGTCTACTCAGCCACTCAATCATGGCTGATCTACCTCACCGTCCTATCCCCATTCTCCTGCCTTCTCCCCGTAACCCTTGACAACCTTACTAATCAAGAATCTGTCGATCTCCGCCTTAAAAATATCCATTAACTTTAGCTTGGCCTCCACAGCTGTCTGTGGCAATGAATTCCACAAATGCACCACCCTTTGATGAAAGAAATTCCTTCTCATCTCCTTTCTTAAGGAACGTCCTCTAATTCTGAGGCTGTGGCCTCTGATCCTAGACTCTCCCACTCGTGGAACTCGTCACTTTCTCGGGATGGGGATTCCCTGCTGGTGACACGACTGATGACAAACTCACTCACGTGAGATCTATGGAGTAGAAAACTCAACATTTCCAGTGTTGTACTCAAAGCTTCGCAAACCAGTCGCAAAGCTATTAATAATTTACATGCCGGCTTGCTCATGTAAAACATTACACCTGGGAAGTTTATCTTTTCACAAGCAATTCCCATCTCCGAAACAGATAGAACAACATGCAGTCGCATCAATCTACCGTCAACGTTAAATATATTTAATTCTACTAAATCTCCTCACGAAAATAAACTGCTCGTTTGTAAAATTTGCTCGATATTACAGAGATAACGAAACGTTTTTTACCAATCATAGTTTTTCACCAATTTCAAAATAAGGACTATTCTGAAATTATTGATGAGCAAGCTTTTTTTAAATGTCTCATCCACTTCAGTGATTACTGATTATCGGTTCCAAACAGCAAGAGAACATTCACGCTGGGGATGAGCATGCCTGGCCAGAGTATTCCTCCTCCTGAAGAAGGACATTCTTGCTATTGAGGGAGTGCAGCATAGGTTCACCAGGTTAATCCCCGGGATGGCGGGACTGTCGTATGTTGAAAGAATGGAGCAACCGGGCTTGTATTCACTGAGATTTAGAAGGATGAGAGGGAATCTTATTGAAACAAATAAGATTATTAAGGGATTGGACACGCTAGTGGCAGGAAACATGTTCCCGATGTTGGGGGAAGTCCAGAACCAGGGGCCACACAGTTTAAGAATAAGGGGTAGGCCATTTAGAACGGCGATGAGGAAAAACTTTGATGTTCCTGATGTTGGGGGAAGTCCAGAACCAGGGGCCACACAGTTTAAGAATAAGGGGTAGGCCATTTAGAACGGCGATGAGGAAAAACTTTGATGTTACTGATGTTGGGGGAAGTCCAGAACCAGAGGCCACACAGTTTAAGAATAAGGGGTAAGCCATTTAGAACGGAGATGAGGAAACACTTTTTCACCCAGAGAGTTGTGAATCTGCGGAATTCTCTGCCTCAGATGGCGGTGGAGGACGATTCTCTGGATACTTTCAAGGTAGCGGAGTCAGGGGACATGTGGAGAAGGCAGGAACGGGGCACTGATTGTGGATGATCAGCCATGATCACAGTGAATGGCGGTGCTGGCTCGAAGGGCTGAATGGCCTACTCCTGCACCTGTTGTCTTTGTATCTGTGTAATGGTGTATCCTCTTCTCAGTGCCCGTCCGGCAGAAGAAACAGAAGCCTGAAAGTGCGCACCACACATTTTGGTAGTAGGTTAATAAAGGCGTAGACTATTTTCTATATTGGGTTAGAATCCAGAAATCGGAGAAGCAAAGGGACTTGGGAGCGCTGGTGCAGGATTCCCATAAAGTTAATCTGTAAGTCGAATCGGCAGTAAAGAAATAAAACTCAATGCTAGCATTTATTTAATGTATACAAAAAACAGGGATGTAATGCTGAGGATCTATAAGGTGCTGGTCAGGCTGCATTTGGAATATTGTGAGCAATTTTGGGCACCATATCTGAGGAAGGATGCGCTGGCTCTGGAGAGGGTCCAGAAGAGGTTCACAAGATTGATCCCAGGAATGAGTGCATTCATGCTACACTTGTCACTTTACCTCCCCCATCGACTCCATCCAAGGACCCAAGCAGTTGTTCCAGGTGCGGCAGAGGTTCACCTGCACCTCCTCCAACCTCATCTACTGCATCCGCAGTTCCAGGTGTCAACTTCTCTACATCGGTGAGACCAAGCACAGGCTCGGCGATCGTTTCGCCCAACACCTCCGCTCAGTTCCCAATAACCAACCTGATCTCCCGCTGGCTCGGCACTTCAACTCCCCCTCCCATTCCGAATCTGACCTTTCTGTCCTGGGCCTCCTCCATGGCCAGAGTGAGTCCCAGTGCGAATTGGAGGAGCAGCACCTCATATTTTGCTTGGGTAGTTTACACCCCAGCGGTATGAACTGACTTCTCCAATTTCAGGTAGTCCTTGCTTTCTCCATCCTTCCCCTCCTCCCCTCCCAGCTCTCCCACAGCCCACTGTCTCCGCCTTGTCCTTTCTTCCCCCCCCCCATCGACATCAGTCTGAAGAAGGGTCTCGATCCAAAACTTTGCCTATACCTTCTCTCCATAAATGCTGCCTCACCCGCTGGGTTTCTCCAGCATTTTTGTTTACCAGGAACGAGTAGATTAATTTGTGATGAGCGTTTGTCGGCACTGGGCCTGTACTCGCTGGAGTTTAGAAGAATGAGGGGGGACCTGATTGAAACGTACAGAATAGTGAAAGGCTTGGATAGAGTGGATGTGGAGAGGATGTTTCCATTAGTGGGAGATTAAAGGTCATAGCCTGAGAATTAAAGGACGTTCTTTTAGGAAGGAGATGAGGAGACATTTCTTTAGTCAGAGGGTGGTGAATGTGTGGCATTCTTTCCCACAGAAGGCTGTGGAAATAAATGCTAGCATTGAGTTTGCTTTCTTTTATACCAATTCGACTTGTAGAATAACTTTTTTGGGAATCCTGCGCTCCAAACTTTAGTACACTATATTCCATCTGCCACATCTCTGCCCACTCTCCCAACCTGTCCTAGTCCTTCGGCAGACTCGCTGCTTTCTCTACACTACCCGCCCCTCCGCCCATTTTCATATCATCCGCAAACGTGGCCACAAAGCCTTCAAACAACCTCGTCCAAATCATTAATAAACAACGAGAAGAGTAGCGGCCCCCAGCACCGACCCCTGCGGAACTCCGATAGTCACTAACTAGCGGCCAACCGGATAAAGCCCCCTTTATTGCCCCTCTTTGCCTTCTGCCATCCAGTCACCCTGCTGTCCATGCCAGCACCTGCGTCACAGAGAGCAAGTCTTGCGGAGAAATTGGATCATTGCAGAGAGATGGGTCCAAAGTAAGAGGACTGGGAGCAAGCTAACAATGGCACTGGGACCAAATCTTGAGAGTTGAGAGTGTGGCATCAAGTCGCCGTGAGTGGCAATTAGGTTGCTGTGACTTTCTCCATGAAGTAGGGCAGCTTCCAATAACCTGAGCGTTTCTGAAATAAATGACAGCCTTGCTGTGATGTCCCAAAAATACAAGGACATTGGGAAACTGCAATGAGGAACAAATGGTACGCTGTCAATGACTGTAAAAATAAAATGTTCTTCTGAACAGAAATGACACAGCAAAAATGAATGTCAACGTGTCATTATGGTGGAGTCCAAGAAATAATCAGTGAACTGCAGGAACAAAACAGAGCAGGTCACTGAGAGGACTCAGAGTGCTGGAGTAACTCAGCGGGTCAGGCAGCATCTGTGGAGAACATGGATAGGTGACGCTTCACAGAGTGCTGGAGTAACTCAGCGGGTCAGGCAGCATCTGTGGAGAACATGGATAGGTGACGCTTCACAGAGTGCTGGAGTAACTCAGCGGGTCAGGCAGCATCTGTGGAGAACATGGATAGGTGACGTTTCACAGAGTGCTGGAGTAACTCAGCGGGTCAGGCAGCATCTGTGGAGAACATGGATAGGTGACGTTTGGTGTCGGGACTCTTCTTCAGGGGAAACGGGTGCACTGTAGTTAATCCCTGGGACAAGTCGGAGCTGGCTGATCTCTGGGGCAAGATTTGAAGGGGTGGGAATATTCACAGGGAAATAACAGGATTGAGAATAATTAATGTGGTGAACGCATCCTAGCTGGTGAGAGACAGAGAGAGAGAGAGAGAGAAAGAAAGGAAAAAAGTGAACAAGTGAGTGAATGAAAGAGAGAGAAAAAAATCAGAGCACTTCTTTTATTAAATCATGGAGAGAAATTAGAATGTGTCTAATTAAATGGAGAATTAAGGCCACAAATCCAATCAGCATTGCAACTGTGAAATAATGGCAGTGCGGCTAATTATATGGAAGAGGTATCGTGAATAATATCATTAACAACCTCCAATTGAAGACAGACACAAAATGCTGGAGTAACTCAGCGGGGACAGGCAGCATCTCTGGAGAGAAGGAATGGGCGACGTTTCGGGTCGAGACCCTTCTTCAGTCTCCCATTCCTTTTCTCCAGAGACGCTGCCTGACCCGCTGAGTTACCCCAGCATTTTGAGTCTACCTTTGATTTGAACCAGCATCTGCAGTTCTATCCTGCTACTCCAATTGAATATGTTTTGTCTTATTGTGTCTAAACGTGAGCTAGACGTATGTCCGGCAGTCCTGCCAAGAAAGTCATGTCATGAAATCGCATTAAGCGAGTAGAAACAAAGAACTGCAGATGCCGAATAATACACAAAAAGACACAAAGTGCTGGAGTAGCTCAGCGGGTCAGGCAGCATCTCTGGGGAATATGGATGGGTGACGTTTCGTGTCGGGACTCTTCTTCAGACTGTCTGAAGGGCCTTGATGTGAAATGTCACCTATCCATGTTCTCCACAGATGCTGCCTGACCCGCTGAGTTACTCCAGCACTCTGTGAAACGTCACCTATCCATGTTCTCCACAGATGCTGCCTGACCCGCTGAGTTACTCCAGCACTCTGTGAAACGTCACCTATCCATGTTCCCCACAGATGCTGCCTGACCCGCTGAGTTACTCCAGCACTCTGTGAAACGTCACCTATCCATGTTCTCCACAGATGCTGCCTGACCCGCTGAGTTACTCCAGCACTCTGTGAAACGTCACCTATCCATGTTCTCCACAGATGCTGCCTGACCCGCTGAGTTACTCCAGCACTTTATATCTTTTTTTTTTGTAAACCAGCATTGCAGTTCCTTGTATAAATATTTAACTCATGTATTCAAAAACCTGGCGATAGTTGAAAAGTGCAACACGGTAAATGTGGCTTTTTAATCTTTTAGAAAAAAGCTTAAAATGTATTTTAAAAACACAAAATTTGAATATATTGTGTAGGAAAGAAGTGCAGGTGCTGGTTTGAATATATTGATTTGAATATATTGTCTCTGTTATCCTTTACACTTTGTTCATCATGATATTATATATTTTTTTGCTTATTTTTAGAAATTGCAGATATTTTTTATGATGTATTTTTGCAAGCAAGCTGCACAAATTGATGCACTAAATTTTCCGAAATGCGGGTGGTTAATATTTTAATCGATACATCAACTTTGTTGAAAAATGTTCACAACAACATTAGGTGGCTTATTCTTAAAATTGCAAATTAATGATTCTTTTATTGCCTCCCTAATGAGATTTTAGCACTCAGCTACCTCCGTTTTTGCTTGTCATTTGTTATCGCCTGGAAAACCACAATCTATTCCATCTATTAATTTTTCCTCAGGTTTGTGCACGGGCCTTCATATTGTGACCTGGATTTCTCGTTGGCTGTCAATGCAAGACAGTGGTTTATGGAAGGTGTCCCTGGAGAGGCAGTGCGTTTCTGTGTAGGACGTTTCAATTGCCTAAACCTCCACAGGGCTGACACACCGCACGCTCACCTGCCACTCGGTAGGAAGAGTCAATTTGGAGCTCGAGCAGATGAGTTGGTGGCAGGAGCAGTCACATTGCTTCGGGAAGGACGCTGAGCTGGTTCACTAGAACGATGCCGAGATTAGCTGCCTGGCAGATGTCAGATTGTTCTCTCCGGAGTCTACAGTGCAGAAGCAGGCCCTTCGGCCCACCGGGTCCGTGCCGACCAGCGATCCCCGTAAACGAGCACTGTCCTACCACCCGCCAGGGACAATTTACAATGATACCAAGCCAGTTAACCTACAAACCTGTGCTTCTTTACAGCGTCGGGAGGAAACCGGCGATCCCGGAGAAACCCCAATATCACGGGAACAACTGCAAACTGACTACTGGCAGCACCTGGAATGAGGATCGGACCCGGGCCTCTGGCGCTGTAAGGCAGCAGCTCTACCACTGCACCCAAGGATAAGTATGAGAGGCATAGATAAGGTAGACAGTCAGAACCTTTTCCCCCAGGATGGAAACGTCAAATAGTCGAGAGGTGAGAGGGGCAAAGTTTAAAGGACATGTGCGGAGCAAGTTTTTGTTTTTACACAGAGGGTGGTGGGTGCCTGGAACGCGCTGCCAGGGGTGGTGGTGGTGGCAGATACCACAGTGGCGTTCAAGAGACTCTGGACTTCTTGGATAGGCACATGGATGTGCATGGAATGGAGGGACATGGATTATGGGCAAGCAAATAAGAGTTGCTGTTGGCATCATGTTCGGTATGGACATTATGGGCCGAAGGGCCTGTTCCTGCCCTGTTCTGTTCTACGTTGTATGTTTTATTGTTAAGCAGCAATAGCAGACAGGGCAATGTTTCCATTATTCCTGGTGAATATTAATTGAAGCAAGAACAAGTTGACCATGTCCTAGTTCCTTTCTGTGCAAGCTGTCAGTGCAGCTGTGTCTGATGCTGACAGGGACCTGTGCGTTTCTGCTCTGAGGCAAAGCCATGGAGTTTGAGAGATCACCCGGGGAAAGGAAAGGGAGTGTCGGACATTTGACCCAACAGAGGGCTGGCGACTCTCGATGGGACTTGCAGCTGATCACGATCCTGACCCACCTGCCCCTCCACCGAGGAGGCAGGCAGGCAGGCAGGCAGGCTTGTAGAGTGCTGGCACAGGAGCAAGGCAAACCACTGCAGTGTATCTGCTAGATGCAGACGGCAAGTGTGAAAGCAATGACAATCCCGCACGCACGCAGCACATGGAGACTGGTGTGGCAGAGTTGGAGAGAGAGAGAGACAGGCAAAGTGCGAGAGAGAGAGAGACAGAGATAGAGAGATAAAAGAGAGAGAGGGGAGAGAGGTAGAGATGGAGGGAGGGTCAGACACAGATAGATAGATAGATAGATAGAGAGAGAGAGAGAGAGAGAGAGAGAGTCAGACACATAGATAGATAGAGAGAGACAGACAGACAGAGAGAGAGAGAGAGTCAGACACAGATAGAGACAGGCAGAGAGAGAGACAGACAGGGCACAGGGCTTTGGTGAGATGAAAGGGAGCTAAAAGATGGAATTTAAAAGATGACTAAACTAAAACTGGAAACTAAAAGATGAATTTAAAAGAGAGTTAGATAGAGCTGTAGGGGCTGGTGGAATCAAGGGATATGGGGAAAAGACAGGCACGGGTTACAGATTGTGGATGATCAGCCATGATCACAATGAATGGCAGCGCAGGCTCGAAGGGCCGAATGGCCTCCTCCAGCACCTATTTCCTATGTTTCTCTGTGACATCCTAGAAAATCTTCTCTGTACCCCATCCCAGCTTGACAAAGGGTGAATGTACAGAGTACCCCCTCCTGCTCCAGTAATACAGACTCGCTGGGGGGTTATCGAGTCTCATCGCCAGAGCGGTGCTTTGGATGGTATTTGCACCGTGGGAGTATTACATAAGTCACAGTCAGGGAAGGATATTTACCGCCCGCCCTCCACTGCGTGAGGCATGCGCGCGCCCGCTGCAGTACTTCACCGAGTGACACGATGCTTTAATGCCGAAGCAACCCCAGCAGGCGTAACGCAAACCTCCATCTCGCACTGATATACGCTCACCACAATGCATAACTCAATGATACGTGTACACATATGAGTGATGCGCTTATTTGCAGCGTGTTCCTGCAACGTCCTGCGGGTGGCAGCGTGGCACTGCATTGGGTGGAGCGGGGACTGGGCCGGGCACAGCCTTGGGCCCAATGCAATTCCAGTCACGCCCTCATTACCACATCCAAATTGACAAAGGAACCTTTTACACCAAAGAAAAAAGACTGTAATCACGAGGGATCAAACAGTAAATACTCTGCACCGATTGTTACACTGGAAATGCTACACTTTTGCAAATGATAAGAAATGTAAATTAATTTTAATTGCATACGCCTCTCGTAAGGAAACATTGAGGTCATGAGGAATAGGAGCACAATTAGGCCATTCGGCCCATCAGGTCTACTCCGACATTCAATCATGGCTGATCTATCTTTCCCTCCTAACCCCATTCTCCTGCGTGCTCCTCATAACCTCTGACACCCGTATTAATCAAGAATTTATCTATCTCTGCCTCAAATATAACAGACAATAGGTGCAGGAGTCGGCCATTCGGCCCTTCCAGCCAGCACCGCCATTCAATGTGATCATGGCTGATCATCCCCAATCAGTACCCCGTTCCTGCCTTCTCTCCATATCCCGTGACTCCGCTATCTTTAAGAGCCCTATCTAGCTCTCTCGTGAAAGTATCGGCCTCCAGCGTCCGCTGAGTCGGAGAATTCCACAGACTCACAACTCTCTGTGTGAAAAAGTGTTTCCTCATCTCCGTTCTAAATGGCTTACCCCTTATTCTTAAACTATGGGCCCTGGTTCTGGACTCCCCCAACATCGGAACATGTTTCCTGCCTCTAGCGTGTCTAAACCCTTAATAATCTTACATGGTTCAATAAGATCCCCTCTCATTCTTCTAAACTCCAGAGTGTACAAGCCCAGCCGCTCCATTCTCTCAGCATATGACAGTCCCGCCATCCCGGGAATTAACCTTGTAAACCTACACTGCACTCCCTCAATAGCAAGAATGTCCTTGCTCAAATTAGGGGACCTTAACAGCACACAATACTCCAGGTGTGGTCTCACTAGGGCCCTGTACAACTGCAGAAGGACCTCTTTGCTCCTATACTCAACTCCTCTTGTTATGAAGGCCAACATGCCATTCATTTTCTTCACTGCCTGCTGTACCTGCTTGCTTTCATTGACCGATGAACAAGGACCCCCAGATCTCATTGTATTTCCCCTTTTCCCAAATTGACTCCATTTAGATAATAATCTGCCCTACTGCCCTACTGCCCTACTAGAGGCTATGACCTCTAGTCCTAGACTTTCCCACTAGTGGAAACATCCACTCTATCCAAGCCTTTCATTATTCTGTACGTTTCAATGAGGTCCCCCCTCATTCTTCTAAACTCCAGCGAGTACAGGCCCAGTGCCGACAAACGCTCATCATAGGTTAACCCACTCATTCCTGGGATCATTCTTGTAAACCTCCTCTGGACCCTCGCCAGAGCCAGTACATCCTTCCTCAGATATGGTGCCCAAAATTGTTCACCATGTTCCAAATGCGACCTTACCAGCGCCTTATAGAGCATCTATAAGCATCACATCCCTGTTTTTGTATACAAGCCCTCTTGGAACAAATAGCATTGTGTTTGCCTTCCTTACTACCGATTCGACTTGCAGATTAACTTTTTGGGAATCCTGCACCAGCGCTCCCAAGTCCCTTTGCATCTCCGATTTCTGGATTCTCACCCCATTTAGAAAAAAATCTACGCCTCTATTCCTACTACCAAAATGCCTGACTCCACACTTTGCTACACTATATTCCATCTGCCACTTCACTGCCCACTCTCCCAACCTGTCCAAGTCCTTCTGCACAATCCCTGCTTTCTCTACACTACCTGCCCCTCCACCTATTTTCGTATCATCCGCAAACTTTGCCAAAAAGCCTTCGAGGGCCTGTCCCACGTACGCAACTTTTCTCAGCGACTTGCCGGCACCCATCTAGGTCGCAGCTGGTCTCCGAAAATTTTCAACATGTTGAAAATCCAGGGGCGACCAGAACAAGGTACGACCCTTTGGGCGACAACTCACGACCATACAGGCATCACCCCACGACATGTCGCTGTATGGTCGTGAGTCGTCTCGTAGTCGCCCAAAGAGTCGTAATGTCTTTCTGGTTGCCGCTGAATTTTCAACAGACCTTTGACAGGTGCCGGTAGTCGTCGAAAAAGTCGCGTTAGTGGGACAGGCCCTTATATCCCCTCGTTCAAATCATTAACATACAACGTGAAGAGTAGCTAGCGTCCCCAGCACCGACCCCTGCGGGACGCCAATAGCTCCAAACTCCAACTATTATTTGGAAGCTCGGCCGGGGGTGGTGTTGGAGGCTGATGCGATAGTGGCGTGGCGTGTGTAAGGGTCTCAGATAGGCATGTAGATGTGCAGGAGATGGAATAATCTGGATCTTGTGTAGTCAGAGGAGATTTAGTTGAGCTTGGCATCACGTTCAGTACACACAGTGTGGGCTGAAGGGCCTGTTCCTACTCTGTAGTGTTCTATGTTGCTGTCTGTCCACAAAAAGCATTGGGTCCACAAACGTCCACCATGGATCTGCCATTCTTCCCCCATCCAAACTCCACGCCCACCAATGCTGTCAACGATAAACTAGCCCCTCAGTTCAGGGACACATAAGGAAGGACACTAAATGCCGGACACAAGGAACTGCAGGTGCTGTAACCTTCAGTGAAACACAATGTGCTGGAGGAACTCTTAATTTTGCTTTCTTGCTGAAATCATCTAAAATTACATTTAACACGTATCTCCCAGAAAATAGAAACAAAAGGCTCTGCTGAAGAATATACTGCGGTGAGCAATGATTATTCATACGAGACAACAACTGTAGGTTACTCACGCTTCCAAAGAGATGTTGGAGTAGATGATAACGTAGTTTGCTCCTGTCTCGTGCTCAGCGGGGAAACTCGGGCTCAAATGCTCATCGTGGGGAATTTTGCGGACAGATGTCTGGGGAACAATATTCAATACGGCCCAACACCTGCAAGAGAAAGTTTAACACTGTGGATCTGCCAGCATGACCTCAAATATCAAACGCAGCAACTTCATGGTTCAAGGCGGCACGGTGGCGCAGTTAGAGTTACCGCCAGAGACCCAGCTTCCATCCGCGTTTGTACCTTCTCCTCGTGTCCTGCGTGGGGTTTCTCCGGGCGCTCCGGTTTCCTCCCACACTCCAAAGACGTGCAGGTTTGTAGGTTAATTGGCTTTGGTAAAAAGTAATTTTAAATTGTCAACGATGTGTAGCATAATGCTAGTGTCTGGGGCGATTGCTGGTCAGCGCAGACTCAGTGGGCTGAAGGGCCTGTTTGCATTCTGTATCTCTAAAATAAAGTATAAGGTGGAGACGCAAGGAACTGCAGATTTATAGAAAAAGATACAAAGTGCTGGAGTAATTCAGCAGGTCATGCAGTCTGATGTGAAACGTCACCTATCCATGTTCTCCACAGATGCTGCCTGACCCGCTGAGTTACTCCAGCACTCTGTGAAACGTCACCTATCCATGTTCCCCACAGATGCTGCCTGACCCGCTGAGTTACTCCAGCACCCTGTGAAACGTCACCTATCCATGTTCTCCACAGATGCTGCCTGACCCGCTGAGTTACTCCAGCACTCTGTGAAACGTCACCTATCCATGTTCTCCACAGATGCTGCCTGACCCGCTGAGTTACTCCAGCACTCTGTGAAACGTCACCTATCCATGTTCTCCACAGATGCTGCCTGACCCGCTGAGTTACTCCAGCACTCTGTGAAACGTCACCTATCCATGTTCTCCACAGATGCTGCCTGACCCGCTGAGTTACTCCAGCACTCTGTGAAACGTCACCTATCCATGTTCTCCACAGATGCTGCCTGACCCGCTGAGTTACTCCAGCACTCTGCGTCTATTCAAGTTTTGCCCAATGGAAAATCTGGATGGTCAAAGATTAATTATTTTTCTCTTTTATTATTTGGTTTTCAGTTCTCCAAATTCTGGATCGTTTTACAAATGACCATGAATAATTGCAGTCGGGAAATTGTAACGTGATCACACTCGTATCGATGCCAGGAACATGTTGTACAGAGTAATAGTTCAGTTGTATGTGGCAATTGTCGAACACACGCTAAGCTCCCACTGAATAGCTCAAACTGTATATTTGTTTTAACTCCTAGACTAAGGACATCACAATGTCAAGTGCTAGAGGAACCCAGCGGGTCAGGCAGCATCCGTGGAGGGAAATGGACATGCGATGTTTCAGGTCAACAACCTTCTTCAGACTAAGTTGAAAGGTTACATGATGCTGAGGTATATGACCCAATGGATATTGCACGGACACCAGGAACTGCAAGTCAGGAATCTTGAGCAAAATACAGAGTGCTGGAGGAATACTGCACATCCTCCTGGTGACATTTCGGGAGAAGATAATAGACAATAGGTGCAGGAGGAGGCCATTCGGCCCTTCCAGCCAGCACCGCCATTCAATGTGATCATGGCTGATCATCCACAATCAGTACCCCGTTCCTGCCTTCTCCCCATATCCCCTGACTCCGCTATCTTTAACCCTATCTAGCTCTCTCTTGAAAGTATCCAGAGAACCGGCCTCCACCGTCCTCTGAGGCAGAGAATTCCACAAACTCACAACTCTCTGTGTTTCCTCGTCTCCGTTCTAAATGGCTTACCCCTTATTCTTAAACTGTGGGCCCTGGTTCTGGACTCCCCCAACATCGGAACATGTTTCCTGCCTCTAGCGTGTCCAAACCCTTAATAATCTTACATGGTTCAATAAGATCCCCTCTCATTCTTCTAAACTCCAGAGTGTACAAGCCCAGCCGCTCCATTCTCTCAGCATATGACAGTCCCGCCATCCCGAGAATTAACCTTGTAAACCTATGCTGCACTCCCTAAATAGCAAGAATGTCCTTCCTCAAATTTGGAGAATAAAACTGCACACAATACTCCAGGTGTGGTCTCACTAGGGCCCTGTACAATTATTTATTATTTTGAAGGGTTTGGACCTCTCTTCCTCGAAGGGTGGTGGGAGCAGAGACTGAATATGACTTTAACTCCCCCTCCCATTCCCACACTGACCTTTCTGTCCTGGGCCTCCTCCACTGTCAGAGTGAGGCCCAGCGCAAATTGGAGGAACAGCATCTCATATTTCGTTAGGTCACCTTATGAACAATGACTACTCTAACTTCAAGTAACTCTTGCTTTCCCTCTCTCCCCATCACTCCCCCTTCCTAGTTCTCTGGCCAGTCTGACTGTCCCTCTGATTAAATTCTACCTCTGTTTGCTTCATTGTCACCTTCTCCTGGCTGATAAAGATCTATTCTACTTTTTTCCTTGAGCTCCGTCTCTTTTGATGTCTCGTTTTCACACGTTACCCTTCCTTATCTCTGCGTCTCCCTCTCCCCTGACTCTCAGTCTAAAGAAGGGCCTCGGCCCGAAGCGTCACCCATTCCTTTTATCCAGAGATGCTGGGATGGCGGGACTGTCCGGTCCGGGATGGTGGGACTGTCATATGAGGAAAGATTGAAAAGACTGGGCTTGTATTCACTGGAGTTTAGAAGGATGAGGGGGATCTTATAGAAACATATAAAATTATAAAAGGACTGGACAAGCTAGATGCAGGAAAAATGTTCCCAATGTTGGGTGAGTCCAGAACCAGGGGCCACAGTCTTAGAATAAAGGGGAGGTCATTTAAGACTGAGGTGGGAAAAAACGTTTTCACCCAGAGAGTTGTGAATTTGTGGAATTCCCTGCCACAGAGGGCAGTGGAGGCCAAGTCACTGGATGGATTTAAGAGAGAGTTAGATAGAGCTCTAGGGGCTAGTGGAGTCGAGGGATATGGGGAGAAGGCAGGCACGGGTTATTGATTGGGGACGATCAGCCATGATCGCAATGAATGGCGGTGCTGGCTTGAAGGGCCTAATGGCCTCCTCCTGCACCTATTGTCTATGTTTCTATGCTGCCTGTCCCGCTGAGTTACTCCGGCATTTTGTGTCTATCTTCCGAATATTATTATGGCAGCATTGGGCGTTCAGATAGAGTGTGAATGGTTACCATGGGTGGACAGGAACGCAGGTCGGTGTGCAGGATTGAATTGCTCAGCAGCCCATGTATATGTTTGTAATATTTAACTTGGTAAAAGAGTGGCAAAAGCTGCACATTCCTCCGGTTAAATCAATAAACTGCAATTTGACAAGACTCTATTCATTGCCACCAAATGGTAATTAACTGGATTGAATTGTAATAACATTCTTAAAATCCTGAAGGGACGGGAAAGGCGAGCAAAACTTCCCTCATGAAGCTTACTGAAATTATTTATGAAGATAACTTTTTTTTTTAGTTTGGTTTGGAGATACAGCGTGGAAACGGGGCCCTTCTGCCCACCGAGGCTACGACAACCATCGACCCCCGCACACTAACGCTATCCTGCACCCACCCTGGGGACAATGTACAATCATACCAAGCCAATTAACCTACAAACCTGCACGTCTTCGGAGTGTGGGAGGAAATCAGAGAGCCTGGAGAAAACCCACGCTGGTAACAGGGAGAACGTGCGAACTCCGTACAGACAGCACCCGTAGTCGGGACCGAACCCGGGTCGCCGGCGCTGTGAGGCAGCAACTCTACCGCTGGGCCACCGGGCCGCTATTTGTTTACCATGTCTGTTGATCAATGATGATTAAACAAAAGAACCAATCGCAGTCATCTGGCTACTACTGTTGTTTTTCCCCACGGCATTGTTAATTGGGGTCAGTCTGTTATCTTTGTGGAACCGCAGAATAAATAATGCCAGATAATGCACCGAGCTTTAAAATGAAATGCACTTAAATCTCGTTTTAATCTTGTCACTTGAATTATATAATGACATTTAATTGGTGGGTAAATAGATAATTAGCATGCATAATTTTGAAGGAAATGAGAGAACTTGAGAAAATGTGGCATCAAAAGTAGACGGGAACTGTAAAAGATTATAAAGAATGTAACAGAGTCTGAAGATGGATTCCAACCCGAAACGTCGCCAACACTGGCCTTCATCAGTCAGGATATTGAGTATGGATAGGCACTAAGTGCTGGAGTAACTCATAAGTTCATAAGTGACAGGAGCAGAATTAGGCCGTTCGGCCCATCAAGTCTGCTCCACCATGCAATCATGGCTGATCTGTTTCTCCCTCCAAACCCCATTCTCCCGCCTTCTCCCCATAACCTCTGACACCCGTACTGATCAAGAATCTTATCAATCTATACCTTAAAAATATCCACCGACCCGGCCTCCACAGCCTTCTGTGGCAAAGAATTCCACTCAGCAGGTTGGGCAGCATCTCTGGAGAAAAAGGATTAGGTTCCTGACCCGAAACATCACCTGTTCGTTTTCTCCAGAGATGCTGCCTGACCTGTTGTGTTAAGGGCCTGCCCCACTTGGGCGTCATTTACGCTACATCATTTACGCATCACGGCGCACGTGATGCGTGCATGTTGCGCAGTGACATAGGCAGTGATGTACGATCGCGTGCGGCCCCCCAGGATTTCGGGATTCACAAAATCTTCATGCCCCACCTGCATGACGCGCAAATGACGCCCAAGTGGGACAGGCCCTTGACTCCAGCACTTTGTGTCTATATCTTCGGTATAAACCAGCATCTGCAGTTCCTTCCTGCACATTCTACTGATGAACATGTGAAGAGGGGTGGGTCAGGGAGTGAGGGGGGGCAAAGGGACAGGGCTGAATGCTGAATGGTTCATGATTCCTTTCAGAGAGTCTTCACCAAGGAAGATTCTGCAAAATCTCGGCAAAGGAAATGCAGCTATGGCACAAGGAACTGCAGATGCTGGGATCATGAGCAAAACACAAAGTGCTGGAGGAACTCAGTGGGTCGGCAGCCTCTGTGGAGGGGACGGACAGATAACTTTTCAGGTGGGTACACTTTTTTAATCTAACTACCGCCTTGTGCTTTGAACTTTCCTGCTTGATAATAAATATTCCCTCACCTCAATCTCTCATTCTGACGTAGAATGGAAGACCATTTGGCCATTGAGTGCATACTAGTTAAAAGGTAAAAATACATAGAACATAGAAATGTACAGTACAAGAAGAGGCCCTTCAGCCCGTGTCTGCGCTGAACACGAGGGAAACAAAGGGGAAGTCGGGCATCGTGGCAATTAGGCCAGGCCATCTGACAAACAGCCAACAATGGCCTGTTTCCTTTATCATCGTTAAGGGCCTGTCCTACCAGCATGCAACTCTATGCGATGAGCGCGATCAAACTAGAAGCGGGGGCCGCGCGGATGTCGGGTGATCCCCTGTACAGGGCCGTTCCCACCAGCATGCGCCTGCATGCGGCAAGCGCGACCAAACCGGCAGCGGGGGCCGCGCAGAGGTCGGGTGAGTGGCGCAACGCGGCGCAAAGTGAGGCGAACTTGGAGCGAAGTCTAAGGTTAAGTTCGCCAGGACAGAGACGGGCACACAGAGAGGGGCACCGAGGCACACACACACACAGAGGGCCACGGAGCCACACACATAGAGGGTCACGGAGGCACCTACAGAGAGGGTCACGGAAGCACGATGTCGGGGCGGTGTGTAATGCGTCGAGGCGACTGCGAGCCGACAAGCCGTTGCCGCGCGGAATCTTTGAACATAGTCAGTTTTTCGGAGCCCCGCGCGATGTCGGGACGAACTCTGCACAATTCCGCACGGCTCCGGCGATCGAAGTGGGACCGGCCCCGCGACGCAGGACGGCTCAAGCGACCACGTTAGGTCGCGCTCATCGCATAGAGTTGCATGCTGGTGGGACAGGCCCTTTACATTTTTGCATATCTTTCATTAATTGTTCTTCATCTCTCTACATCAGCCTATATCTCTTGTTTTCCTTATCCCCAACCAGACTGAAGAAGTGGCTCGACCCGAAACGTTACCCATTCCTTCTCTCCAGAGATGCTGCCTGTCCCGCTGAGTTACTCCAGCATTTTGTGTCTATCTTCGGTTTAAACCAGCATCTGCAGCACCCAACCTGCCCATGCCCACCAAGATGTCCCATCGACACTAGTCCCACCTGCCCGGTTTGGTCCATATCCCTCTAAACCTGTCCTATCCACGCACCTGTCCGAATGTCTTTTGAATGTTGTGATAGTCCCCGCCTCAACTACCTCCTCCGGCAGCTCGTTCCATACACCCGCCACCCTCTGGTCACTACCACCCTCCCCCGAGCTCACTCAGGTCAGTGCATCCGGCCTCCCAGCTGATTCAGAGAAACTTCCAGAGCTTCCACTGGGGATAAGATTTGGGGACTGAGGTATCTGCTGGTATTTATTTACGAGACCTGTATCCAAGGCTTGGATCATTGAAACTGCAATACAGTTGGAATCGCACATTTTCTTCTGGGCAATTTAAATCAATTACATGATTCTCAGCTAAGAATGCACTGCCAGTATCAATGACCTTGATATTAATAAATTGTCAAACTTGTGCAGAAGAGCTCCCCAAAATGGGAACTCCAGCAGCCTAGCTGAGCTCCCCTGATTCATGGCTGCTCTCTGTAATGGCCAAGCAAGCCATTTAAGTCAGGGAACCAATTAAGGGTGAACAATAAATCTTTGCCTTGCTACAAAGAGCCCTTAGACATTTTGCGGCATTACAATATCTGTATAATTGGCGGTTGTTTTTTGTTATTTATTAAGCAAATATGTTAATAGCGGCACTATTAAAGCCCCACTTCACAGATCACAGTGGGCAGATGCTGGACAGATTTACTGCATCAGTTGGTAGCCCAGATACACATTCTGCAACTACGCACTGGCCTGTTTAATGAGGGGATGTTGTTTCAGCTCCTGGAGGCATCGTCTTTAGTTTGGTTTAAAGGCACAGCATGGAAACAGGCCCTTTGGCCCACCAAGTCCACGCCGGCCATCGATCACGCGCTCATTCTAGATTTATGTGTAGGAAAGGACTGCAGATGCTGGTTTAAATCGAAGATGGACACGTTCCAATCGATCGCGTTCCAGAGACACCCACTCGCAAGATGATTTAAATGCCCATTAATTTACGGGAATTAAACATTAAATTCCTTCCATTTGGCCTATAAATTCATGACAATGAGATTTAAAAATTATGTTATATTGTGAATTCTTGTGTGAATGTTATTTGAACACTTAGGCTATTTAAAAATCTTAAGAAATGGATAGATGTTTAGATCTAGTAATTGAATTTTGTAATTAGCTACAATTAGGTAAGTAACTAATTATATGCTTTAATTTCAGGTCATCCAAGTAAGATTGTTTCATATTTGTTTCAGAATGCTTCAATCTATAATAACGTAAAATTTCATTCAGTTCTCTTAATTCTTAAGAAAGTTATGAGATTTTGACTGTCCTTGATCACAGCTTTTGAGTTAAGTCAATTGAAAAGCAATAGGGAACAAGATGCTAATGTCCGAGTATGAAAACGGCCATAACTTTTTAAATACTGAAGATATGAAAGTGAATTAGGGGTCAAATTAAACTTTTTTTAATGCTTTATCTGATGGGATAAATTGCAGACTTGATTTTTTAAATGTCAAAATTTTGTAACATTGCTACATTAAATTGGAAGTAGTGACAGAGTCTCCACCATTAACAAATTGGGAAAGAGTTGGCCACAAACTCTTTGAATCACTTCCCTCTGGAAGGCGACTCCGGACTGTCAAAGCTGCTACGGCCAGACATAAAGACAGCTTTTTTCCATGACTAGAAGCTCTACTCAATAACCAAAAGTCTGTTGCCTCCTTTTGCTCTGGTATTTTATTTCCTGCACATGTTTAATCAATAATGTTTTATTATTAATGTTTAAAGTTTTATGTGTCATTCCTAACTGTCACTGTATGTCGTTGTCACTTGCGGGCGGAGCACCAAGGCAAATTCCTTGTATGTGAATACTTGGCCAATAAACTTATTCATTCATAAAGAGGCAAAGGAGCTTCGATGCAGAACTGTGTTTCAGTTGAGCCCAAGTCCTGTAAGCCCGAGCTGTATATTTAATCTTTTTTTTCTCTGACTAACACTAAAGCTGAATGGTAAATGAGTGTGTGCAAAAAGAATAGTTCCATGAAAATAATGCGATGCACAAAATGATAGGGTCAGAGGAATAACAGCTCAGAGGAGGATTTATTCAGACTGCAGAAGGTTCTACAGAGCAGGAAATCAGAAGACGTGGAAAGACTTAAACATAAGCAACCGATCCTGAAAATCAGAGATAGTGAAGGTTAATCAATCAATCAATCAATCAGTTTTATTCGTCACATTGTACACAAAGTGCAAGTGAAATGGATTTGTCAGCAGTGGTACAATGATAAAGAACACACAAAAACACACAAAAAAAATTGAACGCAAACATCCACCACAGCATTCATCACCGTGGTGAAGGCACAACATTTGGCCAGTCCTCCTCCATTTTCCCCCATGGTTGGGACCTCAACCCTCCGCAGCCGCCGCTACGGGCGTCCAGATGTACGGACAGGTAAACGTCCAGGTAGGTCCAGAATCGGCTCTGCCCCACCGGAGACCGCGGCTTCAGGCTGGTGCAGGCCGCAGGCCGGCGGTCGAAGATTTAAAGTCCCCGCCGCGCCGCAGCCAGAAGCACCGCAGACCGCAGGGCCGGCGGTCAGAGCTCCCCTCCAGGGGTCCCCGCCGAGGGACCCCGCTCCTGATGGTAAGTCCACGCCGGGCCGGCGGTAGAAGATGGCCGTGGACCGGCGGTGGAAGCTTCCTCTTCTCCCGGGTCCCCAATGGGGGATCCCAGGCTGCGGACTCCCCGCCAGCTGGAGCTCTGCAGACCGCGACCTCACGCTGCTGGCTGCCGCGGGACAGTGAAACGGAGCGCTCCCCTCCGGCGAGGGCTCGCCTGCTCCCCGCCGAGAGTCTGCGCTGCACCCGCCGCTGAAGCCCTGGGCACGTCTCCGGGAAAGGCCGCTCGATCCTCGTTGTTAGGCCATGGGGGAGGCGACTTGGAAAAAGTCGCCTCTCCATGAAGGAGGCGACCAAAACGGTTTCCCCTTCACCCCACCCCCCACACCACCCCCCCCCCCCCCCGCGCACAAGACACACAAAGAAACATTAACAACATACTTTAAAACACACTAAAAAAAGTTGAAATGACTAACACACTGCTGACAGGGCTGCCGGCTTGCAGCGCCCCCACTGACCTATGTACCTGGAACACTTGTCCAGGGATATTGGCAGCAGGGATATAAATGAATGTAGTACAGATGGAATGGGGCCAACCAGGAATAGTCATGTATAGCGGAATGGATAAAGGCAGAGGTCACAGAGTGATACAGCAGGGAAACAGGCCCTTCAGCCCAACATGTCCCAGCTGCAGGGTTACACAAAAAGCTGGAGAAAGTCAGCGGGTGCAGCAGCATCTAAGGAGTGAAGGAGATAGGCGACGTTTCGGGTCGAGACCAGCTGCACTTGTCCCACCTGCCTGTGCTTGGTCCATATCCCTCCAAACCGGTCCTATCCATGTCTAATTGCTTCGTAAATGTTGGGATAGTCCCAGCCTCAACTACCTCCTCCGGCAGCTCGTTCCATACACCCACCACCCTCTGTGTGAAAAAGCTACCCCTCAGATTCCCTCAAAGGTGAAGGTTTCGGTGGCAGGTGCACCTTAGCAACGAAAAGGGTAAACAAGGCAATAGACTTGGAAATGAAATGTTTTTGTGATACGAGTGTGTCCCAGGTGAAAGACACAAGGAACTGCGGACATTAGACACAAAAAGCTGGAATAACCCAGCGGGTCAGACAGCATCTCTGGAGAAAAGAAATAGGTGACGTTTCGGGTCGAGACCCTTCTTCAGACTTAGAGTCAGGGGCTTTATGATTCTCAGTCTGAAGAAGGGTCTCGACCCAAAACGCCATCTATTCCTTTTCTCCAGAGATGCTGTCTGACCCGCTGAGTTACTCCAGCTTTTTGTGTCTATCTTCGGTTTAAACCAGCATCTGCATTTCCTTCATGCACATTTCATCTACAGATATTGAAACGTTGAATAAAACACAAAGTGCTGGAGGGACTCAACAGGTCAGGCAGCATGAGCGGAGGGAATGGACAGGTGACGTTTCAGGTCGGGACCCTTCCTCAAACTGAGTTGCAAGGTGAGTTTTGGGGTGCAAAATGATTTGTGGTGGTGGATGGAAATGTCAACCAGGGTTAGGTCTACAGTTTGGCATTGAGATCAAGTGAAGAAGAGTCTCGATCCAAAACGTGACTTTTTCCTTCGCTCCATAGATGCTGCCTCACCCGCTGAGTTTCTAAAACAAGGTCGGTGCAGTAAAAATAAGCAGCAGAAATAGTCTAAAGACACAACAAACTGCAGATGCTGGAACCATGATCAAAACACAAAGTGCTGGAGGAACTCAATGGGTCGGGCAGCTTCTATGGGGAGTGAATGGAATGACAACATTTTGGGTTGGGGCCCTTCTTCAGACTAGCTGAAATAACCCCACTGTGGAAGGTGTCATGGTTAGCTAAGGAAAAACCGCAATGCAAGTAACGCAGATCAAATTGTTCATGTGAAATATATTCTTCTGATTTAAAGTAGCATCAAAGAACTGCAGATGCTGATTTATACCAAAGATAGACACGAAGCGCTGGAGTAACTCAGCGGGTCAGGCAGCATCTCTGGAGAGAAAGGGTAATGTTTTGGGTCAGGACCCTTCTTCAGACAGATGCTGCCTGGCCCGCTAAGTTACTCCAGCGCTTTGTGTCTGTCTTTCGTCTTATTCGAGGCAGAAATTGTAACTCTGATTCCCTGAATCACTGGTGCACAACAGCATCAGAAATGCAAGGGGATGATCGTGGAGGATGCTGTATCGCCTATCCTTACTGAACGTGCTCTATCAGTCAGGACATCCAGAGGCTGAGGGGGTGATGACTCCCAGCTTGCGGAGCTCAGCGACGGGTTTGGACGGCATCAGTGGTGAAGGCGGAACGGCAAAGGTTGCTGAGACTGCTGATGAAATATTCTGAATGTTTTTGTTTTACAGCCCTGTCCCACTGTACGAGTTCATTCCAAGAGTTCTCCCGAGTTTGCCCTGATTCGCACACGGAGATTTACGGTAATGGAGTTACTCGGGGCTCTCGTGGACATTTTTCAACATGTTGAAAAATCTTCACGAGTCTTCCCGAGCTTACCTGCCGTTAGTGAATCTTCCCGAGCTTACCTGCCATTAGCGTTACGAGCCGGTAAGAGACGTCCCCGAGCTCCGACGTACCCGCTACGTTCATTCTCCGTGCTTACCATGAGTTTGATTTTTTTTTAAACTCGGGAGAGCTCTTGAATGAAATCGTACAGTGGGACAGGGCTTTAAGAATGAATTTAATTTGAATTTCATTTAGAATGATGCATAACATCACTTTTCTCCAGATACTAGAGACATGGTGTAATTCAGCATGGAAACAAGTGTTTTAGCCCAACTTGCCCATCAATGCCCCATCCACACTAGTCCCACCTGCCCACGTTTGGCTCATATCCCTCGAAACCTTTCTGATCCATGCACCTGTCCAAATGTCTTTTAAATGTTGTTGCAGCACCAATTCACTCATTTAAGTTGAAGTCCTACACCTGTAATTATCGTCCAGAGATCTGTTCTGATTCTGTTGGGTGTTGAGTGTGTGTACAACACAACACCTAATGGAAGCCAATAGCCACTTCACAATGAGAAACCATTGAGAATAATTGAGAAAGATTCCATGGAAAAGCCTTTTTAGTCAAAGTAAATCATTAATCTAGATATATTTCAAGCTGACAACCCCTTTCAGAAAGGCTAGGTCTATATGTGTACCACGAATAACGATGGTGCAGCGGTAGAGCTACTGCCTTACAGCGCCGGAGACCCGGGTTCGATCCCGACTACAGGCGTTTGTTTGTACCGAGTTTGTGCATGCTCCCCCATAACCCGCATGGGTTTTCTCCAAGATCTTCAGTTTCCTCACACGCTCTAAAGACGTCCGGGTTTGTAAGTTAATTGGCTGGGCATAAATGTATATAATTGTCCCTGGGGTGTGTAGGGTAGTGTTAATGTGCGGGGATCGCTGGTCGGTGCGGACTCGGTGGGGTTTAGAGCCTGTTTCCACGCTGAATCCCCAAACTAAACTCAACTAAACTAAAGGCCATTAACAAAAACAGTGTCAGAGGTAATTTGGAATCTATATTCCAACATCTGGAAACACTTGCAGAGATCTTCGACTCCAGCGCAGCACCCACATCTGGCGGTGGCCAATTTGCTGGTCAGGACTGATGCGATGAAAAAGGGTCTTCTATAGAGGCCACTGACAGCTATGGTGCTAAATCTGACATCCGGCAAGAACTACCTTCTGGGAACATCTCAGCGCAAACAAGAACTTTAATTACCTTTAAAGGTGGAGAACCAAGACTGAATCAAGAACAGTAACTTAAACATTTTTGCAAAATAGCTGAGGAACAGCACCTCGTATTTCGCTTGGGCTGCTTACACTCCAGCGGTATGAATATTGACTTCTCTAATTACAAGAAACCCTTGCTTTCCCTCTCTCTCCATCCCACCCCCTTCCCAGTTCTCCGACCAGTCTGACTGTCCCTCTGATGACATTGCATCTCTGTTTGCCTTGTTCTCACCTTCTCCCAGCTAACAATAGTCTATTCCCTGATCTGCGACGCTTTTGATCTCTAAAGGGCCTGTCCCACCAGCATGGAACTCTATGCGGTTAGCGCGACCTAATGTGGTCGCTTGAGCCGTCCGGCGTCGCGGGGCCGGTCCCACTTCGATCGCCGGAGCCGTGCGGAATCGTGCGGAGTTCGTGCCGAGTTCGTCCCGACATCGCGCGGGGCTCCGAAAAACCGACTATGTCTAAAAATTCCGCGCGGCAACGGCTTGTCGGCTCGCAGTCGCCTCGATGCATTACACACCGCCTTGACATCGTGCCTCCGTGAACCTATTTGTAAGTGCCTCCGCGACCCTCTATATGTGTGGCTCCGTGGCCCTGTGTGTGTGTGTGCCTCGGTGCCCCTCTCTGTGTGCCCCTCTCTGTCCTGGCGAACTTACCTTAGACTTCGCTCCAAGTTCGCCTCAGTAGGCGCCGCGTTGCGCCGCTCACCCGACCTCTGCGCGGCCCCTACTGCCAGTTTGGTCGCGCTTGCCGCATGCAGGCGCATGCTGGTCGGAACGGCCCTGTACAGGGGATCACCCGACCTCCGCGCGGCCCCCGCTTCTAGTTTGATCGCGTTCATCGCATAGAGTTGCATGCTGGTGGGACAGGCCCTTTACGCTTCCTTATCCCCGTCTCCCCTGACACTCAGTCTGAAGAAGGGTCCCGACCCGGAATGTCACCCATTCCTTTTCTCCAGAGATGCGGCGGTGAAGTGGCGTGTTGACGTACTGACGCGGCGTTTTTTCAAGTGTCGCAACATTTTTTTTGTCGCCGCTGGATTTTGAAATGTTCAAAATCTTCTGCCGACCCTGATATGACGGCGGCAGTCGCCGAAAAAAATGGCCAAGCGGGACAGGGTCTTTACCAATGAAAGCCAATCTACCGAGCGCCTCCTTTCCCATCCTTGCAGTTAAGTCATCGCACCTCATTTATCTTTTTATAATAATCATCTATGCCGTATCAAGTTCAATATTCATAACTGTTGTCATTATCTGGCATTTCAGGGGCTAAAGAAGCAGCCCGTCGCTCCAGAAACAAGCTGACTTTCAATGAAACTTCCATGCATGTATCACCTACCAGAAAATATTCAGCACAGCACAAGTAGCGAGGCCTCCGATGACTGCTCTCCGAAACCACAGCACCTTCCGCAAGGCAAGAACATGAAATAGTTCAACCTTAAGACGAGCGCACATCACTAACTGAATGAGCAAAATTGGTCTTTAAATAATTGATCAATTATTATCTTATCTACGCGCACATCATCCTTATCTCTCCATTCCCTGCATATCTATACATACATATATTTCTACACACATACATACATACAAACACACACACATATATATATGTACATACACACATATATATACATACAAACATACATATATGTATATATACACACCTATAAATATACCGTATGTGTGAATAAATGCCACTTTCAGATAAAATGTGGCATTAAATCATTAATTTAATTGATTTAAATTATTAAATGCTACGATTGTATCTGCCTCCACCACCACCCCAGGCATCCACCACCCTCTGTGTAACAAATCTCACCCCGCACATCTTCGATTCACATCCCCATGACGATAAGATTGACCAGATTAAATAGCTCCACAAGATGCAATTTTAATATGAATAAAGAAAAAATATTATGTATCGAGTCGGTTTATTTCATTCATCCAGCAAGGAGGGAAATGTGGTTTGTATAGAATGTTAATATGGTTTACGATGAGGCTTGCCATTTCATATTCACAAGTGATTTTGTTGTAGATTTTTACGTTCTATGTTTCGGATGTTACTCGCACTATTTTGGAGAAGGTGAAACTCTATTAAGGTAAGAGGAAACCAAAGGGGTTTGTTTCGAGATGTCCAAATTTGTCCAAATTACTGGAAAATAATTATTAATGGAGTAAAAAAAAAGTATATTAAACCAAAGATAGACACAAAAAGCCGGAGTAACTGGGCTGGACAGGCAGCGCCTCTGGAGAGAAGGAATGGGTGACGTTTCGGGTCGAGACCCTTCTTCAGATAGCGAGTCAGGGGTGAGGGAGCCTAGAGATCTGGAAGGGTAGGGTGTGAAAACGACAGATCAAAGCAGGTGATGATAAAGAGATGCAGGGTACACGAAAGGCTGGAGAAACTCAGCGGGTGCAGCAGCATCTGAAGAAGGGTCTCGACCCAAAACGTTGCCTATCTCCTTCGCTCCTTAGATGCTGCTGCACCCGCTGAGTTTCTCCAGCCTTTTGTGTACCCTCGATTCTTCAGCATTTGCAGTTCCTTCTTTAACATAAAGAGATGCAGAATGGTTCACAGTGTACGAAAGAACTGCAGATCACTGGTTTAAACTTTGTGACTTTTGGGCCTAGAGCGGGGCCGTACATCGCCCGGCGCGGTCTCAATGGCCGCGGGACATTCCAGCGCCTGCCGGGGGCTCCAACTGTGACCTTTGGGCCTAGAGCGGGGCCATACATCACCAGGCGCGGTCTCAATGGCCGCGGGACATTCCAGCGCCTGCCGGGGGCTTCGACATCGGGAGAGAAATGGTGCGGAGGATAGAGAAGAACTTTGCATTCCATCACACGAGAAGGAGATTCACTGTGATGGATGTTTGTGTGAATTGAATTGTATGTGTGGTTTTTATTCAATGAATCGTTCTGTTTGTATGGCTGTAGAAACAGAGTTCCGTTTGAGCCTCTCTGAGGTTCGATTGACAAGTAATAAAATCTAATCTAAATGGAAGGTAGACACAAAATGCTGGAGCAACTCAGCGGGACAGGTGGCATCTCTGATTCCTCCCTTCTCTCCATGGATGCTGCCTGTCCCGCTGAGTTACTCCAGCATTTTGCATCTACCTTAAAATGCATTCATTGTTAGCTGAGGGGAAGTTGACAAGGAGGCACGCAATCAGTTTACTGTTCGATAACAAATAATTGAAAATTATATTCTGTCCTGAGAATGTTTACACACCTACCTGAGATCTGTTTGGTGAAATATCTGAAAATAGCATTGGCATCACATTTACAATTCCCCCTAGAACAAAGCAGGAAAAGCTATTAGTTTAATTAATATTTGATAGGGTAATCCAATTATGAGCCAGAACTAAAGATATCCATCAAAGGTCAACAGTAAGCATTGCTGTAATATTCTAACCTGTAGTGGAAGATTATTTCATTCTTATTCAATGTAGATATCTCCATCTTGTCTATGAGTTGCTAGGGTCAGCCTCAAAATGGTTGCCAACCATTGTAACTCTACTTCCCATTCCCATTCTGACCCTCCTGCTGGGGAAGGCCACACACAAACTGGAGGAACAGCACCTTATATTCTGCTTGAGTAGCTTATAAGCCAACAGTATGAACATCGAATTCTCCAAGTTCAGGTAACTAACTAACATAGAAACTCCCCCCCCCCCACCTCCTTTCACTTCCCTGTGGCCCCACCTGGATGTCACCCATTTCTCCGTTTCCTTTCCCCCTTAGTGAGTGCCTTACACCTATATCCCATCCACATTTCACGCCTCTTCTCCCCATATCTTACAATCTTTTGTCTCTTCCTCTCTGGCCTTTGTCCAACCATCTGCCAGTGAACCCCCCCCCCCCCCCCCCCCCCTCACCTGCATCCACCAATCACTGACGGGGATTTGATCTCCCTCCCCCCCCCTCACCTGCATCCACCAATCACTGACAGGGATTTGATCTCCCTCCCCCCCCCTCACCTGCATCCACCAATCACTGACGGGGATTTGATCTCTCCCCCCCCCCTCACCTGCATCCACCAATCACTGACGGGGATTTGATCTCCCTCCCCTCACCTGCATCCACCAATCACTGACAGGGATTTGATCTCCCTCCCCCCCCCACCTCTGCTCCAGCTCTCTCCCCCCTACTACAATCTGTCTGAAGAAGGGTCCCGACCTGAAACGTCGCTGATGCATGTCCTTCAGAGATACTGTAGTGACAGATTTTTATATCGTTTCAAGGATTTAGTTCTTGAGTCACTAACTGAAGACAGGGGGTCGGAAGATAATCGATACGCACCCACGAGCTCTCCACGAGGCATTCAATGCCGTCAAACGATAAATCTTCCAAAACACAGTCTCTTGATTAATAGTGTGGTGTCAGCTGATACACAGGGCTGGCACCTGACGTCATGGGCTAGGGGGAGTGTCCTGCGACATAAGCTTAGCTCACCTTGAGATCTCCCCAGTCAACAGGTAGCTGAGCTCGAGACAACAACCTCACCCAGCCACAGCAGCAATGACAACTGCGTCAGTGGACCAAACTAACATGTAACAACTGAATAAAGCAACTGTTTATTCACCACGTTTGGTGCCGCTACAATAGTTTATTTATTATAACCATATAACAATTACAGCACGGAAACAGGCCCTCTAGGCCCTTCCAGTCCGTGCCAACCATTTATTTTCCCCTAGTCCCATCTACCTGCACTCAGACCATACCCCTCCATTCCCTTCCCGTCCATATACCTATCCACTTTACTTTTAAATGTTAAAATCGATCCTGCCTCCACCACTTCTGCTGGAAGATCATTCCACACAGCCACCACTCTCTGAGTAAAGAAGTTCCCCCTCATGTTACCCCTAAACTTCTGTCCCTTAATTCTCATGTCATGCCCTCTTGTTTGAATCTTTCCTACCCTCAAGGGGAAAAGCTTATCCACGTCAACTCTGTCTATCCCTTTCATCATTTTAAAGACTTTTTTCACACAGAGAGTGGTGAGTCTCTGGAATTCTCTGCCACAGAAGGTAGTTGAGGCCAGTTCATTGGCTATATTTAAGAGGGCATTAGATGTGGCACTTGTGGCTAAAGGGATCAGGGGGTATGGAGAGAAGGCAGGTACGGGATACTGAGTTGGATGATCAGCCATGATCACATTGAATGGCGGTGCAGGCTCGAAGGGCCGAATGGCCTACTGCTGCACCTATTTTCTATGTTTCTATGTTTCTATTGTAGTAGTAAAAACTACAAATTTTACTACAAAGCTAGATGTTCATCCAAACTTCTTCTTGTATATGTACATTTTAATCTTGCGCGTTCATGGTCGAAAGCTGTGACCTCTCCCCCATGCTTCTTCAAACTAAACTAACTAGGGCATCTGCGCGAGAATCCCACCCGCAAACACGCCTCAGCCTATGTATAAATCCCACCCACATAATTACAGGCAGATCACATTTAAAGGTAACTGGTCATAGCTATAACATACTGAGTTCAGCTCAATGGCTACTACAGATATTGCCCGACCTGCTCTGTGTCTTTTTCTGTACACTAGCATCATCAGTTCCTTGTGTCCAGCCGTAAAAAAGCACAGGGCTGCATGCTGTTCCATTAAGCTTGCCATTCTGCCATTGACCTTCAGGAGAAGGGTGTCAACTTCAGAGGTCCAGGCCCATACAAATGGTAGGAGGCAGGTTTCGTCCATGGACAGAGACAGGGAACGGCCTGAATGCACTGGCTACACCAATGTGAACCACTGACTGTTTTTGCCATTTTAATGATATAATTAGCAAACCTAATTGCTTGTGTGAAACTTTCTTTAGGCCTAATTGATGCAAACAAAACGACCCAGCAAAATTAACGAAACACAGATGTTTGAATAGGTAATTAACATTAAAAGGTTTCAACATATTTAATTTCAAATCAAAACATGTTCACGCTTAATCATATGTTTTGCGCATAATATCCCTTGCTTTTGAAATGGGCAAATTTGAGTTCTCCATGGAAGTGTTTTTCACAAATCCCCAGCCAAAGCTAAATGGAGCAAGTTTCTTAGGTCTTCTTCTGACGTACGACGTGCACAGCCTAAAGTTGTAGGTAGTTCCTTAGGTTGTGAAAGCTAATTTGAAAACCCACCTTTTCAATAGACAATAGGTGCAGGAGTAGGCCATTCGGCCCTTCGAGGCAGCTCCGCCATTCAATGTGATCATGGCTAATCATCCCCAATCAGTACCCCGTTCCTGCCTTCTCCCCATATCCCCTGACTCCGCTATCTTTAAGAGCCCTATCTAGCTCTCTCTTGAAAGTATCCAGAGAACCGGCCTCCACCACAGGCAGAGAATTCCACAGACTCACAACTCTCTGTGAGAAAAAGTGTTTCCTCGTCTCCGTTCTAAATGACTTACGCCCGTATGGTCGTGAGTCGTCTCCCAAAGAGACTTGTCTTTTTCTGGTCGCTGCTGGATTTTCCACATTTTGAACATTTTCAGCAACCTGCTGTGACTATGACGGGTGCCGGCAGTCGGCTAAAAAATCGCGTAAGTGGGACAGGCCCTTCAGTTTGAAAAGTCAAAGTAACATGGTGATAAGTAGACATAAATAGATATTTGTTCAAAATTCACCTAATTTATTTAACTGAATTCAAAAACTCAAATTAAAACACATAAAGGCACTCGGCTTCCTTTTCAGCCCCAACAATAACATTGGGACGCCTGTGTTCGACGCTGATGCGTCAGCGTGCGTACCCGATGTGTCAGCGTGCGTACGCGATGCATCAGCGTGAGTACCCGATACGTCAGCGTGCGTACCCAATGCAACAGCGTGCGTACCTGGTGCATCAGCGTGAGTACCCGATGCGTCAGCGTGCGTACCCGATGCGTCAGCGTGCGTACCCAATGCACCAACGTGAGTACGCGATACGTCACGCAGGTGGTGCGCGAGGATTTAGTTCCTGTACTAAATCCTGGAGAGCCGTGCGATACTGCGCGCCCCCGCATACGATTCCATGCCTCGCGACGCGTCGACCTAATTCACATATAACGCGTAAATGAGGCGCAAATGACGGCCAAGTGGGACAGGCTCTTAACTTACCCAGCCAATTAAAAACTGGTTTGGTGTATTTGGCCAAAGTGTTGCAAACGCAACAATTTCAAGTTCATGGATGTCTCGTAGCGGCTCGTACGAGTAACGGCGGGTACTCAGGAAATCCGGTAAACATGTGACGTTCTTTCAACATTGTGAAAAATGTCCACGAGTACAAAAATACTCGTGATGAAAAAAATGGTTACTTTTTACTCGTACGAGCCGCTACGAGACGTCCACGAACTCCTACGGACCCGCTACGGACATTCTCCGAGTTCGATTCAGGGAACAACTCGGGAGAACTCTTGAATTACCTCGTACAGTGGGACAGGCCCTTAACTCCAGCACTCTGTGAAACGTCACCTATCCATGGAGGTAGACAAAAATGCTGGAGAAGCTCAGCAGGTGAGGCAGATTCTATGGAGCGAAGGAATAGGTGACGTTTCGGGACGAGACCCTTCTTCAGACATTCTTCGATTTTTCCAGCATCTGCAGTTCTTTCTTAAACCTATACATGGGGGAGTCAGTCTACCCCACGACAGAAGGGGGAGGAGTTGTACAGTTTGATAGCCACAGGGAAGAAGGATCTCCTGTGGCGTTCTGTGCTGCATCTTGGTGGGACCAGTCTGTTGCCGAAGGTGGTCCTTCAGCTGGGACAGATACGCAACTAAAATTAAATTACGTAGTTCCAGCATTTCATTAAACCAACCATATTTGCCTCTGTGACTAAGTTTATTTTATTTCATCCTGTAACAAATGGGAAATAAATTTATTTAAAATGAAACATTTGAATGAGAGCAGTGGTGTTTCCAGTCTCTCCAGCAGTGCAGAAAATTAGCAAATTATAAGACCTTCTGGAGAATTTGAGCAAAATTGCCTCAACTGTCAGAAGAATTCATTGCATATAATCAAATTCACCATTCATTTTAAAAAAAGTAGCAAAATCTCCAAATCAAAATGATTCAAGGGCGTATCAAAAACTAGGTTCAGAAAAACTAAATTTAAGAAATGAAATACAAATAAAGTGAACCTCAGACCAACAGGGCAATACAGAAAGAGGACCCAAAATATTGGAATAACTCAATGGATCAGGCACCGTCTCTGGAGAACGTGGATAGGTGACGGTTCAGGACGGGACCCTTCTTCACATGGTTCCAGACCTGAAACATCACCTACTCTCGTTCTCCCGACCTGCTGAGTTACTCCAGCAGTTTGCATCTTTTTTTTTGTAAACCAGCACCTGCAGCTCCTTGTTTCTCCAGGGGCGATACAGTCGGCATGATGTCTACTGTCGATGGAGTCCAACTAGCCCAGCCCAGCAACAAAAGGAAATCAACCATCACTGTGCTGTTTGCAAGATCTTGCTTTGCACAAAATAGTTGCAATGCATTCCTGCGTAAGGCAGTGAAGAAAGCGAATGGCATGTTGGCCTTCATAACAAGAGGAGTTGAGTACAGAAGCAAGTTCCTTCTGCAGTTGTACGGGGCCCTAATGAGACCACACCTGGAGTATTGTGTGCAGTTTTGGTCCCCTAATTTGAGGAAGGACATTCTTGCTATTGAGGGAGTGCAGCATAGGTTCACCAGGTTAATTCCCGGGATGGCGGGACTGTCATGTGCTCAGCGGGTGAGGGGGAAAATAGCATTCTGAACAAATGCTTGTGAATGCTTGTGAACATAGCATTGTATCCTTCTTAAGGATAAGGGGGAAATCCTTTAGGACCGAGATGAGAAGGACTTTTTCACACAGAGTGGTGGGTCTCTGGAACTCTCTTCCACAGAGGGTAGTTGAGGCCAGTTCATTGGCTATATTTAAGAGGGAGTTAGATGTGGCCCTTGTGGCTAAGGGGATCAGAGGGTATGGAGAGAAGGCAGGTACGGGATACTGAGTTGGATGATCAGCCATTCGAAGGGCCGAATGGCCTACTCCTGCACCTAATTTCTATGTTTCTATGCTGAGAGAATAGAGCGGCTGGGCTTGTATACTCTGGAGTTTAGAAGGTTGAGAGGGGATCTTATTGAAACATATAAGATTGTTAAGAGTTTGGACACGCCAGAGGCAGGAAACATGTTCCCGATGTTGAGGGAGTCCAGAACCAGGGGCCACAGTTTAAGAATAAGGTGTAAGCCTTTTAGAACGGAGACGAGGAAACACTTTTTCACACAGAGAGTGGTGAGTCGGTGGAATTCTCTGCCTCAGAGGGCGGTGGAGGCCGGTCCTCTGGATACTTTCAAGAGAGAGCTAGATAGGGCTCTTAAAGATAGCGGAGTCAGGGGATATGGGGAGAAGGCAGGAACGGGGTACTGATTGGGGAGGATCAGCCATGATCACGTTGAATGGCGGTGCTGGCTGGAAGGGCCAAATGACCTACTCCTGCACTTATTGGCTACTGTCTAAACTGGCACTGCATATAAAACAATAATTCTATAGAAATCCCTCAGCGCTGGTTCTAAGGTGGTTGTAGTATAAAGGTAAGTCTTTCGTTCATGTAAATTATGTGATTATAATCTTTCTTCACGCGACAGGTCAAGGAGTTAAGTTTCCTGGTGCATTGCAGAGCATTTTGCTAATTTATCGAGATTACTTTCCGTGTCATATCTTGTGTCTGCCCCAGAGGTTAATGTTATTTGTATTCTTGATAATATTTAATGGCACCTGATGATATGATTGTGAAAATCATATCCTTGTAAAAGCTGGACTGGCCCCGAGTGCTTTTTACAGATAAAACCCGTCCATTCATCATAATCCTCTGCTTCCTGTTGCCACGGCAATTTTCAATTCAGCAGGACAATTTTCCATTCATCTGCACATCTTTATCCAATTTGGACGCGAAGGTGCAGCAACTTATGAAATCCAATCTCATAGTCTTCAGGGTTTAATTTGTTCACAATGCTATTTTCAGCCCTCTGTTTAGATCGCTCACCTCTCCAGCTTCATTTCAACATATTGATTTATCTGTGTATTTTAAAAGCTGTTAAATGTGAACAGATTTACACCCAACAGATTTTAAACTATGCACAGAGGAAATTTGAACTCATCGATGGAAGGTGGGGGTGGGGGGGGAGTGACAGCAGCATTATGACTTGGCCGCCAGTAAGAATATAGAGTCTTAGAGCACGGAAACAGGCCCTTCGGCCCATCTTGCCCGTGCACACAAAGATGCCCCATCTACGCTAGTCCCACCTGCCTTCATAGAGTTATACAACTACTAGCATCCATCCATCCAGCCACCTGAGCCAAAACTTCTGAGACCACATCTGGAGTTTTGCATAATTTGAGGAAGGACACCCTTGTGTTTGAGGCAGTGCAGCGTAGGTTCACGAGATTGGCCCCTGGGATGGCGGGACTGTCATATGAGGAAATATTGAAGAAGCAGAGACTGAATATGACTTTAACTCCCCCTCCCATTCCCACACTGACCTTTCTGTCCTGGGCCTCCTCCACTGTCAGAGTGAGGCCCAGCGCAAATTGGAGGAACAGCATCTCATATTTCGCTAGGTCACCTTATGAACAATGACTACTCTAACTTCAAGTAACTCTTGCTTTCCCTCTCTCCCCATCCCTCCCCCTTCCTAGTTCTCTGGCCAGTCTGACTGTCCCCCTGATTACATTGTATCTCTGTTTGCTTCATTGTCACCTTCTCCTGGCTAACAACGATCTATTCTACTTTTTCCTTGAGCTCCGTCAAAGAAGGGCCTCGGCCCGAAGCGTCACCCATTCCTTTTATCCAGAGATGCTGGGATGGTGGGACTGTCATATGAGGAAATATTGAAAAGACTAGGCTTGTATTCACTGGAGTTTGGAAGGATGAGGGGTTCTCTTATAGAAACATAGAAAATTATAAAAGGACTGGACAAGCTAGATGCAGGAAAAATGTTCCCAATGTTGGGCGAGTCCAGAACCAGGGGCCACAGTCTTCGAAGGGGAGGTCATTTAAGACTGAGGTGAGAAAAAAAGTTTTCACCTCAAAGAGTTGTGAATTTGTGGAATTCCCTGCCACAGAGGGCAGTGGAGGCCAAGTCACTGGATGGATTTAAGAGAGAGTTAGATAGAGCTCTAGGGGCTAGTGGAGTCAAGGGATATGGGGAGAAGGCAGGTACAAGTTATTGATACGGGACGATCAGCCATGATCGCAATGAATGGCGGTGCTGGATCGAAGGATCGAATGGCCTCCTCCTGCACCTATTTTCTATGTCACTATGTTTCTAAAAGCACACTGGATAGCCACCAAGTGGTCACAGGAGTGGAAGGCAACCTCATCTCCATTACACAGCGACATCTCTTCACCAGATAAAAGCTGCCCAGGGTTTGACCTCCCCACAGGAGCGTGGGTGAAGCTCAACAGACTTGGTGCTGGAGTTGGGCGTTTCAACGCCAGCGTGTGGAGATGGGGGCTCCCTCCCTCCGCCAGAGCCCAGCCTGTGAATGTGGAGTAGAACAACAGACAGCCAACCATGTCATCTCTGGATGCCCGCTCTACCACCCACCAAATGGAGCTCTGTCAGGGCCTGGCAGACATTGACGCCAACAGAGACAACAACCTGGCTGCTCAACACCCGGCTTGGGATCTGACTGTTCCTTTGGTTTGTGTTTCATTCGCAAGAAGTAGAAGAAGAAGCATGGAAACAGGCCCTTCGGCCCAACTTGCTAACACTAACCAACATATCCCATCTACACTAATCGTACCTGCCTGCGTTTGGCCCATATCCCTCTAAACATTCCCAACCATGATCTTATCCAAATGTCTCTTAAATCTTGTTCCACATGCCCATCACCCTCTGTGACATTGTCCCCCAGGTTCCTATTAAACATCTCCCCTTTCACCTCAAACCTCTGTCCTGTGGTTCTTGATTTCCCCACTCTGGGTAAAGGACTCTGTGAATTCCCCCAATCTATTCTATGGTGAAATCATTGGACAAAGTCAGCATGGATTTACGAAAGGTAAATCATGTCTGACGAATCTTGTGGAATTTTTCGAGGATGTAACTAGTAGCGTGGATAGGGGAGAACCAGTGGATGTGGTGTATCTGGACTTCCAGAAAGCTTTCGACAAGCTCCCACATAAGAGATTAGTATACAAACTTAAATCATACGACATTGGGGGTTCAGTATTGATGTGGATAGAGAACTGGCTGGCAAACAGGAAGCAAAGAGTAGGAGTAAACGGGTCCTTTTCACAATGTCAGGCAGTGACTAGTGGGGTACCGCAAGGCTCAGTGCTGGGACCCCAGCTATTTATTTACAATATATATTAATGATCTGGATGAGGGAATTGAAGGCAATATCTCCAAGTTTGCGGATGACACTAAGCTGGGGGGCAGTGTTAGCTGTGAGGAGGATGCTAGGAGACTGCAAGGTGACTTGGATAGGCTGGGTGAGTGGGCAAATGCATGGCAGATGCAGTATAATGTGGATAAATGTGAGGTTATCCACTTTGGTGGCAAAAACAGGAAAGCAGACTACTATCTAAATGGAGGCCGATTAGGAAAAGGGGAGATGCAGGGAGACCTGGGTGTCATGGTACACCAGTCATTGAAAGTAGGCATGCAGGTGCAGCAGGCAGTGAAGAAAGCGAATGGTATGTTAGCTTTCATAGCAAAAGGATTTGAGTATAGGAGCAGGGAGGTTCTACTTCAGTTGTATAGGGTCTTGGTGAGACCACACCTGGAGTATTACGTACAGTTTTGGTCTCCAAATCTGAGGAAGGACATTATTGCCATAGAAGGAGTGCAGAGAAGGTTCACCAGACTGATTCCTGGGATGTCAGGACTGTCTTATGAAGAAAGACTGGATAGACTCGGTTTATACTCTCTAGAATTTAGGAGATTGAGAGGGGATCTTATAGAAACTTATAAAATTCTTAAGGGGTTGGACAGGCTAGATGCAGGAAGATTGTTCCCGATGTTGGGGAGGTCCAGGACAAGGGGGTCACAGCTTAAGGATAAGGGGGAAATCCTTTAAGACCGAGATGAGAAAGACCATTTTCACACAGAGAGTGGTGAGTCTCTGGATCTCTCTGCCACAGAGGGTAGTTGAGGCCAGTTCATTGGCTATATTTAAGAGGGAGTTAGATGTGGCCCTTGTGGCTAAGGGGATCAGACGGTATGGCGGTGCAGGCTCGAAGGGCCGAATGGCCTACTCCTGCACCTAATTTCTATGTTTCTATTCCCCTCGTGGTCTTAGACACTTCTACATCGGGAACATGCTTCCTGCATCTCGCGACCAATCCCTTAATAATTTTATATGTTTCTATAAGGTTCCCTCTCATCTAAATTCCAGTGAATACAAACCCAGTGGCTCCATTCTTTCATCGTATGACAGTCCAGCCATCCCGGGAATTAACATCGTGAACCTACGCTGCACTCCCTCAATAGCAAGAATGTCCTTCAAATTAGGAGACAAAAACTGTACACAATACTCCAGGTGTGGTCTCACTTGGGCTCTGTACAACTGCAGAAGGACCTCTTTGCCCCTATACTCAACTCGTCTCGTTATGAAGGTCAACATGCCATTAGCTTTCTTCACTGCTTGCTGCACCTGCATGCCTCCTTTCAGTGACAAGTACAAGGACACCCAGGTCTCGTTGTACTTCCCCTTTTCCTAACCTGGTGTCATTCAGATAATAATCTGCCTTCCCGTTCATTTATCCTCACATTTATCCACATTATACTGCATCTGCCATGCATCTGCTCACTCACCCAACCTGTCCAAGTCGCCCTGCATCCTCATAGCATCCTCTTCACAATTCACACTGCAACCCAGCTTTGTATCATCTGCAAATTTGCTAATGTTACTTTTAATTCCTTCACTAAATCATTAATGTATATTGTAAATAGCTGTGGTCCCAGCACCGAGCCGTGCAGTACCCCACTAATCACTGCCTGCCATTCTGAAAGGGACACGTTAACCCCTACTTTTTGTTTCATGTCTGCCAACCAATTTTCTATTCAAGTCAATACCCTATCCGCAAAACCATGTGCTCTAATTTTGCCCACTAATCTCCTGTGTGGGACCTTAGCAAAGGCTTTCTGAAAGTCCACTGGCTCTCCCTTGTCCATTTTACTTGTTACATCCTCAAAAAATTCCAGAAGATTTGTCAAGCATGATTTTTTCCCTTGGTGACCCATGCTGACTCGGACCGATCCTGTAACTGCTATCCAAATGCGCCGCTATTTCATCTTTTATAATTGACTCCAGCATCTTCCTCTCCACTGATGTCAGGCTAACTGGTCTATAATTCCCTGCTTTATCTCCCCCTCCTTTCTTGAAATGTGGGATAACATTAGCTCCCCTCCAAATCACAGGAATTGATCCTGAATCTACAGAACATTGGAAAACTATCAGGGCCAGTGTCCGCTTGGAACAGTGATTGTTTGATGGACCCTACAAAGAGGCGGGCATAGCTGGGGCCCATGTGGGTGCCCAGAGATACGCCTTGGACTTGGAGGAAGTGGGACAAGTCAAAGGAGAAGGTGTCGAGAGTTTCCTTTGGTTTGGCGTCTGCAGCTCCTTCCGGCACAAACACAAGAATAACGTACCGAGTGCAACAGTGCCCATCAGGAACGGCGTGCCAATGCTGGAGAAATCATTGCTTATTTCTTGGTGGATCTCGGAGCCCACGACAAAGATCACCATCACCTGCGGAGGAGACAACACAACTCAGGGAATGGTGTTACAAGTTCAGAACCTGCTTGGGAGCCACAACTAGAGGTACGTGGCACTGATGCGTTTCTGGATTGGTTTCGAGGTGAGACTTAACGGCCTGTCTCACTTGGCAACTGTCGGCATCATTGACTGACGTATCAGGTCACCCAAAAATTAGCGGCGTGACGTGTATTGACGCGCGGTGTTTTTTCAAGTGTCGCAACATTTTTTTTTATCGCCGCCGGACGTTGAAATGTTCAAAATCTTTTAGCGACACCGATATCATGCCGGCAGCCGCCGAAAAAAATCGGCAAGTGGGACAGGTCGATGAATGAATGAATTAATATTGTCCCGTGTGACAAGTCTCAGTGAATTCCTCTGCTTGTGTACCCACGGTATGCCAATAGTCACACATAAAGGGCACTGAGAAAGTTACAACATATACACAGTATCGCCGCCACGTCCCCCTTTTATTATCCCCATCCCCCCCACGCGAACGTGCAAAACTGGCATTGAGGGGCGTCTCATCCAATTAAATAGGAAGGAGGGAGTTGCAGCCAGCAAGGCATTTTTAATGCAAGCACTGCTCGCGATCCACCAACGGGTAAAATGTGGACAACTCCAATGTTCAGATGATGCGGGTTTGAGAAGCCCCACCACAACAGTTATGATGGGAAACCTTGCCACTGTTACCATGGGAACCACTCAGCTCGGATTTGAGCTGTGAAATGTTTTGTTGCCACAAACAAGCGCGCACACAGTCTGTGCGTGCAAATTGCCGAGAGCGTCGCCACCCAACATAGAGGCCGTCAGGAAGGTAAGCCACGGGAGCAAGGAAACACAGGAGGCGTACAAGTTTGAAGACAGTACGTGCTGGAGTGTTAATAACAACAGCCACTTCACAATTAAAGGAAGGATCAATAATCAAGACTTTCAAATAAATATTGATACAGCCATTGTGTGCAGGAACGGACTGCAGATGCTGGTTCACACCGATGATAGACTCAAAATGCTGGAGTAACTCAGCGGGTCAGGCAGCTTCTCTGGAGAAAAGGAATGGGTGACGTTGACCTTCTTCGTCTTGCGTATGGCGTGCACAGCCCAACGTTGTAGCTCAACTTGTTCTATTTCATCTTTTGTTTGTGCCCGTCGGATCGATTGCAGTGGTGGAAACAGGGTGGAACCAGGCGAAGGTTGCAATCTCCCATCCATGTTCTTCAGAGATGCTGCCTGACCCGCTGAGATTAGTTTACATTAGTTTAGAAACACAGCACGGATACAGGCCCTTCGGCCCACCGAGTCCATGCTAACCAACGATCCATGCACATTAACACTATCCTACACACACTGAGGACAATTTACATTTATGCCAATTAACCTACAAACCTGTACATCTTTGGAGTGTTTACAGGCCCTTCCTGCCCACCGAGTCCGCGCCGGCCAGCGATCCCCGCACACTAATACTAGCCTACACACACATTTGGGACAATTTACAATTTTCCCGAAGCCAATTAGCTGACAAATCTGTACGTCTTTGGCGTGTTGAAGGAAACCGGAGCTCCCGGAGAAAACCCACGCAGGTCACGGGGAGAACATACGAACTCCACACAGACAGCACCCGTAGTCAGGATCGAACCCGGGTCTCTGGCGCTGTGAGGCAGCAGCTCTACCGCTGCGCCACCGTGCTGCTAAAGACGTTACAGGAACAGGTATCTGGGACATGGGAGAACATTTGGAATTGTGCACAGCTGGTCACTCGGGGACACAGACACCAACTAACAGTGGGGACGCAGGAGGCAAGGGGATCGTGAAGGAGAGGCAATCAGGAGGGAGGTAGGAGGTAGGAGAAGCAAGGACGCAGCTCACAGCAACGTGAGTATTTAGTATAGAAGTTGTGAGGTCATGTCGCAGTTGTATAAGGCGTTGGTGAGGCTGCATTACACCAAGCATCAGCCCAACACCTCCGCTCAGTCCGCAATAACCAACCTGATCTCCCGGTGGCCCAGCACTTCAACTCCCATTCCGAATCCGACCTTTCTGTCCTGGGCCTCCTCCATGGCCAGAGTGAGTCCCACCATAAATTGGAGGAGCAGCACCTCATATTTTGCTTGGGTAGTTTACACCCCAGCGGTATGAACATTGACTTCTCCAATTTCAGGTAGTCCTTGCTTTCTCCTTCTTTCCCCTCCCCTTCCCAGCTCTCCCACAGCCCACTGTCTCCGCCTCTTCCTTTCTTCTTCCCCCCCCAACCCCCATCAGTCTGAAGAAGGGCCTCGACCAGAAACGTCGCCTATTTCCTCCTCTCCATACATGCTGCCTCACCCGCTGAGTTTCTCCAGCATTTTTGTCTACTTTAGAGTAATGTGTTCTGTTCTGGGCACCATGTTATAGGAAATATATTGTCAAGCTGGAAAGGGTTCAGAGAAGATTTATGAGGATGTTGCCAGGACTAGAGGCTGTGAGCTATGGGCAGAGGTTGAGTAGGCTGGGTCTCTATTCCCTGGAGCACAGGAGGATGAGGGTGATCTTATATAGCTGTATAAAATCATGTGATAAATAGATCTGGTAGATGCACAGAGTCTCTTGCCCAGAATAGGTGAATCGAGGATCAGAGGACATAGGCTTAAAGTGAAGGGGAAAAGATTTAATAGGAATCTGAGGGGTAACTTTTTCACACAAAGGGTGGTGGGTGTATGGAACAGGCTGCCAGAGGAGGTAGTTGAGGCTGGGACTATCCGAATGTTTAATAAACAGTTAGACAGGTACATGGATAGGACAGGTTTGTAGGGATATGGACCAAGCGCAGGCAGATGGGACTAGTGTAGCTGGGACATGTTGGACGGTGTGGGCAAGTTGGGCCGAAGGGCTTGTTTCCACACTGTATCACTCCATGACCAGATAAACATGCTTTCACAATAAACCTTTGCAGGGCCCCACATCAGGTCATGTCTGAACAAGGTCACCTTGAATGCAACCAAACAGCCCACACTCAAGGAGCAACACAAAAAGCTCAGCAGGTTAGGGAGCATCTCTGGAGGCCATAATGTTTTGTGTCAGGACCCTTCTTCAGACTGAACGCACACACTCCACCTGGGCAGCACAACTTTAAAGAGTCTTCAAACACACACATTTGATAAATGACCTGGTGGAGGATGCAGTTGAATTTGGTATTCATTAGTACATTATTTATAGACAATAGACAATAGGTGTAGGAGTAGGCCTTCTCCCCATATCCCCTGACTCCACTATATTTAACAGCCCTAAAACGCTCTTTCTTGAAAGTATTTAGAATTTGACCGGGGGCATTTTGCAGACAGGACCTATTTATAAATCAGGAGAAGTGTCGATATTAGTTCAACACCTTTCCTCAGAGTTTTGACATTAAATCTGGGTGTTATATTTCCACATGTGTACAGACAATATCACACGCTCACTGTTGGAGACACAGTGGGGTGGGTGTGGGAAGGATATGCCAGAGGAAAAAATCATTCAAATTTTGTCTTTTTTGTTTCTTGGGCATGAGAAAATAGCTGTTGCCAGTTTCAGGCCTGCCGAGCTGGAAAGGCCCAGAGCAATGTAACTAACGGCCCCCAGGGGAACGGTAGGAGGCATCTCAAAGAACGTTTTATCGTCTCTACATCTCTTTTCAGCTGTGAAAAGCCAGTGGATTTTGCATTAGGTTGGCGTGACGGGGCTTCAAAGGTCGTTGCGCTGACTAGCTGTGTGTGTTCGGCACGAGACCAATTAGCAAGGTGGGTCCTTTCAACATTGCAGCGAGATGGGGCCATCGAGCTTTTTGTTTTAATTTGATCAGTACGTGTGTCAGGGGTGATGTGGAGAAGGCAGGAGAATGGGGATAGGAGGGAGAGATAGATCAGCCATTATTGAGTGGCGGAGTAGACATGACGGGCCGATTGGCCTAATTCTGCTCCTATCACTTACGAGAGAGGAAGTCCAGATATTCAGATCTCACGGAATCAGGGGATGTGGGGAGAAAGCAGGAACGGGGTTACTGATTTTGGATGATCAGTCGCGATCAATCATATTGAATGAGTTGTGATATTGAGAGAGTTGTGAGTCTGTGGAATTCTCTGCCGGTGGAGGCCGGTTGTCTGGATGCTTTCAAGAGAGAGCTAGATAGGGCTCTTAAAGATTGCGGAGTCAGGGGATACGGGGAGAAGGCAGGAACGGGGTACCATTCAATGTGATCACTACTTATTTTCTATTTTTCCATGACTCTCTCACCATCTAATGAGGTCATGTCCACAGCGAGGAAGGGCTGGCAGGCTTTGGACTAAGTTGGCTTTGACTGGCTCTGAGTGTGCCAGCGTTGTGATGCGGAATGGCCCCAGAATCCCTACAGCAGATGGCACGGTGCCCCAATGCTCTTTACACACGGACCTGCCAGCTCTCAAGGACATCGATGGTGCTTTCTTCAACGGTGCGTTTATTGTTACACGTGCACAGAGAATTCCTTTTCTCACAAAACAGTCCAGCAGATACCAAAGCACATCCCCGATTAGTAAATTGTACAGAAATAGTCTACTGGTCTCACGAGCATGAGGCACCGTGTTTTGACTCCATTTTCAAAGTTGTTTCAGGCCATTTGCAAATTATCCGATTGTTAGAGTAATGCTACGAGGTTCACTCGCACATATTTTACAGACATTTTTGAGGAAGGACATTCCTACTATTGAGGGAGTGCAGCATAGGTTCATGGGGTTAATTCCGGGATGGCGGGATTGTTATATGTTGAAAGAATGGTGTGGCTGGGCTTGCATACTCCGGAATTTAGAAGGATGAGAGGGGATTGTATTGAAACATATAAGATTATTAAGGGATTGGACATGCTAGCTGCAGGAAACATGTTCCCGATGTTGGGGGAGTCCAGAACCAGGGGCCACAGTTTAAGAATAAGGGGTAAGCCATTTAGAAAGGAGTTGAGGAAAAACCTTTTCAACCAGAGAGTTGCGAGTCTGTGGAATTCTCTGCCTCGGAATGCAGTGGAGGCCGGTTCACTGGATGCTTTCAAGAGAGAGTTAGATAGAGCTCTTAAGGATAGCGGAGTCAGGGGATATGGGGAGAAGGCAGGAACGGGGTACTGATTGGGGATGATCAGCCATGATCACATTGAATGGCGGTGCTGGCTCGAGGGGCCGAATGGCCTACTCCTGCACCTATTGTCTGTTGTCATTTCACAACAGCTTTTAGTTTAGTTTAGTTTATTGTTGTCACGTCTACCGAGGTACAGTGAAAAGCTTTTGTTCGCGTGTTAGCCAAAGAAAATATGTTTACAGTCATGCTGTCCACAGATTGAGGATAAATAGGGACAACATTTCGTGCCAGATAGGTTCCTGTAAAGACCAACTAAAGATCATTTAAAAGTCTCCAACGAGGTAGATGGTAGGTTAGGACCACATTCACGCTGGTGAGAAGATGGTTCAGTTGCCTGATGACAGCTGGGAAGTTAACGGCCCCTGAATCTGGAGGTGTTGCATTTTCACACGTTGCCTGATGGAAGAGGGGAGATGAGGGAGTGACCAGGGCGAGTCCGGCCCTTGACTATTCTACTGGCCCGCCCGAGAGTTTGGCGACGTTATGGGGATAAACCAGTGAGAGCGGATTTTAAAATCAGCTGTAATATTAAGGATCAGCAGCCTCACACTAATTGGCAATGCTATGACTTTCAGTGATGGCAAGTGGCCAATTTACACAGAACTGCGTTGACATATTAGGCCCCTGGCATTTTCCTTACACGGTTCAGGGCAAGTGCCTTTCTTTATATTAGAGCTGCAAATGTTCATAGTGCTGTCATGAGAAGTGTTAACATTGGTTAACAGATGGAAAACCCTGGACTAATGACAGTCTAATTCACCCAGAAACATATAAACCATCCTCCATTTCTTCAGCCATATTGTTAATGTTTGCATTATGCATTTTAATCACTGGTATTAAACTGGATTTATATTTCCAACAGACGCAACACTGCTCACCTCTGAGCGGATTTTGTCTGCTCCACATGCGGAATCTCCTCAAGACAGGCGTACTCTGAAGAAGTTCGCCTCCTCTCTCCGATGAGAATTCTGCAAGACCCTCTCACCTTACCCTCCCCAAATCTCTATGTCTCCCACCCCCCCCCCCCCCCCCCCCCCGACTCCCAGTCTGAAGGAGGGCCTCGACCCGAAACGTCACCCATTCCTTCTCTCCAGAGCTGCTGCCTGTCCCGCTGAGTTACTCCAAGCTTTTTGTGTCTATCTTTGGTGATCACGCTAGACACACTCAGGGTACCCTTAAACAGTGGAAGAAATGACAACAGTTGGGCGGACGTTACCTGGGTGTAAGAGCAACAGTTCACTGCAAGCTTCTGAAACACCTCTTCCCATCTTTATCTCAATTGACTTGTTTAGTTAATGGATTTCTATTGATTTTCTATCACAGACACAGTGGTCTATCACAGAATCCTGGTAGAAATTAAAGTGCACCAGCTTTTATGGTGATATTTAACACCAACTAAAATAAAACAACATTTCACTTACCTTGTGGTGATAGCCAGAGTATTAAAAAAATCCCCACTTTACATAGAAACATAGAAACATAGAAATTAGGTGCAGGAGTAGGCCATTCGGCCCTTCGAGCCTGCACCGCCATTCAATATGATCATGGCTGATCATCCAACTCAGTATCCCGTACCTGCCTTCTCTCCATACCCTCTGATCCCCTTAGCCACAAGGGCCACATCTAACTCCCTCTTAAATATAGCCAATGAACTGGCCTCAACTACCCTCTGTGGCAGAGAGTTCCAGAGACCCACCACTCTCTGTGTGAAAAAAGTCCTTCTCATCTCGGTCCTAAAGGATATCCCCCTTATCCTTAAGCTGTGACCCCTTGTCCTGGACCTCCCCAACATCGGGAACAATCTTCCTGCATCTAGCCTGTCCAACCCCTTAAGAATTTTGTAAGTTTCTATAAGATCCCCTCTCATTCTCCTCAATTCTAGAGAATTTAACATTTTACATGTTAAA